>OOIL02000115.1:217009-285277 GCA_900332095.2 Cuscuta campestris
GTTCCCACCCACCCCATGGTCACCCGCGCCAAGGCCGATGTCTTCTGTCCTAAACAAATTCTCAACCTTAACATCGTTGCCCCAATATCCCCCATACCCCTTACCTACCATAGTGCTCTAAAGGATCCTAACTAGTTTAATGCTATGCATGATGAATATAATGCCTTGATTGCTAATAATACATGGGATTTAGTATCTCCTTTTTAGACACAAACTCGGCCCAACAGGTGAATTATCCAAATACAAAGCTTGATGCGTTGTTCGCTGGTTTAACCAGCGCTACGGCATAGACTACGATGAGACATTCAGCCCATTGGTCAAACTGGCAATCAAACGCATTGTCCTGAGCCTTGTCGTGTCCCAAGGTTGGCCAATCCATCAGTTCAACGTCAAGAATGCTTTTTTGCAGGGACATCCCACAGATATAGTCTACACTGCACAGCCTTCGGGATTCCAAGATCCTGCTCGACCACACTATGTTTGCAGATTGAACAAGGTATTATATGGACTCAAACAAGCACCGAGGTCTTGGTATCAACGGTTCACAGGCTTTGTCCTCTCTCTTGATTTTCATGGGTGTAAAAGTGACACCTCCCTATTTGTCTATAGCCACGGCCAGGACATGGCTTTCCTATTACTTTATGTTGCTGATATTGTCCTCACGGTCTTATCTCATGCTCTCCTTCAGAGAAAATTACAGGGCACCGAAAAGGGGAGTTTGCTATGACAAACATGGGCGATTTTCACTTCTTTCTCGGGATTAATGTTCAGCGCACCACTCAGACTCAGTTCCTTTACGACATCCTCGAACGGGCAGGTATGACCTCTTGCAAACCAGTCTCCACCCTCGTGGACACTCGCGACAAGCTCTCGGCCACTATCGGCCCCCTTGCGCCGGATTCGTCTCTGTACAACTCCATCGTGGGGGTGCTGCAATATCTCACCTTCACCTGTCCGGACATCACTTATGCATTCAGCAACTGTCTATTTCTTCATGATCCACGGGTGTCGCATGTCATTGCCATGAAGCGTGTCCAACGCTACCTACACGGCACACCGACCCATGGCATCACCATCACACCCTCTCAGACCGATCACATGCGGGCCTACTCGGATGCTGATTGGGCTGGGTGTTCGGATACACGCCGATCGACATTAGGCTACTTCATCTTCCTTGGTGACAATCTTATCTCCTGGTCTTCCAAACGGCAACTCACCACCTCCAGATCCAGTGCTGAGGCAGAGTACCGAGCTGTTGCCAATGTTGTGGCTGAAGTAAGTTGGGTGCGCAATTTACTTCTTGAGCTCAAGCACCCACTGATAACATTAGTGCTGTCAGTAAACCCTGTCAAGCACCAGCGTACAAAGTACATTAAGGTCGACATCCACTTCGTCCGCGACAGAGTAGCCCTTGGTCAGATAAGAGTTCTTCATGTACCTTCCTCGCTACAGTATGCAGACATCTTTGCCAAGAGACTACCCTCCATGGTGTTTTCAGAATTTTGGGATTGCTTAGGCATTCGACGTTCGTTTTTACAGCCGTTGGGAGCATGTTAAATATATTCTTACTATATTTATTATTTGTATCTTGGTAGCTACTATAATTGTATAGGATGTATTATATATTGTTTCCTATTATAACTCTTTTAAATAAACCCATGTAATCCTTCATTGTTAATTATTGGAATTTACATATTCTACACATATGCTCTCGGTCTTAATGTCCACAAGTTGTCAACATTTTTTTTTGAGTAAATTCCCAAAATAGTCCTTTGTAATAAGAGGTTTTCCCAAATTAGTCCTCAATAAGTTTTAATTACCTACGTGGTCCTCTATAATTGAGGTTTATTCCCAAAATAGTCCTTTATAATAAGGTGTTTTCCCAAATCAGTCCTCAATAAGTGTTAATTACCTACGTGGTCCTCTATAATTGAGATTTTAAAATTTATTGAGGACTGATTTGGAAAAACACCTTACTTATTACAAAGGACCATTGAGAATTTACTCATCAATAAATTATGAATTATTTAAAACTTAAAAAAAAAAATTAAATTTCAAATCAGATACACATCTTTAATTAGAAAAACCATTTTGGGAAAAATACTTCATTATAAATGATTATTTTAAGAATTAATTCTAAATTTAGCGAATAAAAAATACTCTCAATTAATCCTCATTTGAGTAACATTATTTACGAAGGACCATCTTGGGAATAAATCTCAATTATAGAAGACCACATAGGTAATTAAAACTTATTGAGGACTCATTTGGGAAAACACCTTATTACAAAGGACTATATTGGGAACAAATCTTAATTATAAAGGACCATGTAGGTAATTAAAATTTATTGAGGACTAATTTGGGAAAACCCCTTATTACAAAGGACTAGTTTGGGAATTTACTCTTTTTTTTATCTAGTTATGTTATTTGAACAAAACAAATGACCTCCCCTCACCTATGCCCAATCTATGAAGTTTCTTTTTTATATTGCTCATTCTTTATTTGTTTCTTGTTAATGCCGATCCCATGTATTATGTTGTTTGCATTGTCATCCTTATGTAAAAAGTTTGTCCCCTGACACCATATAATGGATATGTATATTTGTTCACAGGGAGAAGTGCGTGTTGTGGGCTTTATTTGGAGATTTTTGAGTGCAACATACAAGGAAAAACACAAGATCTCAAAATGGGTAGAACCAACATAATAGAACTCGGTAAATAAAATATTTACAAATACTCAATACAATATCAACTTTATATCACCCGAAATATTCTATTCCCTTTGAAGTAACATGAAGTTTATTGTTTTACCTTTGCGCTTAAAATTTAAGGATTCTGAACCACTATTTTGCTTTAAAAATCCTCTTATATAATTATAGTTTGGCTAACATAATTAAGTTTTTTTAAGTTTTGGGAGACATTTTTGGGTAAACTGTAGTTTGAACTACGATTTGCATTAGAAGTACTATTCTTGACTAACATATTTATTTTTTGTAGTATAGTGTAAACTTTATTTTGAGAGTATAATTTCTTGTGGAT
This sequence comes from Cuscuta campestris, assembly GCA_900332095.2. Taxonomy (NCBI): domain Eukaryota; kingdom Viridiplantae; phylum Streptophyta; class Magnoliopsida; order Solanales; family Convolvulaceae; genus Cuscuta; species Cuscuta campestris. The sequence continues at coordinate 220,048 of OOIL02000115.1, forward strand.
TATTTCATTAAAGTAGGAAAATTGTTACATTTTTATGTTTTATACTTCTTTTTTGGGAATTTCCTTTACAAATATATTTTTATGAAACAATTTTCAATGTTTGACTTTTCATTTACAAAACAAAATTTATAGTCATTGTTTTTTAACAAATGCACTCAAATGAAATAATTGTTGAAAAGGTGGCTTTCCAAAGTACATCTTAATATAAAAGCTGCTTTTCAAGTCAAAAACATTATGCAGAAGAATATTTCTACAATTATGAGTCTTTTTTCCAACTCTATTAACATGTTTCTCTAGATCTAGGGAAGCCTCCCAGGTAGTTCTCCCTGTATATTATTCACGGTCAAACATTATTTATTCTTTCCCTAATTTTGTTGCTCATTTGATAAAATAATAAAGTCTTGTCACCTTTTGTTTCGTAGGGCTTTTGATATAGTTTTTTAATATGTAAATATTATTTTTTAATATTGCTCTAATTTTTAAATAAATAGTATTCAAAAACAAATTCTTTCAAATATCATAAACCAAAACAAGTGATTTAAATTGGGACAAGGGAGTAGCTTTTAACTAGGCTGAAATTTAGGTAAATTTTGTTCTTCTGTATAAAACAAAAAAAATGAAAAAAAAAATCAATTTATGCACTTTGGTTTAGTGTCACATTGGTTCTTTTCTCGGTGCATTTTTTTGCCTTCCTATGTGGTTAGTTTTATTGACGATTATTCTTTTCTCTAGTCCATTTTCACGGCATATGCTATGCCCGCACACAACCTAATGGCTAACAGCGTTCCTGCGCACAACTTAATGCTCCTATTGGTTCATGACTTTTTTTAAAATTTTCAAAATACAATTACTTTTTTTAAAAATCGCAAATGATGGACTTGGGCCCAATTCAACCCCAAAAGTTAATTCAAGTGATTGAGGTACCCAAGCCATTATAAACAAGATAATGTTGGCCTACATAGCCGATGTGGGATGAGTATAACTCAACATGCTCTTATATTTTGGAACAGAACATCAAATGCCATGTACACTTAGGGACCAAATAGAGACATCTGTTTCAAAACACTTGATTTTTGTACATGTAGATAATGTAGAAAGAACATGATTGGCTTGGCTTGTAATGTTACACCTACAAAATTTATTTTTCAGATGTTCTCTGTTTTATTGTTCATAACTTGTTAACCTTTTTCTCTAGTTCTGTTATTTGAAGAAATAACCCCCTTGCGCCTCCATGGTGCTCAATCATAATTTTGATGAAGTTTCTTTTGTATATTGCTCATTCTTTATTTGTTTCTTGTGAATTCCGATCCCTTATATTTCTTCTATCATTTCCATTCTTGTCCTTATGCGAAAAGTTTCTGTCCTCTAACAGCATGAAATGGATATGTTTATATGTTCACAGGGAATGCATGTAGTGAGAGCTTTATTTGGAGATTTTTGAGTCCAGGTCAAAAAATAGGCAAGATCTCAAAATGGGCAGCTTTCCTTTCCTTTTCTTCCTATTTTAGTTCTCTTGAGCCTAGATTCTGTATCTCCAAAAAAAAAGATAACAAGTTAAGAAATGTGCTTTTCCTCAAGGATATTAGACAAGCATATCAAACTTCGGAATTCCTTCATTCATTCTACTGGTAATATTTGAGTTATCTCTTATTAAACAAGAAGGAAGAGTGAATTAAGTTGTGCAATACAGTTTCAGTTTCAATGTTCAATGTTACATGGGTACTTATAAAACAACTCATACGTACCCTTGTATTGAAGTTCAATTGGTCGCTTGATATAGCTTCTCCAATCTCTGGAGATCGGCATTCCTTGGCTTAAGTCCTGCAATGCAACAGTTAAAACATTTACTTATATATCAAATAGCTTAATATAGGATAGATTTAAATGTCCTTTGTCTTTCGAAAGAACTTTCTGTTTTGCATCTCACAAGACACATTTAAACACATCAAATTGGTAAGTTATTGTCTTAGTCGTTAATGTGTTGCTTTGATCATAAATTATTATTTTCATAGGTAATAAAGTACTTGATGTGGTTTTGAGCTTTTGATGAAAATACCAAGTCGGTGCTCAATAAAGCTCCAACCATTTAGTGACCGGGTGAGTGAGATTAGGAGAGCACAACATAGTACCACAAGCACAAAACAAAGCATTATATTAAGTTTTGAGCTTCACCCTTGCAAATGGGGAGAAAGAGTTTCATTATGTTACACTCATTTGAAACGAATTCGACCTAATGTTTCCCTACCAAAACCCGAGTGTGACCCAATAATATATCAAAGTATCAAACCCAGCCCGATTAAATTAAGCTTCAATTTGAACTATAAATCAAGTTGGGATTGAAGGACATAGTAAACCTGAACTGAACCGGACATGTTTACATCCCTACAAGAGGGTTGATCATTAAGAACCTGACCTGACCTAACCTATAGAACAAAAGCTTCCACTATGACTTGATAACGGCATACTATGGAGTGTGGCCTCTAAAATGGTTAGCTTGAGCCTTTGAATCAGGTTTACCCAATCCGGCCTTTATAAGTTGGGCCAGAATAGTCCCAAGACACTACCTACAGAGATGAAATCCATTTGAATCTGCACTCAACTTTTGGATAAAGGGTTGGTAAGAGTTCATGGTGATGAAGTTGTAGGCATGTTCTATCTATCAAGAGCATCTCCAATGGATCAGCCATGCTGGAAAAGAAGGTTTATAGCTACCACTGTATATATGGTTTTAGACCATCCATTTATAGACGTTACTGCAGGTTGGCTAAAAAATAATTTGGAATGAAAGTGAGTGCATGGCTGTCTTGGGAGCAGCAAAACACAGATGAAGAGGGTCTGGAGCTGTAGCTTTTGTGGCAGAGATCGCCGGAGCTATTGTAAACTCTTAAATAGAGAAGGAAGATAAAGTGATATAAAAGAAGGGAGAGAGACTTAGATAAAGAGCCATCGTCGGAGCTACTTCGCCCGAGTTTTTGATTCCAGCCGGTGTTTTTTACCTATAGATAAAGAAGGGAGGGATAGATAATAGCTGAAATCAAATAAAGGTGTGGCTGGAGCTCATGTAAAAAAAATAAGCCTCCGTACCACTGTAGATAGTCTAAAAGAAGGAAGAATTTCAATATTTATGTATATATGATGACGAAAAGCATTGCCATGACTTTAATGACACTCCCAAAACTAAACAGCCCTTGATACTTTTCATGTATCTAACCTATCTCCAAAGCCACTTCATTATCCACAATCCATTCGACAAAAACTGACCCAACAAGAAATGAAAAAAACAAAAAATTCTCTTAAATTCTATGTGAAATGGAGCTTGAGGAAGCTAATGGAGAAGATCATGATAGTGAAGTGGATTGTATATATGCTCTATTAAGTAAGGATAGCCCTTTTAGAAGCAAGGTAAAAGACTAGGAAAGGCAAGCATGGGTCAATGAATTAGCACTCTTACACCAAGCAACTACAGAGCAAGAATCAATCAGATCCAAGTAGTTATTCCGGTAACAGTGATAACAATCCCCAGCTCTATGGTATACTTCCAAGTATGAGAAAAGTGATGCTGATGTGAATAGCGAAGAAGAGGACATTTATGGTAAACAGAAGAGAGCAAGGGCAAATACTCATGATAAACACATAAACTACTTCACCTTACAATGGGAACCTAAACTAACATTTCCAACACAAACACATCTTTGTTTAAACTAAGTATAAGGTGCTTAACACTAACTGTTAGAAAATCAAGAAGCATGCACATGCCATGGTACATGGAACAATGGACCATTATGGAAAGTTTATTTTGCACAGTTGACATAAACTTACCCTTCAAGTACATTTGAGATCTTAAAAGACCCTGATATCCCTAGAAATCCACCAGTATTTCAGAGGTTCTTTTGGTTGCTTTAATGGTCTGGTTTTTCCTAAAGATCAAGCCTGACTTTTATGTTGATAGTGGTTTGAGAGGGAAATGTACCTTGATTCTTATTTGAAAGGTGTAAGTCCATGTTCAAGTGATAAATACTGGCCAGTGGTTGATATGCATAAAGAACTGGCTACCTCTTATAAGGATAGGTCAAAGAAGACCTAAGATAATAAATAGAATCAAGGACGCCCACGAGAAGTCTAATCAGAAGGGAAAGAAACGAGTCATGACTAAAAAATTACATGTAGCAAGCATAGGTAAGACTAACACACCCAACAAGAGAAGGTGTCCACTCAAGGGAACAGAAGACACAAGTCAACCAGAGCACTTCAGGTTCGACACAAATGCAACCTAATACAGGGCAATTAAAGAAATGAGGAAAAGAGGTAGAGCAATTAGCACATCATTCAAGACCAAATCTTCCCACCTACAGAGGTGGTAGAGGAGAATCAGGAGGAGCTGGAAATGGTTTTGGGATTTGTTTTTTATTTATTTATTTATTTATCATATTCATAGTGGTTGAATGAAAACATTTTGAATGTAATCTTGGCTTATAAGATTTGGATTAATGCAAGGACATTTGTGGATTGAAATGTTAATATTCATTACTTTAGCACATAACTAGCTATTACACTATCACTCCCATCTTATTTCTCTAAAACCATATTAAACATCAAATAAAGAAATGAGGAAAAGTGGTAGAGAATATCTTTCATGACTATCATTTTGAATTTTGAATTGAAAATACACTTATTACTTAATCAGTGAATTCAAGGAATTAAAGACTAAACAGAACTATGCTTATAGAATTGTTTTTTTTTATACATAAATGTATGTCTGATCATTTTTTCCTTCAAAATGCTAGTGAAGTAATTTTGTAAATTGCATTTGAAATCACACACGTTTTCCATGGTCTATATATAAAACTTGGAAATTAACGTGACCATAAACAAATTTAACCACAGGAAATGAATTGTGGGTTACCCCTGGTAGAGCTTTTTTGGTTGGTGGCATGGTCAGGGTACAATGATTCTGCAAAAAACAACAAAAGACAAGCACATTAGAATGGTACTCAGCCTAAACAAGCACAAAAAAACAGCACTACTGTACTCTACATTATACATGTAGTAGAAAACTATGCTCTACAAGCTATGTTGCATCAACTGAAATGAGAATTGTACCCTGCAACTCTGCAAGACTGAAAATAAGTGTTTGTGTTTTATACCTTTCATCAAGCCATACAAATAAACTATAAAGTAAAAAACATGTAGCTTACCATTAGCAATGTGTTTTCTCTACAAAACTGAAAAGTACAGAAACAATGATTATTTAAACTCTATGTGGCCGTGTTGATTATTTAAGCCATGGAAATAAACTGGGCTAGCTTTTCATCAGATGTAAATATAGACAACGAGAACTAGAGCGTTTACTTTTTCCGAAAGATGCATCAAAAGCGAGGTGGATTTGATAGAGCGTTTACTTCTTCCAAAAGCACCAAGTTAGTCAATTAGAAAATCAAAATGTAGAAGTGCAATTGAGCAAGCGATTGGATGTATAACATGAAACCAGAACTAGATTTTATAGAATCTGTTTTAAAAACATGACAAATGGCTGTGAAAGAGAGAAGACAATGTTGCTCTTTCATCGGAACTTTAAAAACTCCAAAATTTTCCCGCGATTCATTCAATTGCATTCTTATGAATGTCTATTATTATATTCTAAATGGTCTATGACAGCCCTATAAAAATATAGATCATAGCAGAAAGTGGAAATGCGGCTGAGATAACTGAAAGGAAAGCTTGTGTCGGGATAACAACAGGCACAATCGCAATGCAAAAATTTATTGTTTCATAGAAGAAGAAGAAGAAGAAGAAGAAGAATCTCTGCATTATACAATCGACTAGATTCTCAGTAGTAGAAACTTCATAAAATCGATTTAGAAAAACCCTATTTTACCGGTCCGATAGTCTTTGGAGGAGCAACGACTGAGCTTTCTGAGCGGCGCGCGGGCTGTGTTCTGGTGGCGAAGAGCAGCGATCTCCTAGCCTTCAAGCTTCGTTCTGCAGTAATAAGTCGCAAGAGCGGTGTTCCTCTGCTCACAAGCTCGTCTCCCACGTCAAGCTTTTTCTCGTTCAATGCTCATTCTGAATTGACAGGAACTTGGATGCATGAAAAATGATTTCGTTTGGAATTAAGAAATAGAGTGCGAGCTTGTTTCCAAAATAAACAAATAAATAAAATAGTATAAGTGCTCTAGTCTCGGCTTGANCCCCCCCGCCCGTTTGTCAATGTCAAAACATACATAAAATATATATTTCGGCATTAGCATAGCACTAATAATAAAGTAATTAAAGACGTATTCTAATATCCCGCACGACGAGAAAGTCTTCATTGGGGGCGGGCGACTTCAATGACGATATTGGTGACTAGCTCTGCAAAGGGTTTTGAGGAGGTGCGTGGAGGGTTCGACTTTGTTGGTAGGAATTTGAAGGTAGTCTCACGGGTGGAATTTGCTAGAGCGAGTAATTTGGTGGTCGCTAATTCCTCTTTTCCTAGGCGAGAGAAGATCAATTGGTAACTTTTGTTGGTAGAGTGAGAGAATGGTAGTGTGCGTGGGAGTCCGTCGAGAAGGCCACTAACATGTGACTACTAACTACATCGGAAAGCTGCCTTGGAAGCACTAGCTAGGTGTGAGTCACAATGCTAGGAGTCGAGATAAAGGTGACTGGTGGTGAAGTGATGTGGTTTGAGGTAGGGCGGAAGGGAATAAAGTGGCGTATGAGAGGTATGTCGAGTGTAGCGGGTCATGTGTGAAGGTAGAGTGTTGTTTGTTAGACCTTATATGCAAATAATTAAAACATGCATGAACATATTTTATGTGTACTTCTGCATGCATGCCATAATAGCAAATCCGAGTTCCTTGAAGCTAGTAGAGACTCTACCAGGTTTCGACTTATCTGATGATATTATGGCAACAACTCTACCACATTTAATCAACAATGCATTTACTTTCGTTAAACTTATTTATTGTTTTCAAGCTTGTGCATGTGCTGTTTTATTTAGACTATATAGAACACACAATTTTTAATGCAATTTATAAATGTTGCAAAGTAAGGAAAGTTCAAATCGATTGGATGTGCTTTTGAAATCTACACCCTATTCAGGCTTCATTAAAACATATTCCCTCACGCAAATTTAATTTAAATTTTGGCGTTTAAAAATGAAAATTGTTAAAATTTGACTAAGATAAAATGGTGCTCCCTTCTTCCCGTTTTAAATCTACGTTTTGACTTTTGGGAATATTTAAGGAAAAGAAAAAATAAAGTTGATTTTTCGAAATTGCCATTACTTTTTAGAAGGGGTGACGATGAATGAGAAGATAAGGTGGAAAAGAGTGGCTTATTTTTGGAGTAGTTTAGGTATTCTACTCTTAAAAGTTTACGATATCAAGTAACAAACAACTTATTTTGGGACGGAGAAAAAAGGAAAACATGCAATTTAAAATGGGACAGAGGGAGTAACAGTTAAAACGAGTAGGATTTAAGAAATGTAGAGATGGGAGATGTGGAAGAGAGTTGGAGTAGGGTAGATTCACTGGCGGATCTAGTACTTTGTAAGAGGGGGCAACTGCCTCCAGTGAAACTGGGCTTGCCACATTATTTTGATTGTAATTTTGTTTTGAGTAAATTCTCAAAATAGTCCTTTGTAATAAGGGATTTTTCCAAATTAGTCCTCAATAAGTTTTAATTACCTACGTGGTCCTCTATAATTAAGATTTATTTCCAAAATAGTCCTTTATAATAAGGTGTTTTTCCAAATCAGTCCTCAATAAGTTTTAATTACATATGTGGTCCTCTATAATTGAGATTTATTTCCAATATGGTCCTTCGTAAATAATGTTACTGAAATGAGGATTAATTGAGAGTATTTTTTCTATGCTAAATTTAGAATTAATTCGTAAAATAATCTTTTATAATGAAGTGTTTTCCCAAAATGGTTTTTCTAATTAAAGATGTGTATTTGATTTGAAATTTAAAAGATTTTTTTAAGTTTTAAATAATTCATAAATTATTTATGAGTAAATTCTCAAAATGGTCCTTGGTAATAAGGTGTTTTCCCAAATCAGTCCTCAAATGAGGATTAATTGGGAGATATTTTGGTATTTTGATCATCCAAATTTAAAGTATATTCTCGAAACAATCATTTCTGTAAAATTAAATGTAAAATTTAAAAAATACATTGAGTATAAATAATTTATGAATTATTTAAAACTTAAAAAAATCTTTTAAATTTCAAATCAAATACACATCTTTAATTAGAAAAAACCATTTTGGGAAAGCACTTCATTATAAATGATTATTTTAAGAATTAATTCTAAATTTAGCGGATAAAAAATACCCTCAATTAATCCTCATTTGAGTAATATTATTTACGAAGGACCATCATGGAAATAAATCTCAATTATAGAGGACCACGTAGGTAATTAAAACTTATTGAGGAATGATTTAGGAAAATACATTATTACAAAGGATTATTTTGGGAATAAATCTCAATTATAGAAGACCACGTAAGTAATTAAAACTTATTGAGGACTGATTTGGGAAAACTCATTATTACAAAGGACTATTTTGGAATTAAAATGGTGAGAAAAAAAGGAGAGAATTCGTTTTCTTCTTTTCCTCCGATCCCCAATTTCTTGAACAAACCATGCAATCTTTGATTTATGAAATTTTGAAAGGAAAATGAAAATATTTTCACATTTTCTTCTTCAAAAATGAAGAGACGTTATTTTCCTTTTTCTTAGTTCATTTTTTCTCCCATTTTCTTTTCCTTGTCATTTTTTTTATTTTCCCTCTTAAAGTCCCTTGAAATGGAGTGCAAGGAAACTGCTCAAGTTATAAATTATGAAGCAAATGATACATCGATTGAAAAAGAAAATAGACTATCTAATTTGGGATAGGTGTACGCCATATTAATGAGATAAAACGTTTTTAAGTTCTTCTTAGAAACAAAAAGACATTTTTTAATCAATCATAGAATTGCATGATTTGAAGGAAAGAAAACAGATCTTCCTAAACGAATACATGAAACAAATGATTGTGAAACACAAAGGAGGTATTTATATTTTATAAATTGATCTTCACAGCGTAATGTACCGCCAAAACAAAAATTAGCAAATATTGGGCATAAAAAAACTCGGGGAGAGTAACCGAACATACATTTGTAAAGTCAAACCACACATTTGGGTCATGTTTTCTCGAACTTATTCTTATTACTTATTATTGTTTTATATTGAAATTAGATCAAACCAAGAGACTAAATCAGATCAGATTAGAAACAATTTCTAATTAACTATTTTCAGATCTAATCAGATTAGACCAAATCAGATCATGACTTATTCTAATCCGATTTAGATCAGGTGAATAGAATATTGCCTTCGACTTTGTTGTCACCTGCCTGAAAACATAACGGTGTAACATATTGAACAATTTCAGTTGGTGTAAAGGTTTTGGGGATAAGTAATAAATGGTGGTAAAACAAACCACATGTTTGCTCCATAATAAAAAGTTATTCAAAACTGTTAGAGATAGAAGAAGGAAGCGGGATTGAAGAAGGAAAGTGTTAAAGATAAAAGAAGGAAGCGGGATTGAAGAAGGAAACTGAATCCCTTTGGGATTAGGTTTAGTATCTTTCCTAGTTGGTTTAGGTTTAGTATTTAGTATCTTTCCTAAATACACTTTCCTTCTTCAGTCTCGCTTCCTTCTTGTATCTCTAACAAAAACCCTTGTACTATACCTACAATTTGTATGTATAATAACTAAAGGGAGATGCACTACATGCATTAGAATTGGGGCCCAATCTATTTAATACTCCGTACATGTATAAATTTTATCACATAAGAAACTTAGGAAATCAAACTGAATGAGACAAAGAAGAGAGTCTACCATTTGTAGTATAGAATAATCACAACCTCTTAGAAGCATATTTTACATAAAAATCATCCTAAATAGGACTAAAACATAGAGAAAAGTACCAAAATAGGACTTCCATATTTTTTTTTCCGGAATAGGACTTTGCACTGTTGTAATGTGACTTTGCATTGTGGTAATGTGGCAGTGTACATGTGCAAATTACTATACTTTTTTGGTAATATATATGACCATGTTTGGTAATGTAGTCCTATTTCGGGAATAAAAATATGGAAGTCCTATTTTGGTATATTTTCAATGTTTTGGTCCTACTTTGGTCTTTCTTCCTATTTTACACATTGTCATATAATAACACTTGTTCACAAAATAGAGGCGCAAAGTGGCTTGTATTGTCTATATATATATATATATATATATATATATATATATATATATATATATATATATATATATATATATATATATATATATATATATATATATATATATATATATATATATATATATATATATATTCAGGTCAAAATTTGATCAACTTATATTTGCGACGGGCAAAAATACTCCGTCGCTGATTTGCGACGGACAAATAGGATCCGTCGCAGATTATGCTTATTTTTCAAGGATTACACTTCCGTCGTTGATTCGTTGCAGATCTACTACGGAAATAAGTCCGTAGCAGTTTTCCGTTGCAAACTAGACAAATTCATGTAGTGCCCACACAGCATAGTCTGTCACTCCTGCACGCCCAATACCACATGTTGGGACTGCATGTGTCCTTACCCCAACCCTGCATTAGTATGATATTTTCCGCTTTGGGTCAAGCCCTCACAAATTTATTTTTGATCTCTTCCCAAAAGACCTCATACTAATGGGGTTGGGTAACCATATAAATTTTGGTTCATTCTCCCTTTTTCTTTCGGTGTGGGATTTGTTTGTATCCCAACACTAAGGACTTTGTGAAGATTAATGTGGATGCGTCGACAGGGCTTAATGATGGTAAAGTTGGCTTTGGCTTTCTCGCTCGCGATCATCTTGGCCAATTTATTATTGCTAAGAGGGTGTTTGTTTTTTCTGCAAGAAAAGGTCTGCAGTCTGCGGACCACTACTGTAGACATCTGCAGGAGAAGTGGTTGACCGAAGGTCTGCGGTCTGCAAGAAGAAGACTGTTTGTTTTTTAATATCTGTAAACTGCTATATAAATTAATGGTGGTAGTGTACGGTGGTGGTGTATGGACGATTGTGGTGGTGGTGGAGGGTGGTGGTGAAGGATGGTGGTGGACGTTGACGGCGGTGGTGGTGGACGGTGGTGGTGGTGGCGGTGGATGGTGGCGGTCAGTGGCGGATCCACTTACAAGGAGTAGGGGGCAAATGCCCCCAACTAAATTTTTGTGATAAGGTTAAAAATATTATTTTTTAAAATTTTATATACATATGCCCCCAACAAAATTAAAAATAATGTGATCTTATCTAATTAGGTAAAATTTAAATTTTTTGTTTAATTTTTTTAGTAAAGAGTATTTTATTGTATAAATTAATTGATTATAAAATAAAATTTTACCTTACATATTAAAAAATATTTTACATTTAATAAATATTTGAAATAAGACTTATTATTTTTTGTCATTTCAAATAGTCTATCAAAAAAGTTCAGCGACGTTGTCCTCGGACTCTCGATCAATGCTGCCCCCATCTACTTCAATTCCTAGATCCGCCACTGGTGGCGGTGGTAGTGGACGATGATGGTGATGGACGGTGACGGTGATGGTGGACGGTGGTGGATGGTGGTAGTGGTGGACGGTGGCGGTGGTGGTGGACGACGGTGGCGGTGATGGTGGACGGTGGTGATGGTGGTGGACGGTGGTGGTGGTGAAGAGAAGTAGAAGAAAAAAAATGGAGAAGATGTTAGAAGATGTTAAAAGACATAGGTTAATGTCTTCTCGAAGAAGATGTCAGGAAGACCTTTTTGAGTGAAATATCTTCCAAAAAACAAACAATCTGCAGAGTTCAGCATCTGCGCGCGTCTGTGCGCAGACAAAATAAATGTATTTTTATTTTTATTTTTTTCGAAAAGTAATACCAAATTTAAATATTTTTAGAGTAAAACTAATTATTTTTTTCAATAATCGATAATCTGGTAATAATTAGAAAATATATTATTCTACACAATAGAGCTAATTTACTTAATCCATAACTAACTGCATTTTTTGTAAGTTTCATTTATTTTTCTTGAGTGACCCTTCGAATTGTTTTTTGATACTATATTATTATTATTATTTAAAAAATGGCACCACAAAACTTATGAATATTTTTCGATAGTTCTATATAATCATCTTTTATGAAACAACATTACAATAGTTGTGAAAATAATACAACATTTTTTTCTCTAAAATGGAACTTTTATTTTTATAATTCCATACAATTTCTGATGTATTCCAATTTTTTCATGAACACTCCAAAATATTTATTGATAATCTTCTATTGCCTATATTTTTTTTTCTAAAATGGAACTTTACAATTTGTGATTTTTTTAATAATTCAATACAAATTTTTCCCCAAAATAGTAATTCAAAAGTTTTGAAATGGCACAATATTTTTTTCTCTGAAATGGCACTACAATTTTTCGTATTGCAATCTCTTTCTTAATTGATACTCTGAATTATTTTTGATAATTCAATTTGAAAATGACATAATATTTTTTCTCCGAAACGGCACTAATAACTTTTATAACTCACTATAATTTTTTTGTATTGCAATTTCTTTCTTAATTGATACTCTGAATTATTTTTGATAATTCCATACCGAGTATTATATTTTTCCAAAACAAATAACAAAATTTGTAAATCGTTAGACCAATCTCTACCAAGAGTGCACTATTCTATTTTAAAAAATATTAATTTTAAATTTATTATTAAAAAAAGTTAAATTTCCCTATAATAAACACATCTTTCATTTATTTGCAAAAAACAAGCATTTTCTAAAACTTCTGTTAAGTGGCCGTTAATTTTTTAACGGCGACCCAAGACTCGCACACATGCAAAAAGGTGGAATTATTTCCGTTAACAGTGAAAAGTGGGACTACTTTTGAAAGAACACGAAAAAGTGGAATTATTTGAAATAATTTTTCCAAAAAAAATTCAAAAAAAGTAATTTAAGCCTCCAGCCATTACGTATCCACAGGTGAGGAGTGAGGACAAGTCACATCACTCCCCTATCAGGCCAACATGGTCATATTTAAAAAGCTGAAATCCGCTGCCAAACGGGCCTAGCTCTAGGTCCAAATTGGTCGAATTAGGATATAAGAAGTAATAAAATTTAGATTAAATTCTCTAAATAGTTCTTTATAAAGGGGTTTTCATATTTAATCCACATTTATCAAATATAATGTAGACAATCTTTATTAAATGGATATCATTCAACGTTTACTCCTCCGTCTATTTTTCCATCTCAGTGCCTTTAGTCAAGGACCAAACGTGGAATGATGTCCAATCAATAGGGACCACGAAAATAATATTTGATAATATGGACTAAATATGGAAATTCTCCCGTTATAAAGAACTATTTGAAGAATTTATTCTTTTTAAACCACTTTTAATATAAAAATTAATAAATAGAAAAAATGTATAATTGTAGTTTATTTATAAAAAAATCAAAATTTGTACACCACAAAAAATTGTTTATCAAAAAAATATTTTTTTAATACGAGAATCTATTCGAAACAGATAGGAATTAAAAAGGTTCAAAGTTATTGTCCCTTTTTAATAACTTAAGAGCTTCAAATTTTTATCTCCAAAATAAGTGTATAATATTAATAATGCCAATATATAATATCACTATACAATGTCATTATAACACAGTGCAAACTCGTATATTGCGAAAAACATGAAATTCTTAATTTCTTATTTTGAGGATAGATGTTATATTTACTCCTATTTTGGATGATTTCAAATTACTTATTAATTCCTATATCTTCCAAGATAATTTTCAAATTAAAAAATGAATTTTTTTTGTAAATTATGTTTAATGATAATTTTGACTTTTTATATTGATCTACTTTTGAGTTTTTTTTGTCAAAATTGGCAATCTTTAACCACGAATTAAATAAAATTAATATTAGATATTGATACAAAAATAATTTTATTAGATTTATTTAAATAACTTTATTTAATTATAACTCAAATGTTGGAAATGATTGACTGCAAAAAGTCAAAATCAGACAAAATACTCAAAGACGGAGGTAGTACTTTCATATTTTCAAATACTCCCTACGTCCCAGAAAACATGAGAGTTTTGATTTTGAAGAGGGATTAAAAGGGTATGTATTTTGGTATTTAATTTCCAAAAATGTCTTTTGATGTGATGGGTAAAAGTAAGATTTGATTGATAGATTATTAGTAAAAGGGTATGATGTGATAGGTAGGGTATGAAAAAGTAAGGGGTAAAAGTGACATTTTAATAGAAATGAGAAGTGTTTTTTTTGACGGATGAAAAAAGAAAGGAGAAAGGTTTTCTAGAACGGAGGAAGTATTATTTTTGTGGTCCTTATTGATTGGGTATCATTCCACGTTTGGTCATTGTCTAATGGCATGAAGACGAAAAAATAGACAGAGGACTAAACGTTGAATGATACCCAATTAATAATAACTGTTAACATAACATTTGATAAATGTGGATTAAATATTGAAACTCTCATTTAAAAAGGACTATTTAAAAAATTTTCTTTAAAATTTAAAGCTCAATTGGTGAGGAGAGTTAGGATCACAAGCCATGGCTCCAGCGATGGACTTTTCGGATTTAGAAATTTGCGATTCGATGAAGCCGGCGGAGGAGGTTGACGTCGAAGGCGAAGGGGAGATGTCCGACGAAGATTCGGGTGTCCGTATTGTTGATTCATTCAAGGACCCTTTGGGAACCATTGTGCAATACAGTGGTAACGAAGACATGAACACTCCTGGCGATTATCAAGATTTCTCCGATTCCGAAGATGAGAAAACCTTTAGACAATACAGAAAGGAATTTCTCGCTAGTGATGTGAGTTTTCATCTTTCACCTTCATTCTCGAATACAGATTTTCAATGTTTGATTGTGTTTTCGTTAATTAGGGTTATGATATCACTACCTTCTATTATTATCCTTTCACGATGGGTCTCCTCGAACCCATCCCTCTGGAACCTGGCGATATGTTATATGAAGGTTGCGTCCATGCTGTACAAAGATTGATTACATATCTCTGGGAAAAGGTATAGTGTTTTTTATTATCTATGTCATATATCATGTCAGGATATGTTTGGTACACAGAATTGATGGAATTGGATTTGAATTGGGAGCTGAAATTCTATAGAATTGATTTGGATGGAATTGAATTTTCCACTTCCAATTCATTTTTGGCATTACCAATTCTAAATTCACATATTTTTGTGCTACCAAACAGTAGAATTAGAACTGTTGTCCCCAATTCCAATTTCATAGTTTGAATATTTTGTGTACCAAACGGAGCCTCAAAGAAGCTGGTTTTGAAATTTTTCTTTTGTCTGATCAAAAGCCACAACTCTGCAGAGAGGAAGAAGTCTTGAATTTGTGGAACTTATTAAGGCAAATTGGGCTATAAATACTTCTCGTTTCTATTTCGCCACCTTTACCGCTATGGAATGTGGAAAACTAGGAACTTATCAAGCCACTGTTTCGAACTATTCGAGGTGGCGAGGTTGAGATTTATCAGTTTAGGGAGGCACCTATGGTAAAAATCAATATGTTACTCTGTGAAATTATAGCCTACATGAAGTTATTAAATGATCTGATTATACCCTTTTTTTTCGTTGCTACCCTGCAGGTAGATGGAGATCAGAAGCTGGGGAATTAGTGTCTGCACATGGTCCTATGTGGTTTGTGAGTCTAAATAGATAAGCTCTATTTTGTTTTCTGTTTTGGTAATTTACTGCAGTGCTCCAATGGTTGTGAAGCTATTATAAAGTCTTATGGTTATTTATGTTAAATTGTGACACAATCTTTTCCATCCTTAGTTGTTGGTTGTCCTATGTTGTCTGTGAGTCTAAAAAGATGAACTCTACCTGGTTCTCTGTTTTATTTTGTTGCACTGGTCAAATAGTTGTGAAGCCATCATACAATCTTATGTTTATTTGTGTTGAATTGCCACACAATCTTTTTCAATCATATAGCTCTTACATTCCCAATTTTAGTTCACAGTATGAGGATGTGAAATTATCTAGTTGTTACGGAGTATAAGTTATGCATTGAAAAGATAAATAGTTATGGGTCACAGAAAGAATAATATTTTTGGAGAATTTCTCTTAAAAATAAGGTCACCCACCGTATCCCACCGGGATTTAGAGTTTTTAGTAGAATGCCCATCTGACCCTCCCATGTCTTTGGTAGAGGAAGCAACAAAAAGAAAGCATTGGTACCATATCCTACAATGATAACAAGATGTAATAGGGGCGCCTTAAAAACAATCGTTCTTTGTTGAATCTCTTATTGTTTGGGCGCCCTCTCCCCTTAGACTATCCCCAGTGGGGGATTTAGGAATTGTGAAATAAAATAAAATGGGCACGGGGTCGTATCTTTGAAGACCAGATTATATCATGATTTATATCCTTCACAATCCTGTTGGGTCGGGGTGTGGGGGCGCCCGAGGCTGGTGTTCTAACTTTGAAATAAAATAAAAAAATATACTTGGGAAATAAAGAGTGAATAGTGAAGAGAGAGTGTGGAAATCCAAACTTTTTTTTTGTTCTTTTTTATTCCTTTGTATTCCATCCCAAGCTTCTCTCTCTCTCTCCGTTCTTAAATTTTTATTAATTTTTTTGTACTTCCCCCATTTCAATAAACCATTCATCTTTCGTTTTTTTGTTTTCTACAAGACACTTCAACTTTCTATTAAAAAATAATTTTTACCCCTACTTTTCTATACTTTATCTATCATATCATATTTTTTATTAGCAATTTAACTATCACATCTTACTTTTAAATATCACAGAGTGGCAAAATTGAAAAGTCGATCATAAATATACATTTCTTATTTTGGCTAAAATTCAAAAAGGGAAGAGTTTATTGAAACAGAGCGGGTATTTTTTATTCCAATACATTTCCATTCAACAACCTTCCGTTGTGTGTCCTCTTTATAATACAAGCTTGTAATGTTTGACGGAATGTTTTGTGGTAAAAATTGAAAAACATACCCCGTACCATATGTTCATTTTACAACCTTACTATCATCAATTATAGGGGATACTCCAACGCACATGTATTCAACAAAACCTGAATTTCAGTACTTGCCATAAAATAAAACCAAACTTCATTTACTTGTCAAAACATACTCATTTCGGCAATGGGTCCACGGAGCATTAAGATAATTTTCGCCTAGAGAGCTTGCATGGCAGAGGATTGCTCCTAAGATCCCTCACGAGATATAGCACTTAAAATCCCGCATACTCTTATGTTTGCTTCAAGGAATTTGAGAGGGAAAAGAAAAGAAAATGAGAAGGAAAATATTTTTCTTGTTTGGTTAGAGAAGAAAAGAAAAGAAAAGTGGAAGAAAAAGAAAAAGAGAAGGCAAAATGTACTAAGAGGAAGAAAAGCTAAATCCCTCCCGTTTTGGTGAGGAAAATGAGGAAAAACCATTTTCTTTTCTTTTCCTACCAAATTCCTTGAACCAAACATAGTGTAAATATATATTTTTTAGGATCATATCCATTAACTAAGAAGTAGTAGAACTTTCTTAGGGGCTTGAACTTTAGCCTGCTCTGATTGTATCTTATTTCGCCTTCACACAATATATTACGAAGAAGTGTTAGCTAACTTGGAAATATGGAAGAAAAGAGGAACATATGTATATATGTTGGTCGAATACACATGGTCACAGTAACCAAAACACTCAATACGACTAAACAATAACTAAAAGAAATGATAAATTAAATTGAAATTATGACAATAATGTAGCCTAAACTCAGAACAGTGTGTCAATCCCCCCTGCCCCTCTGTTTTATTTTGTTGCAGTGATCAAGTGGTTGTGAAGCCATTATACAATCTTATTATGATTTATGTTAAATTGTGACACAATCTTTTTCATGCTTATAGCTCTTACATTTCCAATTTTTAGCTCGACCCTTTCACAGGATTTATGAAATTTTAGCTTTCTGGGGTTCAAAATTTCTAGAATAGAGTTAAAAACATTGTCACCCAAATAGGGTATATTATATTTACACCCTTTGTAAACCGTTGTTTGTATATTTTAATAAATTTAATGATCCACAAACACATCATCTTCTCCACTCCTACCTTACCATGTCTTTCCGGGATGGACACAACCAAAGAGAGCATCCTTCACTTCCTTATACCGGAACAAAATCAACAAACTAATTCAGCATCTTCGGAAGAAGCTGTGATCTAGTTGCTTTCAGCTTGCTGCCTCTTCAGAAGTAGAGAAGCACTAAAATCATTTCCTCATTAGAGTGGTACAGTTGGATCTCAATTAACTTATTCTTATGGAACATCATTTTGGCTCTGAATGGCTACAAACATACTTTTCTGGAGCTGTTAAAGTTTTTTCTAGTAAATCCTTATTGCCAGTTTTTTTAATGATGTGAATGTACTTGGCAAATGTCGTGCATATTTATTGAGATGCTGTATTTGTCTGGGCGTGTTTGTTGAGATGCCGTATTTGTCGCCTAGCCTGAAAATGCCTAGGCGATGAGGCGCTCGCTTTTGCCTCGTCTCAGGTCGCCTCTTGCCTAATCTGGCCTTAGGCAACGAGGAACTCATTTTTTTTAAAAATAAAAAATATGTTCTATTCGTTTTATGTACACACACACACATATATAGACACACACATACATACGTACATAGTCAGCAGTTGAGCACCATATTGCACTCGCCTATTAGATGCATAGGCGATGCCAAATCGCCCAAGCGACTAGAAGACACTCTAGCACCCGGCTTCACCTAGTTGCCTTAATAACTATGATGTCGTGTGCACTAAGGGATCAAATGGACACTCATCTGCTACAAGATAAATTGTTTTCAGACTACTCCATAGTTGATTACTCCGTGTATTAAAAAAACAATATGATTGGCTTGCATTGATAGCAGTTTCTCCCCTTTGCCAAAACTTTAATCAAAACACAGAGTACAAAGATTTACAAACTATAAATTTATTTTTCTTTAATGCTCTAGTTGAGTCTCGGTCTTATTTGGTTTTGCATTTTTGATCTCTACTACATTTCTCCTTTTAAATTGACTATACCTGTGTAAAAGGAAAGAGAAGATTTGGGAGATATTTTCGTATATTCCGTATATATTAGTTTTAGTAGTTTCCTTGTATAGAAAATCCTTTTCCTTTGTTAACTAGGATTCTCCACTATATATGTAACCTTGGGTTGTACATTGCAGACACAGAAATAATACGAGAGTTTTTCCTCTTAAACAATTCTTTCATGGTATCAGAGCTCTAGGAATTTCCGCACGATCGCTCGGCATCGCGTCCATCGATCGTTGCTCACTGTTGCTGCCGAGAAGACCGGAACGGTCGACCGTTTGTTCATAACGGTCGAAGACATCGACCGTCCCGACGGCAGTATCTTCAACTGCTGCTGTTTCGATCCAATTCGTGAATTCTGTCATCTGGAATGTCTGAAGAAACACCCATGAAGATTATTTCCAGTAAGAAGAATGAAGAACGAGAGGAGGAGGAGGTTGGTGTGCGACGTCGTCGTATCTCCCCTTACGATTTGTCTCCGAGTGACAATCCGGGTATGATTTTGACCCATGTCATTCTAAAAGGAGATAATTATGATGAATGGTCCAAATCTCTACGTTTGGCTCTTTGAGCACGCAAGAAATTTGGATTCGTTGATGGAACGATTGAGATTCCAGATCCTGATTCGGAAGATTTTGACGATTGGTGGACAAATCATTCATTGTTGGTCTCTTGGATTCGGAACACGATTGATCCAACCTTGAGATCTAGCATATCGATCATGGAAAAAGCTTCAGATCTGTGGAACGATTTGAAGGCTCGTTTCTCTGTAGTTAATGGACCGAGGGTCCAGCAGTTGAAGCGAGATTTGGCAGAATGCAAACAGAAGAATCTTTCCATAATGGAATATTATGGAAAGATGAAGAAGCTATGGGACGACTTAGCAGATTTGGAGCGCTTTCCAACTTGCACGTGTAGGAATTGCACGTGTGATTTTCCGGAGAAGCTTATGCAGATGCGTGAGAGGGAGCGCTCACATCAATTTTTGATGGGTTTGAACGATGCTCTGTATGGAACCTTGCGGTCAAATTTGTTGGCCCAAGAGACCATACCACCAGTGGCAAGAATATACAATATTCTTGTTCAAGACGAGACAACACGGAATCGTATACACAAAGGAGAAAGCAGTGAAGCAAGTGCATCCGTGTTTGCTGTGAAGAATAAGATGGACGTCAAAGAGCTTGTATGCACCCACTGTAGGAAAACAGGACATGAGGTCGAGGCATGCTACAAGCTGATTGGGTACCCCGAAGGTTGGGTATTCCGCGATCAGGCCGGGAGAGGAAGAGGAAACGGGCGAGGAAGAGGCCGTGGGACTGCACGAGGCGGCAGACGGTCGACCGTGGCTGCTGGAGGGTCGACGGTCACGGGCGGACGAGGCGAAGCCCACGCTGTCCAAGGAGAAGAAAAGGGACCATCTCCACTGCCAAACTTTGAGGATTTGACGCCTGAGCAATGGAATGCTGTTCGTCATGCACTCTCACTATCCCCTACAGACAAGTCATCAAAACTCTCAGGTATTCCTGTGTCACCACGTTGGATAATCGATACTGGGGCGTCCAATCATATGACAGGTGATATTTCGTCATTGTATGATGTGGTGGGTGTGTCTCCGTGTGAAATTGGATTACCCGATGGAAAGAGGGTTGTGTCGGTTCAATCTAGAAAGGTTGATTTGACTATGACTATGACTTTGCAGAATGTGTTATTTGTTCCAACCTTGAATTGCCATTTGATTTCTGTGTCACAATTGAGAAGAGATATGAACTGTGAGGCAAAGTTCACCAATAATTTGTGCATCTTACAGGACCTAAGTTTGAGGACAACGATTGGTGTGGGTAGACTTGAAGGAGGATTATACTATTTGAAGAAGGAGGAGAGGAAGATGGCGTGCAGTGCTACTAAGAAGAGTTCATTTTATCTTTGGCACAAACGTCTAGGACATCCTTCTTCACATGTTTTGTCCTTAATTCCTGTAGTTGGTTCGAATAAACATAGTCATAGTCATTGTGATGTCTGTTTGCGTGCCAAATAAACTCGTGCTAGTTTTCCTATCAGTTTTCATCAATCTTTGGATAAATTTGATATGGTGCACTGTGATTTGTGGGGTCCCTATCGGACATCGAGTTTGGATGGCTCTACTATGTTTTTGACTATTGTGGATGATTTCTCACG
This sequence comes from Cuscuta campestris, assembly GCA_900332095.2. NCBI lineage: Eukaryota > Viridiplantae > Streptophyta > Magnoliopsida > Solanales > Convolvulaceae > Cuscuta > Cuscuta campestris. The sequence goes on from OOIL02000115.1 coordinate 241,340, forward strand.
TGGTGTGTGGGTGTATTTGTTTGATTCTAAGCGTACGGTAGGAAGTGTTTTTAGACAATTTTGTGCCATGGTTGAATGTCAGTTTGGGAAAAGGATAAAATGTGTACGAAGTGACAATGGTACAGAATTTGAATGTTTGACAGAATATTTTCTAGAAAAAAGAATTGTTCGTGAGACATCTTGTGTGTCTACGCCACAACAAAATGGTAGAGTTGAACGTAAACATCGGCATATTCTGAATGTGGGTCGCGCTTTGAGATTTCAGGCAGGGCTTCCAATCGAGTTCTGGGGAGAGTGCATACAGACAGCGGCTTATTTGATTAACCGGACACCCTCGTCTCTTTTAGGGGGGGTTACGCCGTATGAAAAACTTTAAAGAAGGGCTCCTGGACTGACACATATTCGAATTTTTGGTTGCAGATGTTACGTTCACAATCTGAAGAGAGATGGAGATAAATTTGCGCCTAGAAGCATTCCTGGAATATTTTTGGGTTACCCACAAGGAAAGAAGGGATGGCGCGTATATTTTCCAGACACTAGGAAGATAAGCGTGTCACGGGATGTTGTGTTTTGTGAAAACATCTTTCCTTATTTGGTTTCTACAGGTGAAATATTAGATGCAGATGGATCGAGTAGCTCCACTTTCGTTGATCACTTTGATGATGATGATGAAGTTCCTAAGGAAGGGCGGCTGGACCGTCCCGTGAGGAATGGCTGACCGGAAGAAGGAGATAATGCAGCTGGGCTACAGGCGGTCGATCAGGTGGACCGTTCTGATGTCCACGTACGGTCGACCGTCATCGAGGCAGAAAGATGGGTCCCTGGGAAATCAACCAACGGTCGACGCGGTGGACCGTTCTGAGAGACACGGTCGACCGATTGACGACCAGAGAGGCGGACCCCAGGGAGATGAAAACACGGTCAACCGTGACGAGAACAACGGTCGACCGTCCCCGAGGCAGAAAGGAGGCAGTGAGGAACCGTCACAGACGGTCGACCCCGTGGACCGTTCCACGGATGGCGGTCGACCGTCTTCTTCCCAGCAAGCAACGGAGGTCTTGGGGCGTGGCCAGCGGGAGAAACAACCAAATGTGAGGCTGGTAGACTATGTTACACATGTGGCCGGTCCGCTGGTTGAGGGAAAGTGCAGATATCCGCTTTCCTCATATGTTACTTATGAGAAATTTTCTGAGAAACATAAGTGTTTTCTCACGGCACTTGATGAAGACATCGAGCCTAGAAACTTCAAACAGGCATTCCAGGATGAGCGATGGAGGAAGGCCATGCGAGAAGAAATTGATGCTCTAGAGGCTAATGGGATGTGGTCTCTTGTTCATCCTCCGCGTCATAAGAAGGCTCTTGGATGCAAATGGGTATATAAAATCAAGCGCAAGTCTGATGGAAGTGTGGAAAGATACAAGGCTAGGCTTGTTATACTTGGCAATCACCATGTTGAAGGCATCGATTATAAAGAAACATTCGCTCCTGTAGTCAAGTTGACTACGGTGCGAACCATTTTAGCAGTTGCAGCTGTCAAAGGGTGGGAATTGCACCAGATGGATGTCCACAATGCATTCCTACATGGAGATCTTTATGATGAGGTGTATATGAGGTTGCCACCCGGCTTCTCAAGTTCGTCCAACATGGTGTGCAAACTAAAGAAGTCTCTGTATGGCTTGAAACAGGCTCCGAGATGCTGGTTTGCAAAATTATCTGGAGCTTTGGGACAATATGGATTTGTGCAGTCCATCTCTGATTACTCCTTATTTTCTTTCGTTGGAAAGAAAGGAGTGATACATGTTCTGGTTTATGTAGATGATTTGATCATTGCTGGTGATAGCACAGAGATGATTCGCAAGTTCAAGGATTATTTGGCAGATTGTTTTCGTATGAAGGATTTGGGGACTTTGAAGTTCTTTCTTGGCATCGAGGTAGCACGAAGCACATCTGGGATTTTCCTCTGCCAACGAAAGTACGCCTTAGATATCATTACTAAGGTGGGGTTGTTAGGCGCCAGGCCGTTGGGTGCCCCGATGGAGCCAAATCATCACTTGGCTTGTTCCCAAGCCTCAGTTCTTGCAGACCCGGAACCATATTGACGGTTGGTTGGGCGATTGGTTTATCTTTCCGTTACACGACCAGAGCTTTCCTATGCAGTGCATACTTTAGCACAATTCTTGAAAGAACCAAGGGAGGATCAGTGGACCGCGGCACTTGGGGTAGTTCGTTATTTAAAAGGATGTCCTGGACAGGGCATTTTCCTCTCTGCAGATAGTAGTCTTCAGCTTACAGGGTGGTGTGATTCGGACTGGGCAGCATGTCCTTTGACACGACGATCGCTGACGGGCTGGTTTGTACAGCTTGGCGAGTCGCCGGTCTCCTGGAAAACGAAGAAGCAGACAACGGTGGCTCGTTCGTCTGCTGAAGCTGAGTACAGGGCTCTTGCTGTTCTTACTTGTGAGCTGAAGTGGTTGAAGAGTTTGTTACGATGTTTGGGAATTGAGCATAAGGACCCTATGACGGTTCGCTGTGACAGTACCGCGGCCCTTCACATTGCCGCTAATCCAGTTTTTCACGAACGAACGAAGCATATTGAAATAGATTGTCATTTTGTTCGTGATGAGTTATTACGAGGAGAAATCCGGGCTCTTCATGTTCCTACTACGCACCAGCTTGCGGATATCCACACGAAGGCACTTGGGAAGTCACGACTGGAGTTTCTTATACCCAAGTTGGGCATCTCTTTGTTACATGCTCCAACTTGAGGGGGGGTGTAAAAGGAAAGAGAAGATTTGGGAGATATTTTCGTATATTCCGTATATATTAGTTTTAGTAGTTTCCTTGTATAGGAAATCCTTTTCCTTTGTTAACTAGGATTCTCCACTATATATGTAACCTTGGGTTGTACATTGCAGACACAGAAATAATACGAGAGTTTTTCCTCTTAAACAATTCTTTCAACCTGCATCTTAGTCTCCCTTGTCAAAGATCTTCTCGCGTTCTCTCCATAACTTGATTTTCATAATCACAGTCTTCTTTTGTGAATTTGTATCGTCTCACTCTATCTCTTTGTATACCACCCTATGGAGTTTCAATAAATGATTGTCTATGAAAAAGAAGGAAGTAACTCTAGTACGAATTAATTTCTTACTTTCTATGTCATAAGTTCGGTGTCAAAAAATGTCACATTAGTAATGCCACATGTCGGATTTTTATAGATTGTAGTTTGGGTGAGAAACCAGGGTTTTAAGAACTTCAAAAGGGTAAAATTAGCATAGTTTGCATAGGTTTTCTCTATTTTAATATCCTTTCTCAATTCTGCAAAAGAAAAAGAGGTGATAACAATAATATGTTTGGTGTCACCTTAATTTCAAGGGGTAATAATTTTTGTTTTTGTAGACATTTGTATAGTGAGAAGGGCATCAAGGGGCAGAAATAGGATAAATGAGACAATCTCTTTAACCACAAGATGCATGAAATGAAGACCAAACATCTCCCAAGAATCATAAAAAAGCTACTACCCACGTCCCGCTATATTCGTCCACTTTTGACTTTTGGAACTGTTAATCTAAGCACTTTGACTCATCAAATTCTCTCAATGTGTAAGCCTAAATATAGTCATGTGTGATCTTGTTTGATTTGTCTTAACATATATAGATTATTAATATATAATTTCTATATTTTTTTAATATTCAAATTACAAGATAAAATGAATTAAAGAAGTGCATTGGATGGTGTGTAAAAATGAAAGTGGACAAATACTCTGGGACGGAGGGAGTACTATGCTTTGAATGCAAAGTGAGATTGAAGAGGAAGGCCAAAAGGTGCAGTAAGTGTACCTAAGTGTACCTGGGACATCAGATGCAGTGGATGTATCAATTCCAATACTAAAGGGAGCAATAGCCTGAAGATTTGACTTTGTTACATCATGCGATTTAGCTGGAATATGCTCCATAAAAGTGACACACCGTGATGCATATAGTTATCTACGTACAAGATCAAAGCGGCAATGTCTGTCTCATACCATAGCCTGAAAATACACATAGAGCTAATTTAGGAGAAAACTTATTTCATTCAACACGAGGACGGAGGACAAAGCAAGTACATCCAAATTCTGTTGAAGAGCAAAAAGATCATATTCTAACTAATATTGATTAGCAACGTTAGACCGAGTATAGAGTCTTTCCAAATGATCCCAAAGTTCCTTTGCGGTGTCATACCAAGCCAATTGAATGCCAACTGACTGAGCTAGAATTGTTGATCCAAGTGAAAACCTTAGAATTATCAGTTTCCCGTGAATCAAGTGACGATGTGTGATTTTTCAGCCTTCTTGTGTGTAGGTTTGTCTTTAGCACCAGTGACACAAGTATATAACCCCACATATGTTTCCCACAAAGAAAATTTTTCATCACATAACTGCAATAGGCATAGTTTATACCATCCAGTTGGGTACTAATGGACTGGAGAGAGAGTCGTCCTTTCTAGCCATATTGCTAATACGAATAAGAAAGAACAGGAATGATACACAACCAAATACTTAGTACGAAGCAGCGGGAGCAAATACGAGCACCTTAATTAGGAAAAAACCAGAAGTAAATACAAACAAAATCTAAAGGAAAGAAACAATGCGAAATCAAATACGAACCAGAATCAATTATGAATCAAGGAAGCATCTACGCACCAGGTGGCTGCTAAAAACTATTGAATCATCAAATCAAAAATAATATGAATGTAAATTGATAATTGTGTACAGGGACAACTATATAGAAATCACCCTAAATAGGACTAAAACATAGAGAAAAGTACCAAAATAGGATTTTCATGTTTTTTTCCCGAAATAAGACTTTGCACTGTGGTAATGTTACTTTGCATTGTGGTAATGTGACAGTGTACATGTGCACATTAACATACGTTTTTGGTAATGTATATGACCATGTTTGGTAATGTAAGTCCTATTTCGGGAATAAAAACATGGAAGTCCTATTTTGGTATATCTTCAATGTTTTAGTCCTACTTTGGTCTCTCTCCCACAACTATATTATGTAAGGAACAAAGGCTTTATATAGCCTTATAACCCTAACTATTAAATAAGAGGCCCAATACAAAATAGCCTTATAACTAATTAGGCTAAAATTCTGGTCTATTTATTTAAATGACAGTTCTTTTACTGCCTTGATCAAGGTGGTGCGTCAAGACTTAAAATTATTCACCACAATCACTAAAAATTAAATCTGTAGCATAATTAACGATTCAATTGCGAACATGATTATTCATACCAATAGACAGAACTTTAAACGCATATGAAACTTATGACATTAAACATAGATTTCAAAAAAAAAAAAACAAAAATCCAGAAACATATTTTTTTAAAACACAGTACATGAATTGATAAAAACAGAAAAAAGAAAGATAAGAAAAACTATGTATTTAATATCAGGAGCCCTGAAAGGTAATACCTTTGCATCTGGCTCTCCTCCTCATTGGATCCTTCTTCTTCCTCTTCAAATTGGGATCATCCAGCCAGCATGCATCAGAGTCCATCATCAAGTATTTGGTCTCCAACTTGGCCCTTCATCTCAGTTTACACCACTTCAAAATTATTTACTCTTATCTACGAGTTCTTTGCAAAATGTTCGTCCGTCATCCCTAAGTTCTCTATTCATAAGTATGTCCTGTTTGAAATAATCGGGCAAATGATCTCTTCTGTTTATTTTGAAATTCAAAGTCTTGCAATTAGAACAAAATTATTTGAGGAAGAACTCCCTAATTTACTTTCTCTCGTAGATAGACTTCAAGCAAATTTGAAGAGAAAGCCTAAACCAATAAAATCTAATATACCAAGAGAGGATCAATAAATAACACCTACACAAATATTTACTCTGGCCATAGAGGATACTTTAATGTCCTCTCTAACAAATACGAATGATCAAACCAATATAAGTTTAAATAATTAATCTAGAAATTATATGATGTAAACAAAGCCATGAATATTTCTTTAGATTGTCGCAGTAGAAACAAGAAATTCAGTAATATTTGTTTCTCTTTATTTTATAGCAATTATTGATGGTACATCACTTTTTAATCAACATGTTGGTTGAAGTAATATGGTTAGAAATATTTTCTTCAAATAAGAGTTAGTTCCATGGTGTTGGCTAATCTTTTAGCAAAATAGAATCACATATTTGTTAGGTGTTTTACTAGATAGGAATCTCTATTTGTTAGGAGAGGTTTATTTTATTTAGACTTTTAGAGTTGTTGCAGTTTTCGAGGTTGACACAGAAGATGCTACAGCACGGTGCTGCAGCACACAATTCAAGATCAAAAGTCTCAGCACGGGATTTTAAGCTGCAATCTGAATTAGAGACCTATTGGGATTGTGACTACATGATAATAACTCCAGCTGTACTTGTTAAGGAATCTCAACTCTTTAGGCTACTTGTGGATCAAGATTAAGGAAGTTGAGTTCAAGCCAACTTCTACTAACTTATTCCTACTAGGATTGTGTTAAGAGAAGGCTATAAAAATGCAGCAGGTCCCGGGGAATTACTTGGAGCGATCGAGAGGAAAAACAAAGAATATACGCTGGTGTAGAGCATTCCCGTCTCGTCCTGGAGCTTCCCTTGCGTGAAGAAAGTTACGATCTACATTAAGGAGTCCTACAACGAAACATAGATCGTGACAACAAGGAGATGAACAAGATTTTAAGGAGAGGGCTGCCAACATGTTTGTCCTTGTGATCTCGGTGGAGATATGATAGCCGAAGCGGGTACGGGTTAGAAATCCTAGATTAGAAGTTTTGTCATAACAATTCGGAGAAGTCTGTCTCAACATGTTTTTATGTACTGGTGTAACTTGCATCTAGTGATTTAGTGGAGGGCTATTACACGGGCGTGGGCCCTGCAGATGTAAGAGAGTTCCCCGAACTGCGTAAACATATCTGGTGTTATTTTTTACGTATTTTATAGTTACAGCATTTTGCCTAGTAGGCGCTGTAACGCCCTCTGCATCATCTGCTTCTGTGTGGTTGTGACAAAGAAGTGTTATAGCACACTGTCTGTCATCTGTTACTGTGACAGTGCTGGAGTATCTTCTCTACAGCATACTTGATTGATTTGTTTGCATAGCTCTTAATTGGTGATTTCCGCTGCGCCCCCACGAACATACAATAAGTAAATGTAAGAAATGTGATAATGTTAAGGTTAATAGTATTTTGGAGCAAAATTAGGCTTATATGTTTTTATCCCCTCAATATGATTGTTGCAGTCATACTACACAATTTTAGCACAGTTTTTTTAAAATTTAAAATGCATGATGTCTAATAGAATTTTATAGGAGGACTTAAACTAAAGAGGACTCAAAGTTTCCCTTCTTAAAATCCTTCAGAAGTTTATAAGGGAAAAAAGATATTATCATCTATCTTTTGTTTTCAAGAATTGTTCTCCTTGACCACAAGAACACTGATAATGCAGGGGACATTCAAAAAATAAATACTTCGAGCTTTTATATTTTTACCAAATACATGTGAACTTAACTATGGTTTGAAATACTATGTTGTTATTAATGAAAATTATGATGGGCACACTACATCAGTAATGATGCATCCTTAGATTGATCATTTCAATTATGGACCATTTGGCTGATCTTTGTTGGACGGGATTCATGAACGACAAATCCGAGAATATCCTGATGATGGACACTTTAAGGTTGATATGGTTGTTTCTGTATGATTTAGGGGCTGTTTGGCAACTTCTCAATAGGTAAGTGCTGAACCAGTAAGAGGTCTGAACCATTAAGTGCTGAACCAGTAAGAGGTCTGAACCATTAAGAGCTAGTATATTGCTTAACTATTTAGAGGCAAATGTCTGATCAATTCAGATAAGAGCTCTTAACCATTCAGACTCTGTATAATACTTAACCATTCAGAGGCAAATCTCTTAACCATTCAGACATCTGAACCATTAAGACTGAAACAAACAGTCTGAACCATTAGGTGCTGAATCATTCAGACATCTGAACCATTAAGAGGCTGAAACAAACAGCCCCTTAGTTGCTTGATTCATTGATACCAAAAGCCTGTATAAATGTACATGGGTGATATAAACGAGGAGCCCCGGCCCGGTGATACAAACGAGGAGCCCCAAATACAAATACACAAAGAATACACTATATATGCACTAATACGCTAGTAATACTCATGGTACAGTCTCAATCTAGTCATTAGAGAGGTTGCCCCGTGACTGATGTGCAGTTTGTGCACAAGGAGGTATTACAAATGACAGAAATCCCACAGTGTCGCTGCCGGAATTCGACCCTAGGATCAATGGGCTTGACATCCTTTCTTTGGACTAGCTGAGCTATTCATGCAGACACTTCAGGATATAACTAACGTTATAAAGATGTAATTTTAAAATGATATTTGGAATTTGTTCCTTATTTTTATACTTTGTGTTGCCAAGATTACAAAGAAAAATTAGAGTAATAAAATTTAATTTCCAAAATTCAAAATAAAAGTTGTGAACCCCTGAATAATGATTTTGGACTTATATAAAATTTTTTATAAATTTTCTGAAATTCAAAGTACATATCTCGTCTTTCTGAATTGAAAGTTATAAATGGCATTGTTCATAGTACTCGTTTTTAGTGTTTTAGAAATAAAAAATATTATTTTTAATTCTTTAAAATTTATTTTCCATTTCAAAAACATTTTTCATATTGGAATATAATTTTTTAAATTTTATATTTTTGAAATGTATTTTTGGGAAAATAGTTTGGGTTTTGTTAAATAGCATGGAGTAAATAATATATTTTGAAATACTCCGTATGTTTTTGTTTCATTTAGAAAATAAGGTTTCCATTGCTATCATTGATCTAAGTTACTTCGGGCGTTATGTTCAGTGTAATACTTCTCCCGTGTTTGAATATTTGTCCACTATTTATTTTGTGGTCAAGATTAGTAAATTTTGACTATAAATTCAATAAAATTAATATCAGATATTGATATAAAATAATTTTATTAGATCCATTTATAAAATATTTCAAAATATTATTCTATATTAGTAATATACAATGTATATAAAATGCTACATCAAAAGATTTAAGAAACTAGCGATGATATAACTATTTAAATTGGGAGAGAAAGCGCAATTCTTAATAAATATGGACAGCTCGGTAACTATTAGGTGAACCGTAATTTGTCCACAAAACCCTTCCTCTTTCGTTTTTTTTTTGAATTCCCTAAAACACTTCCACTTTCTATTAAAAAACCACTTTTACCCTTACTTTTTCATACACTACCTATCACATCATACTTTTTCACTAATAACCAAACTATCACATCTTACTTTTACCCATCACATCAGGGGCAAAGTTGGAAAGTCAACCAAAATTACATTTTCCTTATTTTTGCCAAAAGTCAAAAGTAAAATGGTTTAAAGGAACGGAGGGAGTATTAAAAAGGAAACTAGATCAGACATGGGCCATGAAAGGAAACTACTGTACTATAAACCGGACCGTTTCCATAAAAAACAAATATGGCTTTGGTGTGAAGAGTCAGTACGGATCTATGCTCGTTGTTTTGCATGCTCATTGAACAGTATAAATATTCACAGTCCTATTCAAACTATTTTCTGGGGAAAAAATTAGAAAAGAAAGAGAGAACAAAGAAAGAAGTTAAACTAAAGTGAGTTGGGAAAAAAATGTTTGGGTTAGGGGGAAGACAATGCTGCCCTTCACTTTTTCTTCTATTTCCTCTTTTGGTAATTGTTTTATTAGGGATTTGCTCTTTGTCGGCTTGCGCACGAAGAGAAACGTTTAAGGTGGAATACCTCCCGGGGTTTCGCCACGAAGGCCCTCTCCCGTTCCATCTCGAAACCGGGTACGCACGTGCCAATTTTATCCCATGTCACACTTTTTCCACACAAATTGTTGCTCTTATTTACTCTTCCTGTCTCTAAATATTTATTACACTTGTATTCTCGAGACAAAATATCGAGTTTTTTCAATTCATTTTATTTACATATTTGTATAGAAATAAAAAATAAAATTTACATATAAAAAAACTACATGAAAAGTTGTTCGAAATAAGAGGTGTCAAGAATATTTTATTTTATCAAATAACTAATGAAAACGTAGAAATAAACAAAAGTTCCCGCGACTACTGAAAAAGCAAGTGTGGTAAATATTTTGGGACGGAGGGAGTATTTCTGTAGGCACTGAAGGTGTATGTGCAAGATATGTACCAGTATATATATATATATATATATATATATATATATATATATATATATATATATATATATATATATATATATATATATATATATATATATATATATATATATATATATATATATATATATATATATATATATATATAAGAACCCCAATTTTGTAGGGTTCAATTTTTTTCAAGATGCTTATCAATATTCTAAATACTTGATATTTTAGAAGTTAGTTTTAAATTATTAAGGGTCCGTTTGGTACATGGAATTGATGAAATTAGAATTTAATTGGAATTAAAATTTCATGGGATTCAATTTCATAGAATTGAATTCACCAATTCCAATTAATTTTTTGCACTACCAATTTCAAATCCGCATAATTTTTGTGTTACCAAACATGAGAATTGGAGTTGAAGTCATCAATTCCAATTCCATAATTTGAATTCCGTGTACCAAACGGGGTCTAAGAAGAATTCAGATCAATACTTAGTTTTAAATTATTAAGAATACGATACCGAAGTACGGAGTACTCCCTCTGTCCACCATAGATCTTCCCGGACACTATTCACAGGGTCAAATTTAATTCACTTTGTTTGCTTATTTTTACTACTCATTTTACAAAATAATATAGTCTTGTCACCTCTAGTTTTGTAGAACTTTTCATGTAGTTTATTACTATATAAATTTTACATTAAAATTTTACCCCTATATTCAAATAAATCGAATTGAAAATAAAGTCGGTCAAGTCTCGTAACGGGAAGATCTTAGATGGACGGAGGGAGTATTATTTAAGGATTCACTCTCCAGTCCGGTCAAGTCAACATCAGGCAAAATCACTCCCTCTTTATGCTTGATTTTTTTTCCATTCTTGTTCACCAAAAATTGACTGAATTGTAAAATTCAAAAATATATTTTACTCTTTTCATCCAAAAATTATTTTATATAAAAAATGGTGTGGAATTAAAAAATAAAAATTACATATTTAAAAAATTACATAAAAAAATCTATAAAACTATAAGTGACAAGACTATATTATTTTATCAAATTGACAACAAAAATAGGGCAACAAAGTGGAAAACATTTGACCACAACACCACATGAATAGTAAAGGGGAAGATAATATTTGGACCGAGGGAATATATACATTTGAAATTTAGGTTTTACAAAATAAGAGTTGAAGAGAATGCTCGATGGGTGCACCGGCCAAAACCGTACGGCAAAGGAGCTAGGTGGAGGCGGTATAATAGTTGACGGAGGAGAACAAGGTTTGCTGGAAAAGTTTTCCGGCAAGGTGGGGATGTCCGGCATCGGAAGAAAATCGACGGCAGATTGGGGAAAATCAGCGTGGCGCATTGAGTTCATGGCGATATGAGCTGATTTTTAATATGTACTCCCTTTTATTGGAATGCGGTCGTTGAATGGCATCGATTCAGATTCCCGGTTGGTTTAGGAAACTATCGGGCATCACACCTATTCAATTGGCACTAGGGGCGGAGGTGCAAACCTACTCCATCGGCACCATGTTTCCATCATTTTTATTGTGGTTTTCTTTGATTTTCTTGAGATGTACTCCCTCCGTTCTCAAAAACACTTCCTCTTTCATTTTTTCCACTTCCAACAAAACACTTCCCCTTTCTATTAAAAAACCACTTTTACCCTTACTTTTTCATACCCTATCTATCACATCATACTTTTTCTCTAATAATATATCCATCACATCTTATTTTTATCCATCAAATCAGGGGCAAAATTGGAAATCAACTATAATTTAACACTTCCTTATTTTTGCCCCCAAATCAAATGGGAAGGGTTTTTCCAAACGGAGGGAGTATTGTTTATTTGTTTACCAGAAATGCTAGAGTCACAAACACTTCGGTCACAAAATACACAAATTTGCTATTTGTGCACCTCAATAAATGAATAAAATGATGTTGAATAATTAAAAAGTAAACATTCAAATACACAAATGCCAAGTTTGTGTATTTTGTGACTCAAATGTTTGTGACTCTAGCATTTCTTTTTGTTTACTCCATTGTTTGTTTAGATTGTAAAATTTTTTGAGTAATTTTTTTGTAGTTCAATAATATTCCTATTTTTGTATATTGACTTTAAGTCAAAGAAAAAAAACAAACAAATTAGCACTAATTTACTAAATTATTATCAGTTTATTTTATATCGATATTTTAATTGACTTTATAATCTTATAAACATGACTAATTTTACACGCAAATACTTTATTTTGTCAATACATTTTTTTCGCCCCCGCCCACTCTATTAATTTCCTGGCTCCGCCCCTAGATAAACCCCAAATGCCTTATTGAATGATCATCAACAATTCTCAAGAAATAATGAGCACCAGCGGTAAATGAAGGAAAAACAAAATGACTTCGTTTGGAATAGAAATAGATCTCACATGACTCTAGTTTTTTTTAGACTAGAATGACTGATTAAAAGTAGGGAAGACAAAATTGAGACTCGCGGGTGACCAAGTCTCTTGTGTAGTAGGGTGGCTTGATCGACGCGTGAAGTTGAAACAATAGCAGAAGGTTGGAAAATTTATACTCCGTTGTGTGCTTTATCCCGCCCAATCTCCATTTTCGAAATTGAATCCTACAACACCGGTTTATAAACTATGCTGAGCCCATTTACAAACATATAACTACTAACATATTATGAAACGAGTAATAAAAATAAATAAAGTAAATAAAATTTAAATATGCATGAAAATAAAATTTCCAGATAGAGGGAATAACTAAGTACTGAGGAAATAAAATGTTTTTGGGCTTTTTAATTTTTGTCTTATGTCAGACGGGGCCATTTTGGCTTGGTTACTAATGGGAGAATATTATTACTCAATTAAATCAGGGAGCCTTACACAATATATATAGAGTAACATAGAGACTAATTACACAAAGACCCCATAACTAATTAGTACTCCCTCCGTCCCCCATAGATCTTCCCATTAGCCCTTTTTATTTGTCTCACATAGATCTTCTCATTACCTTTTTTAATAATTAAAATACCACAACTACCCCCACTTACTTTATTTATTACACCTTTTCCACTTTATTTAATACACCCCACCCATTTTCATTAAGGGTATTTTGGTAAACTTTCACCTTTTTTCAACTCTCCTAAAAAACCGTGAAAAGTCAAATCGAGAACATCTTACATGGACGGAGGGAGTATTTAACTATTATGTCTAACATCCCCCCTCAAGCTGAGTCGAGCGTATGCGAGAGGAAGCTTGGAAATGAGTGTCTGAAAACACTGCGAATTGAGGGGCTTTGTAAGAAAATCAGCAAGCTGCTCCTCGGAAGAAACATGTTCGGCCGTCATAGAGCCATCAAGAACCTGCTCTCGAACAAAGTGACAATCTGTACCCACGTGCTTCATACGCTTATGAAAAACTGGGTTCTTTGTAAGACAAATAGCAGACTGATTGTCACAGTAAAGAAGAGGTGGTGGTGTGGTGATGTGTAAATCAGTCAAGACATAAGTTAACCACATAACCTCAGAAGCAGCAGCGGAGAGGGCTCGATACTCAGCTTCCGTAGAAGACTTTGAGACCCTTGTCTGCTTCTTCGTACTCCAAGAAACAAGATTTGGTCCAAGATAGATGAGATAACCAGTGGTGGAACGACTATCCGATGGATCATTAGCCCAATCGGAATCAGAATAGCCACATAGACGTAGATCCCCCTTGCGGAACACAATACCCATCGTCTGCGAGCCCTTAACATAGCGGAGGATGCGCTTCAACGTATGAAAATCTTGATCCGTTGGGCTATGCATTTTTTGAGCAACATAATTAACCGCATATTGAATATCAGGACGAGTAACAGTTAAATATTGAAGACCACCAACCAGACTGCGAAAAAGGCGTGGATTAGCAAAGGGAATATCAGCACCATTTGTGGAGGAACTAGGACTGATAGGCGTAGGAGCAGGAGTACAAGTTTCAACACCAGCTCGATGAATAGGCTCTCCTGCGTATTTGTTTTGATGAAGAAGGAGAGTATCAGAGGTACGCTCAACCTCAAGACCCAAAAAATATTTAAGAGGGCCGAGATCCTTCATCTGAAATTCTTGCTGCATACTCTTTATAAAAACCGAAATAAGAGCAGAAGATGATCCAGTGATAACAATATCATCAACATACAATAACAGAATGAGAGTACCCAGAGGAGATCGCTTTATAAAAAGACTAGTATCACGAGTTGTGGTAGTGAAGCCTTGCGCCACCAAAAAAGAAGAAAGACGAAGATACCAAGCCCGTGGAGCCTGCTTGAGACCATATAAGGCCTTCTGCAGCTTGCAGACATGGTGAGGATATCGCTGATCAATATAACCCGGAGGTTGTGTCATATAGATGGGGTTCTCAAGTTCCCCATTCAAAAAGGCATTTGACACATCAAGCTGATGAAGAGGCCAATTATAGTGCATAGCAATAGAGAGCACAACACGAATAGTCTGTTGTTTAACAACTGGGCTGAAGGTTTCTGAGTAATCAAGACCATACTCTTGATCATAACCTTTTACAACGAGACGAGCTTTATAACGCGACACAGAACCATCCGAATTGCGTTTAATGCGATAAACCCATTTACAACCAATGGGATACCGATCACTAGGTAGAGGAACCAATACCCATGTATTCTGTCTTTGTAATGCCTCAAACTCATCATCCATAGCTTGACACCAATACTTATTTTGTGCAGCTTGTTTGTATGATGTTGGCTCGGTAAGTGGGGGTTCATCAAAGGGAATGGTGGAAGCATAAAGTTTGGGTTTAAAATTGCCGCTTTTAGAACGGGTGGTCATAGAGTGAGTGGATTGAGTGGGAAGAGGTTGGGCGGAGGTGCTGGGAACTGAATCATTGGCAGCAGGGTCGTTGCCAAAAGCTGTGGTAGGCTGGGTAGGTATTGTTGTAGGATTGCTGGGCTGGATAATTGGAGATGTTTGAAAGGTTGTTTGAGTGGAAGTTTGAGGTGTGGGTGAGGAAGGAGTGAGTTGAGGCATGTGAGCAGGACTTTGTGACCCAAAAGAAGGTGGAAAAAGAGGAAGAACTCCAAAATAGGAATTAGACATAGTAGAACTAGAGGTGGAAGAGGAACAAAGTCTTTGGTAAGGAAACTCAGACTCATTGAACTTTGCATGATGAGTGACATAGACCTTAGAAGTAGTTGGGTCAAAGCTAAGCAACATACCCTTTTGTCAAGGGTTCGTAGCCAATAAAGACACATGGTTTAGAACGGGGTTGGAGTTTGTGATCAACAACATGTCGCAAATGTGGGTAAACGAGACAACCAAACACACGTAAGAAAGAATAGTCAGGAGTTTGATTATATAACTTTTCAAATGGCGAGTGGTTGTTTAAAATTCTTGTAGGAAGCCGATTAATGAGAAAATTAGCAACAGCAAGAGCTTCGACCCAAAAAATAACAGGAAGATGAGACGTATGAAGAAGGGTGACCACTGTTTCAATGAGATGACGGTGTTTCCGTTCTGCAACACCATTCTGTTCAGGCGTGTATGGACACGTTTTTTGGTGAAGAATACCAAGACGTTGAAGAAAAAGAGCAAACTGGTTGCTTAGATATTCTTTTCCATTATCTGTGCAAAAAAGTTTAATAGTGGTACCAAATTGATTTTGAACCATGAATTGAAAACTTTGAAAAGCCCCAAAAGCTTCAGACTTTTGTTTCAAGGGGTAAATCCAAGAGAATTTGGTAAAATCATCAATAAAGGAAATATAGTGGTGATAACCACCAAAAGAGGGAACAGAGGTAGGCCCCCAAACATCAGAATGAATTAGTTGAAAAGGAAAAGTAGCAGCGGTACATGACAAAGAAAAAGGTAACTTGTGAGACTTAGAAACAGAACAAGAGTCACAAGAAAGTACATTTGATAATGGAGAAAGTCCTAAAAAGGAGAGTAAATTATTTGTAACTACTAACGAGGGATGTCCCAACCGTCGATGCCAGTCTTGAGCTGTAACAACCGCAGACCGGACGGAGGGAGACGACTCAAAGGACGGTGACTGTTGATAATTAGATGGCAATATATAAAGTCCTTGCTCACAGCGGCCTTTGTACCTCACCCGATGAGTGGAGTTGTCCAGAATCTGAAATACAGTGGGATTAAAGAGAAGAGTGCAGTTATTGTCTTTGGTAAAACGATAAACAGAAAGAAGGTGAGATTTCAGGGATGGGACATGGAGAAGGTTACCAAGGTGAAATATACCAGAGGATGTAGGAATTTTACCTGAGCCAACATGAGCAATAGGAAGTGAGTGACCACCTGCACTGGTGACATTCTCAGTACCAGAGTATGGAGAGTATGAATAGAGACGAGACAAATCCGGAGTAACATGGGTATTAGCACCTGTATCTAGAAACCAATTCTCATTGGGTGTAGGGGATTGATTTGCATAAAACGCCTGAGGAGAGCTAGAACTGGGTCCTGCGTATTCAGAGTCAAAGCGATGCCAACAATCCCAAGCTGCGTGATTATATTTGCCACAAATTTGACAAATAACAGAGTCACGAGACGCAAGACCCCTTCCACCAGAGTACGAGCCACGACTAGATGCTCTCCCACTAGACTGGCCGCGACCAATGTTCTGAGCAGCAAAGGACCGGCCAGTGGCTCCTCCTCGACCACCACGTCCTCTGTATGGAAAGCGACCTCCCCGGCCTCTACGAAAACTTGAGTTGGTATATACGGCCGTGTGCACATCTGTGGTGGAGGACTCTTTTAATTGCAGTTTTTGTTCCATTTGAAGGTTTAACTCTTCTTGAATCAACCAAGACGTAACCTGAGCAAGAGTAACCGTGCCAATGTTTGTGCAAATGTTTTGCTTAATAGAACCATAGTCTGGCGGTAATCCACGAAGGATGCACAAGATGACATCTTGATCAGAAATCTCCGACTTAGCACGGTGTAGTGAGGCTACAATTTTAGCAATTTCATCAAGGTATTTTTGCATCGAATCCGTGCCTTTATGAATATTATGCAATTGTTCCTTAAGCTGAAAGATATGAGTAAGAGAGAGAGAGAGTTGTATCGTACTTGCAGTTGATTCCAAATAGCCTGAGCAGTAGTATGTCCAAGAAGAGTAGTTTGCACAGAAGGCGTGATGATGGCAAGTAAACAGGCACATAACTGGGCATCGATGACGGACCACTTCTCATATTCTGGGTTTGGAACGCTGCTTACATTCCCATCTTTATCAGCCGTGCGAACAGTTGGAGGAGGAGGAACTATACTGCCGTCAACGTGACCCATAAGTCGATGAGCTGATAAATTTGCAGAAACTGTAGAAAGCCATGACGGAAAATTCGTATCATCAAGCTTTTCCGGAGTCAAGGAATGAAGATTCTTGATAAAAAGTTTTAATCCAGTAGGAAGATCATCAAGCGGATCGGCGGTCTTGGCATGTTGAAGAACGGGTGAAGCAGACAGATGGACGGCAAATACTCCGACTAAGATCTCTACGCAACACTCTGCCTTTGGACCGCAAGTAGGGAAAGAAAAAAAAAGAAAGAAAAAAAAAGATCCTGTAGCCTCTTGATTCCCTTCTTCTTTTTTTAGTAATCCTGATGCCACTTTGCACCGCAAGTAGAGAAACACTCTGATTCCCCTCTTCTTCTTCTTTATTTTTTTTTAACAAATCCTGGATAGAGAAAAAAAAAGATCCTGCCGGCGTGAAATTGCAGACTCCTCTGGTTCGGGAAGTTAGAAAATCGACCAAGACGGAGAATTTGTAATCGGAGAATGAGAATCTGGAAATTGGAGAAGAAGAGGAAGAACTAAACTGGGTTTGGAAATTCAACGATGGGGAAGATGGGAAACGATCGGCGAAGAAATCAGTAACCGATCGGGTTTAGGAATTGAAACCGTTGCTCTGATACCATAATGGGAGAATATTATTACTCAATTAAATCAGGGAGCCTTACACAGTATATATAGAGTAACATAGAGACTAATTACACAAAGACCCCATAACTAATTAGTATTTAACTATTATGTCTAACAGTTACTAAATAATGGCTATTTAATTTGTGTGTGTATTTTATAATGTGTTTGTCATAAATAATTATAGGTATATTGGTGTGGGTGAAGCAGAAGAAGTGCAACTCTTTTACTACTTTGTAAGATCAGAATCAAATCATAGTAAGGATCCCATTGTGCTTTGGATATCTGGTGGACCAGGTTGCTCTACTTTGTTTGCATTGACGCAAGAACTTGGTGAGTTTTTTCTTTTCTTTTTGATGCATGCAACTGATATAAATTTATACCAAAAAGAGGGAAATCCATTCTCAAAGGAAAATTTTGAAATTTAATTACGGAGTATTAACTATGCATGCAGGACCATTGATGTTTGATAAACCCAAGGATATGATCAATATTCCTACGATGTCATTGAATCCCTACCCATGGACTAAGGTACATACCTTAAAAGTTGAGGAAGTAGAAATAAATAATACTCCCTCCGTCCCTGAGTGTTTGTTCACTTTCATTTTTGCACACCATCCACTGCACTTCTTTAATCCACTTCTTAATAATCTACGGAGTATATGTTAAGATGAATCAAACAAGATCACACATGACTATTTTTAGGCTTACACATTCAGAGAATTTGATAAGTCAAAGTGCTTAGATGAATGGTTCCAAAAGTCAAAAGTGGACAAACACTCAGGGACGGACCAAGTAAGAAGAAACAATTAGGAGTTATTATTTCATCCAACGGTAAGGTACCATTAAGCAAGAAAATAGGATCAAATCTCCCACTATAATCACTACTTGGAACTTTTCCCACTAAGCATAAGATAGGCAAATGTAACTACTTAATCTAACTTTTCAAAAAACTCATGAAAATAATTGAATTTTTCTGACATATATGACCGCCCACAGTTTGCAAGTTTTATCATGTTGGATTTCCCAGTGGGAACTGGGTTTTCATATGCAAAGCATTCAACACACAACCATACATCTATTTTGGAAGCCCGTTATCATGCAGCTGAATTCGTTCGTAAGGTATATGTATGCATGTGTACACACACAAAGATATAAATTAATAAATTAATAAGTGTGCGTGTGTATGTATATATATATATATATATATATATATATATATATATATAGACACACACTTATTTATTTATTTAATGCACACACATATATACATTAGTTTCGAGGTTGCATAATATATAGGTGTATATTATGCACAGTGGCGGATCCACTAAGGATGAGTAGGGGGCAAGTGCCCCCAACTAATTTCTTGTGATAAGGTTAAAAATATTATTTTTTAAAATTTTATATACATATGCCCCCAATAAAAAATTAATGTGATCTTATCTAATTTGGTCAAATTTAAATTTTTTGTTTAATTTTTTTAGTAAAGAGTATTTTATTGTATAAAATTAATTGTTTATAAAATAAAATTTTACTTTACATATTAAAAAATATTTTACATTTAATAAATATTTGAAATAAGACTTATTATTTTTTGTCATTTCAAATAGTTTATCAAAAAATTTAGCCACGCTTCTAGACTACCGATCAATGATGCCCCCATCTACTTCAATTCCTGGATCCGCCACTGATTATGCATAGAATATAATTTTGTTTTAAGACAAAATTATTTGGCAGTGGGTAGAAGATCGTCCTGAGTATCAATCGAATCCATTTTATGTTGGCGGAGACTCATTTTCTGGGATCACTATTCCGGTCATCGCTCAAGCAATATCAAGTGGTATGTCATACGGAGTATAAAGCTATACTTTGATATGATTGAGATAAATTTCATTATAGAATTGGCTTGGGTAATTGGGCTCGAGTTTGAATATGATGAGTGTTTGAGGTAGTGGTTTGATGTCGTTGAGTAGGTTGGGGAGGTGCATATATATAGAGGACCTCAAAGGAAGATCTAATACCTAGAATGAAGGAGGCAAATATATATCTAGATTAGAGTCGCAGAGTAGTGCAGCGACCATCTAATTTTATTCCTCCCATATTACTTTGGGACGCAACAAAACTTATCTCCAAATTAAACGTGTAGCTAGTATCCTTGAATGGATCCAAGCTAAGGCATTATGGTGTATCCTATGGACTCTCTCTCAGCTTTGCAAACAACTATAAGGCTCCGTTTGGTACACGGAATTCAAACTACGGAACTAGAATTGTGAATTTCAATTCCAATTCTAGCATTTGGTTGCACAAAATTTATGTGGATTTGGAATTGGTAGTACAAAAAATAAAGTGGAATTGGTGAATTCAATTCTCTGAGATTGAATCTCATAGAATTGTAATTCTAATTCAATTCCTATTCCACCAATTTCGTGTACCAAACAAACCTTAAATTCATCTACAAATCCTAAATTAATAATAAGGTTTTTCTACTGCGTCCTTGCTAATCCATGGGTATAGATCGATGCCCATCAATCTAAAAATTAATATGTGGATCCATAATAACTTTATTTATTAAAATAACAAAATAATACGGAGTAAGTGATCAAAAAATTAAATCTTTAAGAAATTTGATAAAAATAATACAAAGTGAAAAGGAAGTGGCTATACTCTAGTTTTTTGAAATTTATGGGAATAAGGAATCTTTATTACTCCCTCCGTCCCATGAAGTGTTACCCATTTTGACTAAAGTTGAAATTAAGGGAGAGATAATTTTGTGTTGACTTTCCAAAAATACCCTTGATATGATGGGTAAAAGTAGGATGTGATGTATAGATTATTAGGAAAAAGGTATGATGTGATAGGTAGGGTTTGAAAAAGTAAGGGGTAAAAGTGGTTTTTAATAGAAATGGGTAGGAGATTATGGGATGCAATTTTTTTGAAACGTGTAAATCTTTTTGGGACGGAGGGAGTATATTAATCTACATAGCAACAAAGTTAAAATGAATCCACATGTCAAGTTTTAAGTGGAAGGACATCCATGCTCATGGATTTGCAAGGGCATCATAGAAAAACACTATTTAAAGATTTTTGTGAAATTTGCACTAAATAGAACTAAAAAGTCGCACTTATGGATCGTTTTACATATTTAGCCCCTACATGGGCGGATCTAGGTATAACCTAATATGGGCAATTGCCCCCAATGAATTTCAAAAGTATCCATATTAGTACCCTAATTTTTCTTTAAAAAATGTTATGCCCCCATTGAAAAAAATAAAATGCCCATAATAAAAATAAATTTTAAGTAAAAAATTAAATATCTACCATTAAAAATAAAATATATAAAATTTAATTGAGTCAAAATTAAACATTATTTAGAGCAAATAAAATTATAGGAAATATTTTTTAGATTTTTCATTAATTATTTGAATGCTTTATTGAGTAAAAATATTATTTTTTTGTAAGTTCACATTGTTATTTTGAAGAAAAAACAGAAGCGCTTCCCCCGAACCCCCGTAGTAGTCTCGCCCCCAGTCCTTGTGATTCCTGGATCCGCCACTGAGCCCCTACATATCAAATATTACTAATTTAGTCCACAATTATTATATCATTTTTTACAAATAGTTCTTTGTTAACGTTTTTGTTAAGAACATGAATAAAATTTTATATTCATACTTCTCTCTCTTCTCAATTAAGTTTCCTCTCTCCTCTCGTACTCTTTTCCAAACTCGTCGCTGAGTTTGAAGCTCTAAACCCAAAACTGAAATGATCATTCCCCTCTCAATTATTAGTCTTCTTGGTGGAACCTAAAATCAAAACCAATAAGCTTTATGGATGAGTTTTATCGGTTAGTCTTAAGAAATTGCAAAGAAAATAAACATTAAAACCCATCCATGAATGTTACTGGTTTTGTATTTAGGTTCCACCAGTTAGACTAACAATTGAGAGAAGAGTGGTGATTTCGATTTTGGGTTCAAAGCTTCAAATTCAGCGACGGGTTTGGGAAAGGTGTGCGATGGGAGGTAGAAAGCTTAATTGAGAAGAGAAAGGAGTGTGAATTTAAAATTTTATCTATGTTCTTAACGGAAATGTTAACAAAGGAACATTCGTGGAAATGAATATAATAATTAGGGACTAAATTAATAATATTTGATATATAGAGATTAAATATGTAAAACGACCTATAACTTGGGATCTTTTATGGAATTTTTACTCATTTTTTATTCTCTAAATAGTACTTAATAATGTCTAGTGGGAGGAATAATGTCCAGTGAAAATAATGACTAATGGATAATGACCAATTGTCCTACATTGGAAAATAAAAACATATGGTCCTATATTAAGAAAGTTATTATGTTTTAATCATATTTAGGTAAATTCCCCAAGATTTATAGGTAGGATGATACCTAAAATTTGAGGAATGCTAGGGGTATAAATGGTGTACCCCATTTGTACACCAACAATCATAGCCATAGATTTCCTTTTATATTTTTAATTTTTTTTCTTTTCTTGCTTTTGTGTGGTGGAGATGGAGGGGGGTACAAAAATTGGTGTACCCCTAGCATTTTTGCTAAAATTTTCCTAATATAATTTTAAAAATGCTAGGGGTACACCAAAGGCTTACCCCATTTGTCCCCCACCCCCTCCTTGTCCACATAATTGGGCAAGAACATAAATAAAAAATAAATAAAAATTAATTAAAAATGGATGGTGAAGAAGGGGGTGATGTACAAATGAGGTATATTTTTGGTGTACCCCTAGGATTGCTCATATAATTTACATAAGGGAGATGTTAGTGGTAACCCCATTTGTCCCACACCCCTTCCATAACCACTCATTTGTATTTGATTTTTATTTACTTATTTTTTTTAATTTTCTTGCCTATTTGAGTGGTTATGGAGAGGGTGGGGAGTGTACCCCTAACATTTTCCTTTACATGAAGCTAGAAGATCCTTAGGTAAGTACTCCATACTAATGCCGAAAAGCAAGACTGAAATGGGATCTCCCTATCTATGTCCTCTACCTCAAGCAAAAAATTTCCTCAATCTAGCTACATTGGATAGAATGTTGGAGTGACATAAAACTTAATCAACTCTTTCATGAATCTTTAGGAAATCCAATTTCATTATACTTGTGATAATTTTTTCCTTTTGTAATACCTAGCAAATTCCTCACATATAAGAATATGTACCACTCCCTCTGTCCCACAAAATCTTTCTCCTCTCTTTTTTTCTTCGTCTCAAAAACTTTTTTCATTGCTATTAAAAAATTATTTTTACTCATACTAAATTTTAACCTACTTATCATATCACATTTTTTCATTACCCACCACATCGTTCTACTTTTACCTATCACATTTAAGGGCATTTTCGGAAAATCAACACAAAGATATACTTTCTTTAAATTTTTAAAAAGCCAAAATCAGAAAAGTTTTGTGAAACAGAGGAAGTATGTTCTAAATCTCTAGTCTTTCAATACCCTTGGTTGAGGTAGACAATGTTAGGCATCACCTCTTTATGTTTTCATTCTTTTCAACATAGGATTTTAGAAATTATCTTGAACGAAAGTAAAGAACATTACAATAAGCAATTGGTTTAAATTTTACGAGTACGGAGTATTAGACTTTTGAGATTATCTACTCTTGGGATAACTGTATGTTCAAAAATGATTATCGAAGAAATAAAAATGCATTCATATTAATATAATAAAAATATTTCTTTAATTTTTTTCTCAAAAAAGTCAAATAAAATATTTATATTAATAAGCAAATAAATATTCATTTAATGATCAGAGATTTGTGTAATAGAGTTAACCAATTACATAGATACTCTCAAATATACTCATTAATTAGCCTCTTGGTATTTAATGCAGGGATTGAACAAGGGTTAAAGCCAGAAGTTAATTTCAAGGTTAGTAACCAACATTGAATATAATTATATAGAGCAATGCTACATTCACAGACAGGATACTCACAAACTTCACAAACTTACTATTTATGGTTTAAATTTTAATTTTAAAATTATTTTAGACTATTTAATTTTATTTATTGAAGTTCACAATTAGTAAGTTTGTGAAATTTGTAAGTATCCTGTTTGTGAATGTAGCATTGCTCAATTATATATTGATATAGGATTGACGACGTTACAATGAGATGACGAGATATAAGCTAATCAATAGAATGATCCTATATTTTTTTTGGAAAAATTTGCACTAAATAATACTAAAACGTAAGTCATTTCCCTAAATTGAGAAAAAAATACATGTGATGTTATTTAGAGAAAGTCATTATGTTTTAATGCTATTTAAGTAAATTCCCCTTTTTTTAATAACCTTGCTTTTGAAATGGGTAGCTCATATAGCTTCGACGCAATTATCTGTCCAGTTTAATTTTTTCGAGTCAAACAAAGTAACCTTTATGCTTCAATTAAAAAAATGTATTGTATCTTAATATAAAAAGGTTTTTATTATATTTATCAAATTGAGAACTTCCACAATTTTATTTTATTGTATTACTCCCTTCGTTTCTTAAAACCCTTCCTCTTTCACTTTTTTTGTTTTTCTTAAAACACTTCCTTTTTCTATTAAAAAACCACTTTTACCCCTACTTTTTCATACCCTACTTATCACATCATACTTTTTCACTAATAACTAAACTATCACATCTTACTTTTACCCATCACATCGGGGGCAAAATTGGAAAGTCAACTAAAATTATACTTTCTTTAATTTGCCCCAAAGTCAAAACAGGAACCATTTTGAGAAACGGAGGGAGTAATACTTAAGACAAATTAAGAATAATTAGAGTTTAAAGTTTATCTAATTAAACTCAAAAAGTCCAACTCGACAATTTTGGTTAAAGTTATTTGTACCCCAAAGATTTGTACCCCATTTTGTACATCACAGGGATGCACCAACATTTTGTGTTGGTGTAATGCTAATTTTTGTTAACGCATCAACACTTTGTGTCAGTATACATTTTTGTTAACACAGCAACATTTTGTGTCGGTGTAAATCATCAAAAGGTTGATGCATACATTTGGTGTACAAATAGAGTATAAATTTTGAAATACATGTAGCATGCTCCGACAATTTTACTGTTAGGCCCCTACTGCAAACAAATGGAAAGGAAAGAAAAAGAGCACACAAAATATTTAACGTGGTTCGGCACCTCAAGACCTACTCCACGACCTCCTCTGGGATAAAATCTCACTAGTAATTTTTGCACGGAAAAATTACAAACCCTCTCCAATATTTGACACTCACAATCTAAAATCTACTCCCTCCGTTCTCAAAAACACTTCCTCTTTCATTTTTTCCACTTCCAACAAAACACTTCCCCTTTCTATTAAAAAACCACTTTTACCCTTACTTTTTCATACCCTACCTATCACATCATACTTTTTCTCTAATAATCTATCCATCACATCTTACTTTTACCTATCACATCAGGGGCAAAATTGGAAATCAACTATAATTTAACACTTCCTTATTTTTACCCCCAAATCAAATGGGAAGTGTTTTTCCAAACGGAGGGAGTAATACACAATTATATAAATTGAAGGATTGTGTTGTGTGTTGGAGGCCTATACACCCTCTTTATTTATAGGCTCCAATCTCTTCTCAATTTTCCTATACCACCGATGTGGGACTTTGAAGTAACACTCAACAAATCTCCCCTTAATTCAAAGTCCTACATCATTTGTGATTTCTGTAGCGATACTCCCATCTTGCAGAATCTTCTGTCCAGCAGTACTCTTATCTTCAGAAGAGATCATCTTCATAAGTGATCACATTTGCGGAAGAAGCTTCCTTTGATTTGCCTTTCTTCTCCTTTAGGATCTGCAAATCCTCCTTGAGTTCTGGACAACCGTTCTTTGTGTGACCCAACTTTTCACAGTAATAGCACCTAACAGTGCTCATGTCTCTCAGCTGAGATCTTCTCCCAAGTTGGTCACTCTTCTTCTTCCTCCCTTTCTCAACACTCACAGCAGCTAGTAAATGACTATTCCCGGAAGACTCTTCACCTCCCATCATCCTTTGACTCTCCTTCAAGGCAGTCGTCACCTCATCTAGTCGCAGTGTAGTCCTTCCTAGCTGCTATCATTGACTGCACAAACGGTTTAAAGGATTTTGGTAGTGAAGCCAGTACAAGCAACCCTTGCTCTTCATCCTTGATGGTCTCCCCTGCATTTAACAGCCTTGATACTTGCTCGTTAAACTTGTTGATGTGATCGGTTACGCTACCTCCCTCTTCCATCTTCAGTGAGTACAAGTCCATCCTCATCATCAACCGGTTAGTAAGTGTCTTCGACGCAAACTTGCTCTCCAACGTTTCCCATAGTTTCTTTGGTGATGTCTCTTTCAGCACACTCACTTTAATCTGTGGGGACAGTGCTAACCGAATTGTGCTGACAGCCTTCTTCTGGATTGTACTCCACTCTGATTCTTTCATATCACTTGGCTTCTCATCTTGTAATGCTAATTCAAGACCTTGCTGGACCAAATAGTCTTGAATCGTGCATTGCCACAACATGAAGTCCGCTCTTCCATCAAATAACGGAACTTCAAACTTCAAGGTAGTCATAGTACCACTCAAGCAGCAATCAACCAATACCAAACAATCCAAATTTGAGGAAACTGGCCTAAAAAATGGAATCAGGACGTCAAAATTAGTCAAAACCAACTTCTCTCCAAAAATCACCAACGGGACCCACACGATGACTGGACCTGCTGACGTGGCGATGGGACCACTGATGACTGGACCCGCTAGCGTGGCGATGACGTGGCACTCGGGACCCACAAGCTGTTGAAGTGGCACTCACGAACCCACCTCTACTGACTGGACCACCACCTCCTCCACTGAAGTGGCACTCCCTCCTCTTGCTCCTTGCTCTATCTCCTTCACCCTAGACTGCAACTCTGTAATTAATAATTCTTTTCTGTTGTGGAAGATCAGCCAAAGCTGCAACCACAGAGCATACTAAGAATTATAATTACCAGATCACCTTGGCTCTGATACCACTTGTTAGGCCCCTACTGCAAACAAATGGAAAGGAAAGAAAAAGAGCACACAAAAGAGCATACTAAGAATTATAATTACCAGATCACCTTGGCTCTGATACCACTTGTTAGGCCCCTACTGCAAACAAATGGAAAGGAAAGAAAAAGAGCACACAAAATATTTAACGTGGTTCGGCACCTCAAGACCTACTCCACGATCCCCTCTGGGATAAAATCTCACTAGTAATTTTTGCACGGAAAAATGACAAACCCTTTCCAATATTTGACACTCACAATCTAAAATCTAATACACAATTATATAGATTGAAGGATTGTGTTGTGTGTTGGAGGCCTATATACCCTCTTTATTTTAGGCTCCAATCTCTTCTTAATTTTCCTATACCACCGATGTGGGACTTTGAAGTAACACTCAACATTTACATACTCATATTTTAATGTGTACCATTTTAAGCCTATGATACACACACTCATATTGTTTCAAATATGGTATATGTATGTCTAGGGTTATTTGCTTGGCAATCCTGTCACGTTTCCTCTTAGGGACCGAGGTTATTTTTCTTCACGTGCCAATGGGCTAGGGCTTATTTCGGATGAACTCTACCAGGTAATTAATCACTCCCCCACCCTTAATTAAATTTCATTAATTTTATCAGTGTTAGTAAATGTTGTCTAGAGATATTTTTTCAGCTAAAATACTTAATTACAATAAATAATACTATCTCATTTTCGAATTAATCGTGTTATTTTGACTTTACAAATTTAAGAAAAGTGTTGAAAATAACAAAAGGTGAATGGTTGAAATTTATTTTTAAAAAGTCAAATATTATCTACCATATTTTTTTTTATTAAGCAAGGAAGTAAGATAATTATTTTGGGACAGAATAAAAAAGAAGTAGAATATAATGATTTTCTCAATGTAATACCATATACTTTTATTTCTCAATATAAGACCATTGGTCATTATCCATTAGTCATTATTTAAGTAATTATCCACCATCATTAGACATTATTTCTCTCACTAGACATTATTAAATACTCCCTCCGTCTCCCTAAGATGTTCTAATTTTGACTTTTGGTGGTTTTTAAGAAAAGTTGAAAAAAGGTGAAAGTTTACCATAATACCCTTAATGAAAATGGGTGGAGTGTTTTAAATGAGGTGGGTGAGGTGTAATAAATAAAGTAAGTGGGGGTAGTTGTGGTATTTTAATTGTTAAAAAATGAAATGAGAAGATCTATTGTGGACAAAGAAAAAGAGCTATTGAGAAGATCTATGGGGGACGGAGGGAGTACCATTTAGGAAATAAAAATGTTTAAATCCTACACTGAAAAATGACCTAAATTTTAGTCCTATTTAGTGTAAATTTCACAAAGATTAAATAAGAAATACATAGTATGAACTAATAATTAAATACTAACTACTCCGTAATACTCTTTTTGTCCCTAAAAGATTTTCCACTTTCATTTTTTATCGTTAAAAATCTTTCCAGTTGTATTAAAATGTCACTTTCATTGTATTAATTTTATTCTACTTATCATATACGGAGTATATTCATTACTAATTTACTTTTATCACATCACATTTTTAAATACCACATCATGAGAAGAAATCTCTTTAAATTTTATTCATTACTAGTTTTCCTCATTATTTTTTGTTATTATTGGTTTTTGTGTCACAAAGTTGTCCTAATACATTAGGGTATGTCTTAATTAATGAATTATCACGAGCAGTTATTGAAGACAAATTGCAATGAGAACATAGACAAATCCAAATGTACTAAGCTGACGCAGAAGGCGGCAAAGGTGAGCAAACATTTCAATTTCGTTTCATTCTACACACCCCTAAATATGTTCTTTAGAGTTTAGATAACCACAACAATAAGGCGAGGTATAAATTGTATAATGGTAGGTTTGATTAGGTATGTAACACGTATAGACCTAATCAAAGCACAAGTACGCCCGAATTCGAGACAAGCTAAAATGCTACATTACGAGAAATTTGTAGGTCGTGGCCCCGTTCCGTTCAATTTATTTTTTTCTTATTTTTATTAAAATCAGATCAGATTAGACCAGATCATATCAAATCAGATCGAATCAGATCAGATCTGATCAAATCGAATCAGATCTGATCTGATCTGATCCAATCCCCATGAAGAATTATTATTATAATTATTACTCCGTATTATTATTATCATCATCATCATCATCATCATCATCATCATCATTATGATCATTATTATTCTTAAAAATAGAAAACTGAGAAAGTAATCTTTAATTATTAGAGTCGGAAAAATTATTTTTAAAATATATTGACAATGTCAATCTAATTCTACTTTTAAAATATATTTTTATTGCTACTTGTAATTTGAGTTTCTAAAGTATTGATCTTCTATATATTGATTATCTAAATGTAATTATTTTTTAATGTATATTTAAATTAAATATTTATTCTAATGTATATATGAAGTAATTATTAAAATATTAGATTAATATTCTAATTTCACAAAAAACTAATCATAAAATAATAGATATTATTACCTTATAATATGAATGATTATTTTAATATATTACATTATTACATATATAATATGAATGATTATTAAATTATTACATTATAAACTAATTTTATTTTACTAAAAATAATCATAAAATAAAAAAATTGATTATATTATAATATGAATTATCATTACAATTTTCAAACATTTTATAAAGTCAAATCAAATTATTGATTTGAATTTTAAATCAAATCAGACTAGATCAGATCAGATCAGATCCAATCAGATCAGATCAGATCAGATCCAATCAGATCAGATCAGATCCAATCAGATCAGACTAGATCAGATCAGATCAGATCAGATCCAATCAGATCAGATCAGATCCAATCAGATCAGATCAGATCCAATCATTTCAGATCAGATCCAATCAGTTGAGATCAGATCAGATCACAACTTATCAAAATCTGATCAGATTAGAAAAAATAAGTTGAACGGAACAAAGCCTAAGTGGGCCTAATAATTGAAGCTCGAGCCCAACCCGCATGGTCTCCGCGAGCTTCAGCATGTGCCAATCTGCATTAAAAAATAAATTTTTAAATGAAGTAACACGTTAATGTATTAAATGTTTGATATAATAATATTAGTATATCAAAGAAAAACTAACATAACAAATAGTAACAACTAAGTATAAGTGTAATTTCATAAAGGTAGAACGGAAAATTTACTATTTTCATTCAGAGATTCACGTGCAGAGGTCAAGAGAGGAAAATTATCTTCACAAAATGTAACATCTCGGACACTTTGTTTCTCTAGTGTCCAAGTAGTATAGACCCCATCCCTTCTTTCCTTACGGATAACCCAGGAATATCCATGGATTGCTTCTAGGTGCAAACTTGTCTCCATTCCTCTTTAAATTATGTGCGTAACATCTGTATCCAAAAATCAGAATATGAGTCAGAGCAGGCGGTCTTACATAGAGCTTCTCATACAGCGTAACCCCTAGCAAAGATAAGGGTGTTTGATTGGAAGCCCGCTTGAAATCTCAAAGCCCGACCCACATTCAATATATGTCGATGTTTGCGTTCTACTCTGTCATTCTGCTGTGGAGTAGATACACAAGATTTCTCATGAACAATTCCTCGTTCCCAGAAATATTCATGCAAGCATTCAAATTCTATACCATTGTCACTACGAACACACTTCACTCTCAGCTTCTTCCAAATTGACATTCTACCATGGCACATAATTGCTTAAATATATTTCCTATCGTACACTTAGAATCAAGCAAATAAACTCATACACCACGAGAACGTAACAATCATCCACAATAGTTAAAAATATCGTAGAACCATCCAAACACGAAGTTCGATAAGGTCCCCATAATTCACAATGTACTATTTCAAAGTTTCTAATAGATTGATGAAAACTAATGGGAAAACTAGCCCAATGGAGTTTGTTTAGCACGCAAACACACATCACAATGACTACTTTTATTTGAACCAACTAAAGGGACTAAGGACAAAACATGTGAAGAAGGATGTACTAGAAGTTTGTGCAAAAGATTAAAAGTGTTCTCCTTCTTTGCATTCCACGCCATGCTCATGTCCTCTTTCTTCAGATAGTATAGTCCTTCTTCATGTTTACCCGCACCAATCGTTGCTCTCAAACTTAGGTCATGTAATACACACAGATCATATATAGGTGAACTTTACCTCACAGTTCAAGTCCCTTATCAATTGTGACACAAAAATTAAATGACAACTCAAGGTTGGAACAAATAACACATTATGCAATGTCAAAGTCTTAGTTAAATCAACTTTTCCAGATTGAACATACACAACCTTTTTTACCGTTAGGCAGACCAATTTCGCATGGCGACACACCCACCACATCATTTAATAATGAAAGATCACCTGTCATGTCATGTGATGTGATAGGTAGCAATAGCATAAATAATCCAATGTGGTGATGCATGAGTAACTGAAAGTCTCATATTCGTGTCTAATAGAGACAACGAGAGAGCGTGATGGATCGTTTTCCGCTGTTCCAGGTTCAGATCATCAAAACTGGGCAGCGAGGAAGGTTTTTTTTCTTCTTCACCCCTGCACGGCATGCACTCTACCATGAATTCCACTGGCGGTCGACCGTCCAACACCCTCGATCGACCGTCCGGCTCCACATCCTGGACCGCAAACCCCTGCCATGGTTGGTTCCTCTTCCTCTCCCATTCTGATCTTAGAAAACCCAACCCTCAGGATATCCATGCAGCTTATGGCAAATATCAATATCATGTCATGTGTTACCACAATGAGAGACCACAAGCTATGTTGCCTCTACCTTAATTCTTCACTGCAAACACGGAAGCAACTAGATCACTTCCTTCTCCTTTGTTCATGGAGTTCCAAGTTGTCTCATCCTGGACCAGAATGTTATAAATTCTAACGGCGGGTGGTACGGGTTGCTGTGCTAGTAGATTTGACCACAGGGTTCTGTACCAGGCATTATTCAACCCCATCAAGAACTGATGTGCACGTTTTGTCTCACGCATCTGCGCAAGCATCGCTGGAAAGTCACACGTTCAGGTCTTACATACACATACTGGAGGACACTCAAAGTCCGCCATATCATCCCACAGCTTCTTCATCTTCCCATAATATTCCATTATAGAAAGATTCTTCTATTTGCACTCTGCCAACTCCTCCTTCAACTATTGAACCCTATGTCCATTCACAATTGATATGCTAGATCTCAAGGTTGGATTGTTTCACAGGTCAAGGCCTTTTCAACAAATGATATGCTAGATCTCAAGGTTGGATTGATAGTTTTCTGCTTCCAAGAGACCAAAAGTGAATGTTTCGTTCACCAGTCATCCAAATCATCAGAATCGGGATCTAAAATATAATTCTGATTCTCCCATCAATGAATCCAAATTTCTTGCATACTCGAAGAGCAAGACACAGAGATTTGGATCACACGTCGTAATTATCCACCTTCAAACAACTTGGGTCAAAAGCATACCTGGATTGTCACTAGGAGACAAATCGTATGGCGAGATGCAACGTCATCGCATCACAACATCATCTTCTTCTCATTCATCGGGTTTCTTGCTCGAGGTTGCCTTCTTGCTTGTTTTTTCTGACCTGATACAAATCTGCAACTTCAGCAGTATCGACGTACGGTTGACCGTTTTAGACCCGCGATCAACCATTTCAGCGGCAACATCGATCAGGAAATCAACGACGACGGTCGATGGACACTGTGCCAGTCGAGCGTAGCAGCAGCAGCGAGGAAAAATTAACTAGACTCCGATACTATGAAAGAATTATAATTGGGAGAAATTCTCTTGTATTATTGATGATTACAATATGAACAAAGGCCATAAATCTATGGAAATATATTCATTCCTTCTTTAACATTGAGCAATCACGAGTGCAATAAATTCCTCCTGTTGTAGACGTGAATTAGGGATATTGAACAACTTAAAAATCTGTCGTATTGTCTGTTAAAGTTACACAACTCCTAGTGGTGTAACTTGATAGAATTTATGATGGGGCAGTGATAACTAGATTGATCAATAAGACACTTGGGTTGAACCATATTAAAAGATTGAATCCAATCAATTAATTAGTTCAACTCAAGAGTTTATATATCGATTATTTCACTCTTGGACTTCTGATGTGGGATGCACTCTAACATAACTTCGAAAGATCATTTCAATTAGAGTATCTACAATGTCCCGTTTGTAAAATTGATAATTCTAACATCTACCTCGATCTCCTAATTATCCCCTAAACCTCCCATTCTAGCCAACCTCGCTTGAGGGAGAGGGGAACTGCAGAGATGATGTAGGGCTAGTGAGAAGGATTTAAGAGGATTATTATAAGAAAGGGAAATTGTCATTTTTACGCACGTAATAGTACAAAAAAATGTGAGTAAATTCCATAATTAGTCCTTTATAACAGGGGGGTTTCCCTATTTAGTCCTCTATTATCAAATATTACCCCAATAGTTCTTCTTTTATGGGTATCTTTCTACAAATAGTCCTTTTTTCGATCTTCAATCATGCTGGTGTTAATTTGAGGGCTAAAAGTGTAATTTCACAATAATAATATATCTTTTTTGTCATACACAATTCCAAAGGCTATTCCATTTGCGTCGTTTGTGAATTACAGTCGCTTTCTACTACAACCATAATCTACAAATGTGGTCTTTCGTCTAAATCCTAGCCCATAATCATAGTTATTATTTTTGTGTTATCCGCTTAACCAATATCAGAACACGTCATCAGACATAATGTTGATGTCAAATTATACTTTTAACCTTTAAATTAACACCAACATGGCAGAAGATTAAAAAAATGACTATTTGTGGAAAGACACCCTTAAAAAAGGACTACGGGGGTAATATTTGATAATAGAGGACTAAATATTCATGAAATGGGGTAATGGTTACTGTTGGTTAGTGAGGTAAAGTTTTGTTATAACCTTAACCCTCTCAATATTTATATGTGGCTTCCATCAAATGTTATATTTGCAGTTGACTGATGGCAATATGGTGGCAAATACTATGTGGCCGACATGCTTTTTCATAGATCAAATTGAAGACTCATCTTCTCACCAAAGTGATCTTACCTCGAATAAGAGGTTTAAAGGGTTGAATGCCAATGCCATTGATATTCGAGTAATATGTTATGTAAGTATTACCGAGTTTTTTTTTTACTCTTATTGATTTTTTTATAGTTAAAATTGATGGACTTTTAACTATTACTCTTTTCGTCCCAAAACGGTTGTAACATTATGCTAAATAAAACAAATTTTTGAATTTTTTAAATTTACTTTATTCAAAAGTTCTAAAAAAAAAGGTAACAAGAATATTTTATTTTAATAAATAATCAATGAAAATTTGAAAATAAACAAAAAATGGGTCTGGGTCGACCATTCTGCCCATATATAGAGAACCCCTGTTATGACATTATTTGATAGGGCAATGCTTGGGTACAACAACATGGGGTATCTCATTTGTACGCCAAGGTAACACAGACACACATAGACATAAAATGTTTGTGCAGCACAAACATTTTGTGTCTGTGTTAGCTTGGTGTTCAAATGGGGTACCCATGTTCATGTACCGGCCCCTAGATTAATTCTATTTGATACTAGAAATATATTTTTTACGAAAATGATAAAAGTTATATTTTAATAAATGGGAGAAAGACTAAAACATTAAAAATATGCCAAAATAAGACTTCCTTGTTCTTATTTCCGAAATATATCTAACATGATCATGTAAATTACCAAAAAAGTATATATAGTAAAGTGCACATATACAGTGCTACATTACTACACTGCAAAGTCTTATTTCGAAAACAAACATGAAAGTCTTATTTTAGTACTTCTCTCTATGTTTTAGTTCTATTTAGGGCGATTTATATTATGAAATGAAGTATTTGTTAGTCCTAATTAGTTATTTCTCCTTTAATTAAAATTAGTACTGTGTATTCAAACCCGTGTTTAAACATTTGATTATACAGTATTTCGGTAAAATTTCAAACTCGTATACCTTGTGGCTTAGAGTTGCCAACTTTAAGGTCCCGTTTGGTATACGGAATTCAAACTATGGAATTGGAATTGATGACTTCAATTCCAATTCTCATGTTTGGTAGCCCAAAAATTATGTGGATTTGGAATTGATAGTGCAAAAAATGAATTGGAATTGGTGAATTCAATTCCATGGAATTGAATCCCATGGAATTTTAATTCCAATTCAATTCCAATTACATGAATTCCGTGTACCAAACGGACCCTAATTAAAATTAATACTCACTCAATTCTAAAACTATCTTCTCATTTGTGTTTACAATGTTTGACCGACTTTATTTTCAATTCAATTCATTTGATTGTAGATGTAAAATTAAAAAATTAAATTTATATATTGAAAAACTACATCAAAAGTTCTACAAAACAAGAGGTGAAAAGACTATTATTTTATCAAATAACTAACAAAAATAGGTAAAGAAGGTGATTTAAGTTTGAACATGTGAATAGTAACTGAGAAGATAATTTTAGGACGGAAGGAGTATCAACAACAAACAAGTTAAATTCCACAAGAGTAGAATCAAGAGAGAGTGTTTATACACAGACTTCATCTCTACTCGAAAGGTATAGAGACTATTTCCAAAGAGATCTAGGACCTTGCATCTAAAGTTGCATTGATTGAGTAATTGCTACTTCATTAATTAAAGAAACACATACAGTTTAGAAATTCGATATCCCATTTATCAAAAAAAACTTTACATTTTTTAAAATATATTTATTCAAAAATTGGTAAAAAAGATTAATATTGATAAAATTTGTATGTTGAAAAACTAGTCAGCAATTTTACAAGAAAAAGTTAGAAGAATATTTTATTTTATTAAATAATTAATGAAAATATATAAATAAAAATTATCAGAAAATACATCACAAGAGAAAATAATCCTTATAATCTATTTTGAGGAAGTATTAGTCTCTCAAGTGTATGCCGCTAATGCAGTGGCGGAGCCAGGATGTTTCATGAGTGGGGGCGCAAGTAGAGTGGCAGTCTATCGTTTGCCGGAAGATATCAAAATAAAAAATTGTTCTCACGGACATTTTGTCGAGCACATCGTGTGCAATAACAAAAATTAAACCTTTACTTCAATAAAAAAAATTATACTTCAGTAAAATAAATTAAAGGAGTGATTGACTCAAAAAAAGGAAAGAAATTAAAGAATGGAAATGGAATTGGCTAAATCAATGGGTCGGCCTGAACATATTCAATTTCCATTCTGTGTGTATAGTTTATACTGTATATATGATCCTCTGCAACATTGCAGTGACTGTAAGTGCAGTCACTTGCACCATTCTGGCTCCGCCACTGCGCTAATGTGTATTCCATTAGGACCATGCTAGGGTGCTACCATGGGTGCACCCATGCTTCACACAGACAAACACAGACGATAATTGTCTGTGTTTGTCTGTGTGAAACATGGGTGCACCCATGATAGCACTCATGTGGTGACACGCTAACATTTCCCATTCCATTATTTTAGGGACCAGATATTGCTGGAAGGTGGGCTAATAACGCCACCGTTCGAGAGGCACTTCATATTCGAAAGGTAATTTCAATTTCAGAACGAAAAGTTCATGCTTATATACGTGTTTTCTTAATTATACTCCCTTTTTCATCAACAAAGACTCACATCTACTAATTAATTCTATTTCATATATACATTTTTACCAACTATTTGATAAAATAAAATAATTTTGTCATTGTTTTATATAGCTTTTGATGTAGTTTTTTAATTTATAATTTTTAAACGAGAGCCTTATTTTGTGACGGAAGGAGTATATTTTTTATGACTGTGATTGTGTGGCAGATAAGACATGCCTATCACACAAATTGTTTTCTTGAATTTAATTTATTTGAGAATTGGTAAAAGAAAATAAAAATTACGGAGTTTAAATTTAAAAACTACATAAAATTTTTTAAAAATAAGGATGATATGATTTACTATTTTATTTTAACAAATACAGATTAATATATAGAAAGACATAAGTATCAAAATAACATATAAAACCCATAATTTTATTTTGAAACTAGGGTGAGAGTTTTATACTTTTATTAGTTTTATCTACTACTACATCCGCTGCATGATAATGTTACACTGTTTTTTCATCCGTCCCATAATAAAAAACCACTTTTCAAATTGGACAATTTTTTTGTGACTTAAATTATTTGTCTATTTTTTGCATCAATTTCAATAATACTGGTACAATTTTAATTTCACTGAGTCTACATATATACCACTCAATTGTGTAATATTAGTACAAGACGGAGGGAGTAAAAGTCTAGGTGTAAATGTAAGACTCTACAAAAAAATACTCCCCCTGTTTTCAAAAAGAGTTCCTACTTTGAAAAAGTGGAAAAATAATGAAGTGTTAAATTGTAGTTGAATTCCAATTTTGCCCTTGATGTGATGGGTAAAAATAAGATATGATGGGTAGATTATTAGAGAAAAAGTATGATGTGATAGGTAGGATATGAAAGAGTAAGGGTTAAAGTGGTTTTTTAATAGAAAATGGAAGTGTTTTGTTGGAAGTGAAAAAAATAAAAGAGGAAGTGTTTTTGAGAACGGAGGAAGTAATACTCTCTGCGTCCTTAATGCGTTATTCCATTTTTTTCAAGTCAGGTTCAGATTTTAGATTCTTGATTCGGGTCCCGATAGATACTTTAATGTTTAGTCGGATCGGTTATGATCGGGTTCGGGTTGAATTGTCATCCCTATCTATACTATTCAATAATTGTATTACTCCCTCCGTCCCATAAAACCTTTCTCTTTTCTTTTTTTATCCGTCCCACAAAACACTTCTCACTTCTATTAAAAAGTCACTTTTACCCCTTACTTTTTCATACCCTAACTATCACATCATACCTTTTTACTAATAATCTATCCATCAAATCATACTTTTACCCATCACATCAAAGGACATTTTTGAAAATTCAATACCAAAATACACTCCTCTTAAATCTCTCCTAAAAAGCAAAACTCTCATGTTTCACGAGACGGAGGGAGTATATATTATAAAGAAGAGTTATTCTTCTGTAGTTCTAAGGTTCACATGTGAAATATGGACGATTCATACTTTTCATAGGCCGGTAGGTGGATATTTCTTGTCAAGGCCAAATTGTTTTATAATATAAATGTACTAAGTTCCATAAAATGTACATGAATCTTAAGACAACTAATAATTTGCTGGTAATTTACCTAGATAAGACTAAAACATAATGACTTTCTCAATATAGGACCATACATTTTTATTTCTCAATGTAGGACCATTGGTCATTATCTATTAGTCATTATTCAACTAAATGTTCAGCATCACTTGGACATTATTCTTCTCACTAGTCATTATTAAGTCCTATTTAGGAAATTAAAAAGTTTAAGTCCTACATTGAAAAATGACTTATATTTTAGTCCTATCCAGTGCAAATTTCACATAATTTGCCTATAGAGAAATACAGTATAATATAAAAATAATAATACTCACTCCCAAAATGTTTTAAACTTTACAAAAAAACAAAGTGGAGTTTTAAAGTTTTTAAATATATTTAATAAAAAGATTGGTATGGAAAATTAAAAATAAAATTTACATATTTAAAACCTTTGTCAAAAGCTTATTAATAAAACAATGTGTGACAAAAATATTTTATTTTATCAAATAATCAATCAACAAGCAAAGTATTTGGTAAAATTAGCTAGGCTAAACACTCACATGCCTCTAGGAATGAGCTTTTAGACAAATATCTTGACGAATTTGGTGGGCCAAAACCTTCTCCGTTACCATGTAAAAATTGCAGTTGACCAAAAACAACAAGCAAAGTATTTGGTAAAATTAACTCTACTTGCATATAAATACAGTATCCACTTTCTAATCAAAAGCTTAAGTTATACTAGTAGGTAGAAGTTCATCCTTCTATATATATATGCTAGTAGTATTTCATTACTTTTATAATGTGGG
Organism: Cuscuta campestris; assembly: GCA_900332095.2. Classification (NCBI taxonomy): domain Eukaryota; kingdom Viridiplantae; phylum Streptophyta; class Magnoliopsida; order Solanales; family Convolvulaceae; genus Cuscuta; species Cuscuta campestris. The sequence continues at coordinate 280,526 of OOIL02000115.1, forward strand.
AACCTCCACTTCAATTATAGTTTAACCTGAATGAACTTTCTCATGAATTTTAGAAAGTGCGCTTCTTATCATTCAAAACAGGAGAAAAGTTCTTTTTAAAGCAATAGTTATTGTAAATTGTAATAGTCCGTATTAAATTATGGAAAAATGTAGGGAAGTAAGAAAACGTGGTTGCAATGCAACTATGTTCTGGGCTTAACTTATGTGGCCGCTATACTTGACGCCACACCCTATCATGCATACCTCAGCACAAAAGGTTACAGATCTCTTATTTACAGGTTAGCAAAATTTTACTACCTCTATTCGAGACAGACAAATATATCATCCTAAATTATTATTATTATTATTATTATTATTATCATCATCATCATCATCATCATCATCATCATCATCATCATCATCATCATCATCATCATCTTTAATTCTTTAAAATTTTGAAAAAAGTTTTAAAGTACGTGCATGGGGGCATGCAGTGGCGATCATGATTTGGTGATACCCTCCACATCTTCTCAAGCGTGGATAAAGTCGTTGAATTACTCTATTCTTAGTGATTGGCGCCCATGGCTCGTGGATGGTCAAACTGCAGGGTACGACTCGATAATCATTTGTGTATATGTGTGTACGCGCGTGTGTCTATATATATATATATATATATATATATATATATATATATATATATATATATATATATATATATATATATATATATATATGACGTTTCAATTAATAAAGTCTGGCTATTGCCATTTTGCCATGCAGCTATACGAGGACATTCTCAAACAACATGACATTTTCCACAGTTAAGGTAATACTCCGTGAGTCCGTGACTTGTGGTGTAGGTTGTATACTTGTATTTGGACGGGTACGGGTACAATTTTTATGTTATATACTTCCTCCGTCCCATAAAGTGTTACCCATTTTGACTAAAGTAGAAATTAAGGGAGAGATAATTTTGTGTTGACTTTCCAAAAATACCCTTGATGTGATTGATAAAAGTAGGATGTGATATGTAAATTATTATGAAAAATGTATGATGTGATAGGTAGGGTTTGAAAAAGTAAGGGGTAAAAGTGATTTTTTAATAGAAATGGGTAAGGGATTGTGGGACGCAATTTTTTTGAAATGTGTAAATCTTTTTGGGACGGAGGGAGTACATACATACATACATACATACATACATACATACATACATATATATATATATACACACACACACACACACACACACACTAAATAACATTAAAACTTCAGTCATTTCTCTATATAACACTTAAATTATTTTATTCTCTAAATAGCACTTAATAATATCTATAATGACCAGTCATGATAAATACTCCCTCCGTTCCACAAAACCCTTCCGGTTTTGACTTTAGGGAAAAATAAGGAAAGTGTAATTTTGGTTGACTTTCGAATTTTACCACTGATGTGATGAGAAAAAGTAAGATGTTATAATTTGGTTATTAGTGAAAAAGTATGATGTGATAGGTAGTGTATGAAAAAGTAGGGGTAAAAGTAGTTTTTTAATAGAAAGTGGAAGTGTTTTGTGGAAAGCAAAAAAAACAAAAGAGGAAGGGTTTTGTAGAACGGGGGGAATATTTATTTGAATAATGACTAATGAATAATGAATAATAACAAATAATAACAAAAATAGTGCTATTTACGTAAATTCTTTATATATATATATATATATATATATATATATATATATATATATATATATATATATATATATATATATATATATATATATATATATATATATAGGGAGTACATACAATAATAACTCTAACTACACATTTCTGGAACAGGGATCCGGCCATTGCACTCCACAATATACACCAATGGAATCTTTCGAAATGTTCAAAAGATGGATATCTCAAGAAGCTCTTTAGGGATGAAATAGCATTGAAATTATTTTATTTCCTAAATAGCAATTAATAATGTCCATAATGACCAGTGATGACAAATATTTATTTAAATAATGACTAAATGTCACTACAAAAAAATTGGTATTTCGCCACACTTAAAATTGTTGTTAGCCACATATATAAGTGTGGGGGAGAATATTTGCCGCACATGAGGTAAGTGTGTCGGGTAACAGTGTGGAGAAAATTTCGCCACACTTTAAATAAATGCAGCTAATAAATACATTAGCCACACTTATATATGTGGCTAATATTTTGTTTTGCCACATTTATATGTGTTTTTAAAACACCACACATACAAAAATATCATTATTTTTTAATATTTAAAATTTATAAAAAGCCTATATGGAACTCGAACCCACATCTTCATGTACTTTTGCACACGACGCTCTACCATCTACTAAAAGCTGAATGGAAATCCATTCCAATTGCACCCGCCAGAAATTGTAATCCAATGGTTATAAACACTTTGGTACACATGGCAGCTATACATTACATCTCATTATGTAGACATTTACAATCACTACTGGACAAATCATATAACACTACATGTCTTCTGAATATATTACATCCAGCCAAGTACTGCACAAATGAAAGTCATCTCCACTGCCTCAACATTCATTGCATCAATAAATCCAAGCCAAATAGTTTACAATCGTACTAAAAAATGAACTGTCACTGCCCCATTAATTTAGAATCATAAAAGTATAAAACTGACTATAAATATCCACCTTCCTCTGATTCAAAGCAATCATCTTATTTGCCATTTTTTCTCTAAGAAAGAAAGCAAGCCTTCTCATTATTAATGGCTCCTTTGGAGCTTTAATAATTGAATGATACTGAATATCTAGAAGAAACATGATACTCCCTCCGTTTGGAAAAACACTTCCCATTTGATTTGGTGGCAAAAATAAGGAAGTGTTAAATTATAGTTGATTTCCAATTTTGCTCCTGATGTGATGGGTAAAAGTAAGATGTGATGGATAGATTATTAGAGAAAAAGTATGATGTGATAGGTAGGGTATGAAAAAGTAAGGGTAAAAGTGGTTTTTTAATAGAAAGGGGAAGTGTTTTGTTGGAAGTAGAAAAAATGAAAGAGGAAGTGTTTTTGAGAACGGAGGGAGTAGATGTCAATGGTCGTGAATTGTATCTCTCACAACTAGGGATAAAAAGGTATGCTTTTAAATATAAACTCATAGCTAATTATATTGTTAGAACCGCTAACACAAGTATTTCATTGGAAACTTCTACTTGTTGAAAATACATATTTAATTAAATTAATTTTAAGTAATTTTCTATCCGCAGGAATCGAAATTGAAGGAGCAAATATTACATTCAAGACCCAATGCAGAAGATTGATTTTTAATCTTGAAGTTAATTAAAAGAATATAGTAGATTTTTTTACAAGTATCTATGGCAGTTACAGTACTATTAAAAGAATATAGTATATTTTTTTTCCAAATATTTATAGCCCGGACAACAATTTGGTAAACTAAATATGGAAGATTTTTAAAAATTGCCAATCGTACAAAATGAGTAGTCTACCTCATGATTTGAGTTATGAGATATGCTTTTATGATTTATTTCATAAAATAGAGTTATAAAGAATGAAATTTAACTTCACATACATATTATTTTCAACAAAAGGAAAGTCTATTAAAATCAAATAAAAATCATTTTGAAAAGAGGTGTGGTGTTGGAGTTCCCACATCGGAAAATAAAGATGAGTATCACTTGCATATATTGAAGGGTAAAGCCCTACCTATCAGCTTAAGTTTTTGGGTTAGAATTGTGGATCCCGACTTTATATGCAAGTGGTTAATTTTACCCGACACTCTATCCGTTATTCTCGGCACGCCAGAATTTTAACATGGTATCAGAGCAGGTCCGGTCCGGGTTTGATTGTTCCTGGTTGTTTGGATGTGGGTTTAGCAAAAATGAGCTACCCATCTGTGGTTTGGGCTGAGTTGGATAAAAAGAAATTGAGATGCCACCGCCCGTTGTCAGATTGGCATATGGTATCTGCACTGTAATATACACGTTCTTCGGAACTGTTCTTTGACATCATGTAATTGTTCACTGCTTCAACAACTTCCAATGTCGGGGCTAATATAGCTCTATCTTCTAGCATAGTACTATCTAGAGCTAGAGCACAACTTGAAGGGAATATCTCTTCAACAATAGATTGAATTGGGTCGTTACTATGTTCTACCAGAAGATCTGGTGGAATTGTAATATCAACCATGCCATCATTTGGACCACCTGCGTTACCATCACCTATACTGGCAATCCAATCTGTGAATTGTTGAATTTCAACTGAATTATGCAATTCCTTATTTGCTAGGCGCATATTCTTTGTGAGTTTCAAGACATTGCAATCTTTCCACAAGTAAGAGGAATTTATTGTCGCATTGACAATATCTTGTCTCGTTCCTTTAGGCACCACAGGCAAGATTTGTCTAAAATCCCCACCAAACACTATTGTTATTCCACCAAAAGGTTTGAATCGATTACCAGCATCTTTCACTCGCAATATATCCCTCAAAGTCCTATCCAAAGCTTCAAAGCAATACTTGTGAGTCATTGGTGCTTTATCCCATATTATAAGCTTAGTTTTTATTATTAGCTCGGCAAGGGGACTACCTTGGTGAATATTGCATGTCGAGTCTTCATTAGGAGTGATAGGAATTTTAAAACGCGAATGTGCGGTCCTCCCACCAGGCAAAAGTAAAGCTGCAATTCCACTTGATGCAACATTCACAACAATATCTCCTTTGGATCGCAACGCAGCAGATAATGTTCTCCATAAGAAGGTTTTTCCAGTGCC
>OOIL02000115.1:294318-333154 GCA_900332095.2 Cuscuta campestris
AAAACAAGATGATCGATCCTAGCAATTGGATCGATCCAGTGACGAATAGCTCTCAAACATGAGGACCCAAGACATGTGTGCGAGTGGGATGGATATTTGGATTTAAATGCTTTGTTTTAGACAACAATTTGAATAATATAAGGCTCCCAAAAACAAACAATACAAATGGGTTAAAGAAATTAATTCAAATTCAAAATTTGAATTAAATATTTGAATTTTGGTGTAGAAATTGAGTCCCAAAAATATTTTGTGTGTCAAACGATGTACAAGAAAAAATCTTTAAAGTACATTTTTCTTACCAAAAAAAATTTGTGTATCCTTAAATAATATTTTAAAGAAATTTTGACACACTATTTTGAAACTGACTCAAAAGAATATTTTTAGACAGAGAAAAAAATAATTTTTCAACTGACTCAAGAAATAATAATTTTTATCCCTCAAAAATTAATTTGTTTATGCAAAAATTATTGTCATCCTTACAAGAATCCTAGACTCAATAAAAATTAAAAAGTCTTCGGAGTCTTCACTTCACTTCAAAAATCTGCGTAGGGGTGAGCGTTGAATTTTATCCCGTAACTTTCTTGATACGTCTCTTTGCTTTTCTCGATACGAAAAATGAATTTTCGATTATCGTTTGAATTTCATCATCTTGTTTGTCATTTATCAAAACAAAAATATTCCAGAAAAATAATAAAGGGATTTGAACTCATGTCCAACAGTAAATAGCTGCAAAAAAAATTATATAAGTTTTTAAAGTACATGTAAATAATAATAAGGGTAAACGACAATAAGTTTTATTGGTAAATACCTGCCCTAACAGTGCCAAATATTTTTTTTTGGCGAATATCTTTCATCAGCATATTTAACTTAACCTTAAAAATGCGTGAAACAATGTCAGGACGATCTTCAGGGGCTAAACCTTTGCTCTGTACATGCCTTAAAACTTCAGGCCATCGAGGGTTGCAGGTAAAAGTTATGAAAATATTAGGATAACCTGCCCATCTACATATAGCCATTGCATCTTGGTAATTTTGAATCATATAGCGTGCACCACCAGTAAAAGATGAGGGTAGGATAATACGTTGTCCTTGCATTGCTGCATTATTTTCACCACGGAGCAAAGCATCATTAAGGCCATTATACAAGTCACAACGCAATTCTTTTTGATGGGTGCGAATGTAATTGAGCCTTGAGTACTCAACCATTGTGTATGCATCAACAACAAATTGTTGAAAAAATCGCTTTGCATGTAAAATCACCGAGACTTCTTTTTGTCTATCATGTATTCGATATGCAAAGAATTGTCTCATAGTAACGTATTTTTTATCATCTTCCCCCTCCTCATCATCATCCTCTTCAGCCATATCATATCTAGCCAATAAAATATCCTCCCTATATCCATCTTCGCCGTACGGAAAGAGCAAAGGATACTGCAAAGGCAAATATGATGCATGCAATTCACTTATTCGTTGTAGTTTTTTGCTTTTAGTTTGCACAATTATGTCACGATCACCCATCGCTTCATGAAAATCTCCAACTAATAAAGCAGCAACTTCTGTGACAGTTGGTAGTGGATATGTCCTTGCATCATTTTGCCTACGGCCTATAAGCTTTAGTCTAACATTTGAATGCGAAGCATGTGTGATATGCTCTCTAGCCATTCGAAAAGACTTTGCTAGAACGTTATGCTCATCCAATATCTTCTGCAATTCTCTCACAATGTCATTATGAAAGTTGCGTGATCCTGTGCATCGAATACTAAAAATAAAGGGCATAAGTTTTTTATTTCATAGTTAAAATAAAATAAAAAAAGATATGAACAAATTAAATAATAATATAATGACTTACCGATTCGATAGAATTCGATTATCCACCTCATTCAATGTGTCATAGATATACAATTGTGCAAATCTGGGCATTTTTCCTTCAGGAGGAAGCAGTGTTCCAATTTTGTGATGATTTTGACCATGTAATTTGAATACTGGCGGAGCCGTACCATCATTTAAACTATAATCAACATCTCCGCCCATTGAAGTAAAACAAAACATATTATTATATGCCCGTATATTTTGTCTAAAATGGATGCTTTTTGTGTCATTTCCAAAGTAAAGGTCAAGCAACTTTTGGGGTGGAGTTAGTAGTTTTGGCAAAACAACTTTACCTCGACCACAACAACCAGAATATGTAGGACTATGTTTTTTCCGACTTGTAGAAAGGCGCTCCACAAACCAAAAGAGTGCACCACAATGTTCACATGCACATATTGCATCATCAATGTCCCAAAACTCTACAATGTTATTACCAATTAAGTTTAATGTGGGATATTAAATCATAGATAACAACACATACCTTTGTCATATGAAGACGTAGTTTAAAAATTACCATTGCATTGAACAAATGTTGTAGTTGGAATTTCTTGAGCATCTGTATATTATAGCAAATTTAAAAACTAATTTTCGGAAAAAAATATACAAAAAGTAATAAAGGCAATGGTTAGAATTTGTTTACTAACATTGATGTATATCTATGTTTTGTAGGTTTTGGAACCCTTCATCTAAGATAATGGGAACATCAGATAGAACATGTTCATTATCACTCATAGCGTCATTGTGTGAAGATCGGAGATCTTCAAAGGATAATGTGTTCTCCTTACTTTCCCCTGCAGGTAATACATTATTTGAACTTCATTTTTTGTCAAAATATGTTCAATTTTCAAGTATAAGTTTGACATATTTTCACAAGTGTATGTGACATACCATTTTGTAATGAAGTAGAACTTTGTGTCCCTAATGAGGATTCTATCCCTTGCTTCCGGCAAGCAAATATTGGATCCACAACAATTTGCATGTCAACTACCAATGTAAAACAATTATTTCATTTTAAAATATCTACAGTTCTATCATTGTTATCATTATAGTAATAATAAATTGTATTATGATATGCTTTGAAAAGTGAGGGTACTTACAATAATTTATATCAGTTTTTGATGTGTCTCGAAATTCATCATCTAAATGTATTGGTGTATCTATGAATTCCGAAGTCAAGCAATTTGCCATGCAAAAAAGCTTTGAGAAGAGGTGCTCTGATGACCTTGTCTGACCTACATTCAAATTAAAAAAGATTTATGTCTCAACAATTACATGCTCATGTACATTAAAATGGTTGGATGATTTTTTTTTTATGTTTTTAACAATTTTAATCTTTTCAAAATATGTATCTTAGAATGATAAAAAGAAAAAGCTGAGAAAGTTTTGTAATGGACCTAATTGTCACATAAATTGTGTATCTATCACGGGCTTTGTGGTTTAATCTATTTGCCAGCATTTGGAATACATTTCCAAATGCTATTTGGATCATTACACTTGGTTGGTCTCATATTTATGATACCTCTTCGTGTGCAGGTTGCAAAGATGAGGGATATAGGAAAACTGCTAGAGAAAAGAGGAGAGAAAAACATTGGGCTATCAGGTATGTTTGGCAGACATTTACCCATCTTCACACTATCAATTGACTAAGCATTAACTTCCTTTAAGAAATTGAGGTTTGGCGTAATTGCTATGTGTTTCTGTATTTCAATACTGATTTCTCTAGGGGCTCAAACAAAATAACTTTTAAAACCAGTTCTAACATGAGCAATGTAAATCATTTTTCTGAATCAAATGATGTTATTTACATATTAATGGTGGTGTTTATGATTATTTTGAAATAAATTCATTTAGAATGAAAGGGTAATTAAGTGTTACTAATATAGGTAAGTGTCATTTGTTAAGTTGTATGTTGGCATGAAGCTTTTTTTATTTAACATACACTTTATATGTTATAGGTGTTTATGGAGTTCTCGCAAAATTTGTTGATGGATCATGTATTCAAATTCAGGTGTGTCTTTCCACCTGGTACTTTGTGTGATGTGTTATGCACTTTTAAAATAGTTTAAGGCATACAGTATAAATCAATTAAGGAGAAGTGGTGTTTGTTTACTTCTAAGCTGGTAGTGAACCTATATGAATTGCTACCTTTTTTTAAATGTAAAGTACCTAATCAATTAAACACACTTATAATATTGACTTGATAAACTTTATACGTTTAAGGTCTTTATGGAGTTCTTTCAAAAAAGTTAATTGGCAGATGATGGCATCAAGAAAACGTATTCAGGGATTATTTTTGCAATATTTTTTGAAGGATGAGGTATTATATTTCAGGTGTGTCTTCCTACGTGGAAGTTTGTGTCATGTCGTTTGCACTTTAAAAATAGGTTAAGGCATACAGTATAAGTCAATTAAGTATAAAGTGGGAGAATAAATCATAGATAACAACAAATACCTTTTTCATTTGGGTATGTAATTTGAACTCTGTTTTGATGAGATATTTTTTGTGGAGATTTTAAAGCCTTGACAATCTGCATGAAAAATAAATATACAAATTAAGTTTTCAAAAAATTGCGGAAATTGTCTGGTTTTTTTAGCATGGCTTATTTAATTGCTCAAATATTTATTAAAGTAGTTCAGTTTATTTTTTTTTGTAGTAGCAGGCGGAAGTTTAAGCATTAATTTTGATCATATTAATCTTGTAATTCGTAATAGATAAGTCGCATTATTGAATTAAATCTGGCAGCATTGCATATAACATTCTTTTGTCATCATTAAGTAAACAATATAGGAAGTAATACATGAGAAATGAACAACTGTAAGTTTAATTTAATTGACAAGTAACTTCAGACATTACAATAAGAAAGTAACATAAAGTACTTTTTTTTAAAAAAAAGTAAAAATAAGAAAGTCATAATCTGGCCCATTTATCTAAGTGCGACTTAGTCCTTTTCAATCTTCACACTCACTTTTGGTTTCTTGGACAAGTGCGCCTGCATATCTTCAAATTCCTTGGTAAGATCTCGTTTCATATTAGCACTCAGACAAGTGTAGGTAACATCACTGCCATGCTTCTTAGGATCATCGTTCTTGGTGGATTCCTCAGTTGCAACTAAGTCAATTGTCTGTGTGATGGCTTTGTTTGGTTTACTGGTAACAGAGTCCTACATTAAATAATATGTTGTTAGTTTAAATGCTTATAAAATAAGGCAGAAAGACTGATGATACCTGTGTGCTAGAGGTGTCAACAATATATCGTCCCAAAATATTTTGGTCAGTAATAATCTGCTGGACTGAATATGTTTTTTCAGAGAAACTGGATTCTGTCTTTTTGACATCCAACTCTAACAGGAGTGGCTGATCAATGATGGACTTAAACGCATTAGGGATTTGAGAGTCATCACCCTGTAAATACTCTTTAAATCAGTATTTTTAAAGAATAAGTACTCTTTACATGCAATTTAACTGGTTTTTTTAACTTACAGTATCCCTTAAAAAGTCTTCTGCTTGTTTTCCAAAAAGGGATATACAATGCTTGTCCCATAACATCAATGCAAGATTGTCTGTGTTGTCAACCACACGTACTTTGACTCGATACCTATTTTGTTATCAACAAAAAGGGGATATTTGCTTCAAACTTCTGTATTTGGTGCTATTAAAGAAATTTAAAAGAATATGTTACATGTACCTCATGACAAATCCTGTGAGGTGGCAAGTGTCACAAGTATAGATACCATTTGTAGGGGATAGCTTCTTCGAGCACTTCTTACATGATGTGTAACACCAAGCTCCATGCTGTTCAAAACTAATAACCTTACAAAGAATCCATGCACGGCCCTGCTGTGAATATTTGTGAATAATGTTAAACACTACAACAAAGAACATTTAGCAGAGAGGTACTTAACCTGTCGTCATATGTATTTTGTCACACTAAAAATAAGAGTTATAAACATATATTAAGACATAATGTATACATATATACCTCATAGTTCTCAGTGATTTGTTGTAATGTCTTTATCTCAATGCTTGAGGGTTCTGATTTGGATGTAGATGCACTGAAGCTTAGTACATTTTGGGGTTTCACTCCCTTTGCCTTTAAACTGTAGCAGATTTGTTGTTCAATCACATAAATGTATGAAAGCAATGGTAAATTACAAAGTGCATACAAATATATAAAATACTTCTTACTGTTTTTTGAACTCCAATATAGGCAGGAAATCCTGATCCAAAATGAGTTTTGTAACATCATAAAAGGTCGAGGCCTTGTTCATGTCTGCATAGCATTTAATGTGTTAATCAAAATTCATGTCTTATGTTTAAACTGTGCAGAATTTTTAGGAATACCGTTGTAAACAGCTCCTTGACAGAACTGCATAATAGCCACCGTCGGATGCAGTGGTTGTTGGTTGAGATAATCCAAGAGTTGATCCACATATGAGCTCCATAATGTGCAAGACATTTTCTCACCACTACATGCAGAGGTAAGTATTAATAAAATAAAAATATTGTGCAAGGTAAATCAATTAAAAAAATCAGTATGAGGTTTACTCCAAATCTTCAAGCCAAATATCCATCACTCTAACTTTGGTACCACTTTTTCCAATCCTTTCAGTTGGCGGTTGATCAACATGAAGTAACCCAATAACATCTAAAATGACATAAGACAGGTTTGTCATTATTAAGACTTGTTTTTTCAAAGGATAATATTGTGTTAAATTGAATGATAGACACTTACCAAACATGGGTCGATTCTGAATATCTTTGGCTGCATTGAGGGCTTTAAAATTTCCAAACTTGAACATTATGTCAGGGAAATCTTCATCATTGACATGTGTTATCACTGTGTCTTTAACAAATGACAGTTTGTATAGATGGTCAGTCAAATTTTGAGTATTCTTTGACACAATGGGATTCTCTATTCCATGCACTTGTCCCTCTTTTAATAGAGGCTTGAAGTCTGGGATCAAATGTTTCTCACAAAATGCATGAATACGATTTCCCTACATATTAGAAACGATATTAAGAATTGTAACCATGAAATTCAAAGTATAAAAGCATGTGGATTTTAGTTGAAACATAAAACCTGTTCATCTTGGAAAATAGCTTCGTGTGCATAGATTGTGCTCGGTGTAGTCGTCCTCGTCTTACGATCGTAGCTTCGTAGGAGTCTTAGTTTCACAGCATCCTGATGCCTCGCTGGATGCAGCATCTTGAGAGGGACCCAATGGGGAGACATCTCGTTTTACTGGAAATTGTGAATATACACAGAATAAAGATGATGAACTATATATACTGTTGCAGCGATGCCTTTATGTAACCGCCAGGTTCTTCAAAAAATCAATCTCCGGCAGTTTCACAATCATTGTGGGAAGCATGTTTCGCAGTTTGTGGTGTCGTGGGTGGGAGATTGCGCAGGGTGGGTGTAGGTTTTTTTTTACGGAGGTGAGATTGCGCAGGGTGGGTGTAGGTTTTTACGCAGGTTTTTACGGTGGTTGTAGGTTTTTTTTTACGCAGGTTGTATTGCCACGTAGTTAAATTTGGGCCGTAGATATGTTTCAATGTCATTAAAATTGGACCTTTGATTTTGGATTTTGGCGGGTAAATTAGGCAATGGATTTTGATTCGATTTTTATATATATAATAGATTTTAAGATAAATCTGAAATTAGTTTTTAAAATTACCAAAAAGAACCGAAGGTTAGAGCAAATCATTAACATTTCAAAATTAATACTACCAAAAACCCTATTAAAAATCAAAGAGATGTCATCTGGATAATGAATATACTTTAAATCTGTAAATTACAATTTCTTATAAATAGTTTTCGAAAAAATGCCAAAAGTATTACTGGGCATATAAAATAAAGGAAAGAGATGTTTAATTATAAGAAATAAGCAAACCTTCTATCCATGGTAATCAAGGGGTCTGCGACTTCGCATAAGTATTTGCTATTCTAACAACAAGATAAAGACGGCGAAGAAGATCGGAATTGAAAAAGAATGAAAAAGAAAGAAAGGATAAAGTATAATGCTAAGAACCGAGGGAATGAATGGTGGAGGAGTCGGCGGATGCTGGGTTTTGGGCTTGGACTAAATGGGCTGCATTGGTTTTGATTAATTTTATGATAAATGTTAGAGGTACACCAAAGTTGTATTCCATTTGTCTCTCATCTCCTGCATTACCACAAAAAGGGCAAGAAATTAAAAAAAAAATTAAATAAATAAAAATGAAGTAAAATGTCACTTTCTTTTATTTTCTTTCAATAATTCCATCGAAGTCTCTAAAATGTTTAGAAGTGTCACTTAAGTATTACTCCCTCCGTCCCAAAAAGATTTACACGTTTCAAAAAAATTGCGTCCCATAATCACTTACCCATTTTTATTAAAAAACCACTTTTACCCCTTACTTTTTCAAACCCTACCTATCGCATCATACCTTTTTTCTAATAATCTACACATCACATCCTACTTTTACCCATCACATCAAGGGTATTTTTGGAAAGTCAACACAAAATTATCCCTCCCTTAATTTCAACTTTAGTCAAAATGAGTAACACTTTATGGGACGGAAGGAGTATATTTTTCAAAAATATCAATCTCGATTTTTTCTTTTAATAATGTAATTTAATTTTCTAAAATGTTCTCAAATATTAATCAAATATTTTTAAATATTCAAAATGCTCTTTAACGGGCAATTTTTTTGTTCCTTTTCTTTAAATTTATACATTTTCTAAATTCTTCCTACATTTTTGTAATACTCCGTGTGTTCTAAATTTATGATCTTGATTAGATTTGGCGTACATTTTTTAAAATATGGATTTAAGTAATTGAAAGTGATGTAGATGAAAGATATATATATAGTAAGCCACAAAATGTTTTCTAAAAAAGAAAATAACTCAAACATAAAGCTTCTTTTAGACATGCATTCAAAATAAGAAAGCAAGATGATTAATCTAAAGCAGCGGTAGCATGTGATATTTAGTCATTTTTCATTAATAAAAATAATAATTTCATTTCAAGAAAAGTCCAACATTTTTTAACATATATTACTAAAATATATCTTACTTTATTTTTCATTTCGTTGACTCCATCAGATACCAGATTGCCATTTAAGTTTCAAATAAGATAATTTTCGGTTATGGTATCGTATGCAATGACCATAAACAAAAGTCAGGGACAATCTCTCTCTCATGTTGGTTTATTTTTGAAAAAACCTATTTTTAGCCACGGGGTATGTGGTCATGTCTAGGATACGGTCTCGCGAGGGATTAAAAATGATGATATGTAACACTGATAATACTCCATGTAATACTACAATTAATGTAGTTTATAAGGAGATTTTTGAGAATGTATCATTGATGTTTAATGTACGTTGTTTACTATAATTCATTATAACAGTATGTATTGAATATAATCTACTTTTAATACACGTCTTTATGTTAGTAGTTCTATTTAGAATTAAATGAACTTTACGGTTTGTGAATAACTTTATCTTTCCGTGCATCGCACGGGTGATGCACTAGTTGAGCTAATAGGCTAAGAAAATTGATAAAAGGAGTGAAATCCAATTATGGACTCATTGAAAATATGTGAACAGGGATCCGGTCATTGCACTCCACAATTTATACCAATGGAATCTTTCGCAATGTTCAAAAGATGGATATCTCAAGAAGCTCTTTATGAATGAAATACTGCTTATTTATTTTAATCAAAGTTTCCACTAGAGATTGGGTTTATTTGGGATGGTATGGCTAATATTAAAAGGCAATTTATTTACGAGTAATTTACCTAAATAAATCTAAAACATAATGACTTTCTCGATATAGAACCATATGTTTTTATTTCCTAATGTAAGATCATTGTTCATTATCTATTTGTCATTATTCAATTAAATGTTCAGCATTACTCGGATATTATTTTTTTCACTGGTCATTATTAAATCCTATTTAGGGAATAAAAAAGATTAAGTCCTACATTGGGAAATGACTTATGTTTTAGTCCTATTCAGTGCAAATTTCACTTACTTAAATAGAACTTAGGGGCTGTTTGTTTCAGCCTCTTAATGGTTCAGATGTCTGAATGGTTCAGCACTTAATGGTTCAGACTGTTTGTTTCAGCCTCTTAATGGTTCAGATGTCTGAATGGTTAAGAGATTTGCCTCTGAATGGTTAAGTATTATACAGAGTCTGAATGGTTAAGACCTCTTATCTGAATTGATCAGACATTTGCCTCTGAATAGTTAAGCAATATACTAGCTTTTAATGGTTCAGACCTCTTACTGGTTCAGCACTTAATGGTTCAGACCTCTTACTGGTTCAGCACTTACCCATTCAGAAGTTGCCAAACAGCCCCTTAAACATAATGACTTTCTCAAAATAGGACCATATGTTTTTATTTCCTAATGTCATCGCGTGTGTACTACACGCCTCCCATCATGAGTCTTCAACAGACTGCCTGAATGAGACTCTCTATGGCTGTAATATAATTGGCCGGAGTCCACAATTTCGTCTTTGCCGGACAAAAAATTATATATACTCACATCTGGGTACTCTTTAACTTATCTGTCTGCCGGTCCAGATCAAAGCCAGCCAACAACCGGTCTGCTCGTCCAGGTTGGGATCGGTCCTAGGAGCCGCTGCTGGATGCCCATGAGCTTCTCCAAGTCGGAATTCGTCTCTGCTTCCTCGTCATCTATTTGTAAATACTATGTTAGGAACATGCCCGCCCAATCATTTTAGAAGTCCCTGTATAATTGAGTAACTTATGGCCTTGAGATAAAAAGAAGCAATTCAACGAAAGATTGAATCATTTACGATACAAAAATCACATATCAAACCAATCTCACACACTTAGTAAGTTTTCAAACAATGCAAAATTTAAAATATTGGTGCAAGAAAAACACAATTGAGATATTTTGATTTGGCTTTAAGTTCAAAACCATTTACAAATTAGAAATGCTAACAAACAAAGAATTTACAAATTAAAATTCATAAAAATAATATATTGTTAACATCTCACTAGCCGAAATGAACAATACTGAAATAATTAAAAATTTATAAAATTAAAATGACAAAAAGCAAATTTATAAACTCTGTGAACTCTATGTTTGTAACTAACATTTCTGTTTACAAATGAAACTATGATGTCTACAAAGTAAAAACTAAAAAAGGCAACAAAAAATAGTTTTTAATGCATAAAAAAGGTGTACTGCTAAAAAAAATACCGAGTAATCTAAAATTGAAATTGTAGTTTCTTATCTTTTTTCTTTGCTCATTTCAAGGAAAACATATTCTTTCAAAAATTTAATTTTTAGAAACAGTAAAACAATGAAACAGATCAATATAGATTAAAAAGATTTGTAATGAAAATCAATTGAAGTAATTAATGGTTGATCATTGACAAAAAAAGAATAAAAATTTAAAAGTGAACTTCATGCGATTGGAGTGCCATTGACAAAAAGTAAATTGAAATAGAAAAAAAATAAAGCATAAAAATCAAGAACTCACAACTCCAGAGGAGAAGGAATTGAGGAGTACGTCAGACTAGGTGTTGAGATACAAAGCAATAGATCGAGGTGCAGATGAGCACAACATATTAAAGAAGGAAGAACGGCAGTTTAACACTGAAGACGGAAAACTGAAAACTGATGAGGCGGAAAACTGAAAGAAGGGAGAGCCACGGAGTAACCGATGAGGCGGAAAACTGAATACGGAGTACTTCTTTGTTACTCCGGTATTAATTATTGGGCTTGAGTAATAAAATAAATCTACTATTGGGCTAAAGTTAAAATTTAAAATGGGCCCTTATATTTTGGAGGCCCTGTGCAAATGAACCTAATGCACTTGCTTATGGGCGGGCCTCTTAGGAAATTTGGGAGATGTGTATATATGGAGGAACAACGCTGTGTACGTAGCAGCGTTCCTTGGTATATAGTAACGTAAAATGACTTGATAGACTTAACGAATCGCGTGATATCACGCTTTCAGATTAAGGTTATTTCGGGGTATACCAAAATTGGCAAAATACCTCAATAAGATAAGACATTAGTATATAGAACGAGTATGGACTTCCTTCCTAGCCTCTCTCAAACATGCCATGCAAGCCCATATAATATAGGCATTTGGGCGATCGGACGTGACCGTTGGCCGAATAAACGCAACACATGGAGAAAAACTTATCTTTTGAGCAGCTATCCCGTTCGACTTATTCGAATAAGTGGCAACTTATTCGAATAGTTCAGGTCTTCCAAAAACCATATCTGTGCTGAACTATTCGAATAAATGGACATTTATTCGAATTGTTGGGGTTCTCCAAAAACAGGCTTGTGTTGAACTATTCGAATAAATGTGCATTTATTCGAATAGTTCACTGTGTTGAGCCTTATTTGAGTACACTAGGTTTTTCACACGTTTGAAAATTAATATTTTAGACTTCGATTGCGAAAATCCGAAGGATTTTTTATAAAGAGATAATGTCCAAAATAAAATTTTTTACATACATGTGAGGAGGTTAAATATAGGTAAATAACAAAACAAGAACTTCTAAATAATATAATAAGAGTAATATATCTACATATTTAGGAGTAATTTTAATTTGAACGAACTAATTGAGTAATATTTCGAACATATATGAGTGTTAGCACAATTTTGTTTTATTATTTGCATCGATATTTCCCAAAAAATAAAGAGTAACGAGTACTCACGTGTAAACTGTGTATTAAGAGAAATGTTAGTCATGCCACATATTAAGTCACAAAATTTATAAATCTACTCTACCATTTGAGCTAGGCGGTTCCCATGACATTAGAATTGAACTTCATTTCACAGGATAATCCGAGACTGTTACGATGTCCTATTCATAAAATTGACAATTCCTACCCCTAATCTCCCTTGGTAAACCCCTCGTCCCAGCCCCGACTCATACACACCCTCTCCTCCGCCCCGTCAAATAAACTTGGGGTGCAATTGAAGGGGTGGGTGTGTGTTTGAGTCGAGCGGGTGGGGGGTTTTCCGGGATCTTAGAATTGAAAGGGATAAGAATCGTGAATTTTACGAAGAGGCACCGTAGCAGCCCCGGGACATGAGATTCTAATGTCATGAGAACTCCTCCGATAGAATTTGTGATTAATCTTACTAAAAGAAAAAGAAAAATTTGCTCCATATATAGGACTAATAGGTAGTATGTATCCATGGATAGAACCAAATATATTTTATTCTTTTTATATATGGCACATATTTTTGTACGATCTATCATTTATGCCCTCATTATCAATAAGTGTAGGATAATGACTAATTATACAAATGACTCCACATATATGGACATTAACAACAAGTGTTAGATAATGACTAATTATTTCAATGGTTATTCAAATTGTTTTTTTAATAATGTTTTATTCTACTCAAAATTTTGATTTGTGTAATAGATCATTCTTTTATAATACGGAGTAACTTGAATTGGATAATAGGTCAAAGACAGGCATTTTAAAACTTTCTATTGTCAAGATTAGAGTACATAAGACTAACATATTTGGAAAAAAAATGATATGTTCAAGTCTCATTTACATAACTTACTCAAAAAAAAAATGGTCACGAATATTTAAACACTAGAAATCTTGATTTACAATAAGTTGTCGCCAAGTTGATGATTTTTTTTTTCTTTTTATTTTTGACTATATCATTTGTGGTGAGTTAAACAAAACAACAAGAGACGGTAGAATCAAAGTATCAAACTACTCCAAACAAGAAACCTACTCCGTTACGTACCATTAAAAATTATGGCTTTGGTGTGAATAGTTAGTAGTACTTTATATGTTGGTTGTTTTCATGATCACTAAGCAGTTAAAAAAATAAAAAGAAAAGAAATGAAGAGAACAGAGAAAGGAGCTAAACTAAAATTGAGTTACAGACACAAAATGTTTGTGGTAGGAGGAAGAAGACGATGCCGCGGCTCTCTTCTTCTACTTCTTCTTGCTGTTTTAGGGCTTTGCTCTTCGCGCGTTTGCGCACGAAGAGAATCGTTTAAGGTGGAATACTTCCCCGGATTTCGCCACGAAGGCCCTCTCCCATTCCATCTTGAAACCGGGTACGCGCCGCGATGATTCCACGACACCTTTCATTCAGAACCGCTAATATGCTTCGGTCTTATATTCTCTCCGTCTCATAAAATTTTTTCACTTTAGAGTAAGGTGGGATTTAAGAGATTTATAATTTTGTCTTATTTTTCAATTTTAGCCTTACTTTATTGTAGGGGAGAATAAGATGTGATTCGAAGATTATATACTTAGAGCCTATTTGGGATTAGCGTTAGCATTTTGAAAAGTTATCTAAAGGCAACGCCTTTAGCGTTAGCGTTTTTCAAAGTTAATCTGTACCATTGAAATTTTATCTAAAACACTAACACTAATCGAAAATACTATTCCCAAACGGTCCCTTAATAGATATGATGTAATAAATAAACTAATAATTAATAGGGGTAAACGGAGATCCTAATTGAAAGTGGAAATATTTTCTTTTCAAACGAATGGAAAGTAAAAGTGAAAATGTTTTTTGAGATGGAGGGTCTACTTTTTGTAGACCTGGCAAAAAGTGACCCGACCTGTTTTTGACCCGAAACCCGACCTGAAAACACTGGGTTTTGAACAAAGGTTTTGATGACCGAACCCGAAGTTGACCGAACCCGAAATGACCCGCTAAAAATGGGTCAAACCCGACCGAACCCGAACCCGATCTGACCGACCCGCTAGAGTAAGAATTTTTCAAAATTATACACTTTTTTACTCGTTTTTAGTGTATAAATTTATATTTTCAGACAAAATTTTAATGATATTGCATAATTATCTTACTTTTTTTCAAAACTTAAGCATTTTTAAATTCCTTATATTGATTTATATATCTAAAAACTACTTTAGAGTTTAAAATAAAATAATTTTATAGATTTAATACTTTTTTTTTTATATTTTAAATTTATTTAATAGAAAATGTAAGCATTAATGTGATTTTAAAAATTTAAAAAACCAAAGTCATAACCTGTTGGGTTGACCCGAACCCGATGACACTGGGTCATGAACATACAGTTCTCAACCCGAACCCGAATTGACCCGAACCCGAAATAACCCGAACTTGAAGTGACCGAACCCGAACCCGACCTGATCGACCGATTTGCCAGCTCTAACTTTTTGGGTCTATATTTATTTCGTGTTCCTTATTTAATTATTTCTATTTAATTTAATTTGTGTGTGTACATCCTATATATATATATATATATATATATATATATATATATATATATATATATATATATATATATATATATATATATATATATATATATATATATATATACTGACATGTGTCATGCCATATGTAAATCGCAACACACATGTCACTCCACACATGCATATTTAATTTTGTACTAAATCATTATTTTTATTATATTTTATATACCCTTCACTTTCCAACAATAAAAAAACCCTTATGTATGTTTTTTAATAAAATTTTCAATTTCTAACTATTTTAGAAATATTTTTTGTTGTTTTAACATATTTTTTAAATATGCATGACTATTTCATAATATTAAAAAAATTATATAAAATTTTTAATTAATTTTTTTTTATAATTTTTAAAATTATCCATCATCTCAAATGAAACTATTATATAAAAATTTTATCAAACATGCATCTTTATTAAGTTCATAACATTTTTTAATCTTTTTATCTTATTACATTATTTATTTAATTACATTTTTAATCAAACTAAACAAAGTGAAAGTTTAATTGAAGGATTACATGTGACACATGAAAGATATGCATTCTCTAATGATGTGTCATTACTTAATTGATTTGTTTGAATTTTTATTTTTATTAATGAAAATGATTTTCATTATTTTTTATTTGATAACCATTACATTTGTATAAAACTTTAAAATAGTTAGAAATTATTCATCAAATACATATCATTAATAAAGACATTAAAATAAATGATAATTTATTTTTAGATGTCAAAATTTAGAATATATGTGAGCCCGTGCAAAGCGCGGGGTTAATACTAGTGTTACTTATTCTATATATATGTAAAGGAGAGTTACATAGTTGTGGTGATGACATGTGTCATGCCACACGTGCATACTATTGACATGTGTCATATCACATGTAAATCACAAGACACATGTCACTTCACACATGCATATTGATTTTTGTATTAAATCATTATTTTTATTATATTTTATGTACCCTTCACTTTCCAACAATAATAAAACCCTTATGTTTGTACGTTTTTATAAAATTTTCACTTTCTAGCTATTTTAGAATATTTTTGTTGTTTTAACATTATTTTTAAATATGCACGACTATTTTATAATATTAAAAATTTATATAAAATTTTTTAATTGAAAAACAATGTTTCTTATAATTTTCAAAATTATCCATCATCTCAAAAGCTAAGAAAGTACTATATAAGAATTTTATCACACATGCATCTTTATTAAGTTCATAACATATTTTAATATTTTATCTAATTTTATTGCATATTTTTTAGCAAATTAAACAAAGTGAAAGTTTAATTGAAGGATTACATGTGGCACATGACATATATGGATTCTCTAATGATGTGTCATTATTTAATTGATTTATTTGTCATTTTTATTTTTATTAATTAAAACTATTTTCATTATTTTTTATATGATGACCATTACATTTGTATAAAACTTTAAAATAGTTAGAAATTATTTATCAAACACATATCATTAATAATGATTTTAAAATAAATCATATTTTATTTTTAGATATCAAAATTTAGAATATATGTGAGCCCGTGAGAAGCACGGGGTTAATACTAGTTAATTGTATATATGGCTTTATGGTGTATTTTTGTTATATATGAATAATTATAGGTATATTGGTGTGGGTGAAGCAGAAGAAGTGCAACTCTTTTACTACTTTGTAAGATCAGAATCAAACCATAGTATAGATCCCATTGTGCTTTGGATCTCTGGTGGACCATGTTGCTCTACTTTGTTTGCATTGACTCAGGAATTTGGTGAGTTTTTTCTCCTTCTTTTCTTCTTTATGCATTAATCCACTTGGCTTCATATATCCCTTCTGTCCCTAAAAACTCTTTCTATATCAACTTTTAAGAGATTTAAAGATAGTGTGTTTTGATGCTGACTTTTCAAAAGCGCAGTTACATGTGGTAAGTAAAAGTAAGATGTGATTAATTGATTAATAGATTTGATATCGGCATACTCCATCCGTTCTATAAAACCCTTCCCTTTTCGTTTTTTTTCCAATTCCCTAAAACACTTCCACTTTTTATTTAAAAACCACTTTTACCCCTACTTTTTCATAACCTACCTATAACATCATACTTTTTCACTAATAACCAAATTATCGGATCATACTTTTACCCATCACATCAGGGGTAAAATTAAAAAGTCAACCAAAACTACACTTTCTTTATTTTGGCCCAAAGTCAAAATAGGAAGTGTTTAAAGGAACGGATAGAGTAAAAAATTAGTAGGTTAAAAGTGAGATTTTAATAAAAAATGAGAAGGTTTTTTGTAACAGATAAAAAGTAAAAAAAAGAAATATTTTTAGGGATAGAGGGAATATATCAGAGGAGGGACATCATTTCTAAAAAGAAAATCTTGAAATAAATATTATGCAGCAACTATTTATAAATTTTGCAGGACCATTGATCTTTGATAGACCCAAGGATTTGAAAGCCATGCCCACTTTGTCATTGAATCCCTACCCGTGGACAAAGGTACTTTCAAGGGTTTTCATTTTCTTTTAGGCTAATATTATGTTTGGTTTCCTTAAAAAACAAAATAATATTATGTTTGGTTCATAGACTTTGATTGGGGAAAAAATGATATATAAACAATTTTATTTGTTTGGTCAAAGGAAATCATTTTAAAAAATGTATACATATTTATATCTGCACTAATTCATTTTTTAATATATCAAGAAAGTCATAATTTTCTATTTTAAAATAGGAAACTATTTTTAAAAAATAGGCTTTGTTCCAATCTGATTGAATCTGATCTGAATTTTTGAAGTTCTGATCTGATTTGGTCTGATCTAATCTGATTAGATCTGATCTGATCTGATTGAATATGGGCCCCTTTTGGCATCTGCGTCAGAGATTAGCGTTAGCGTTTTGAAAAAGCTATCCGACGGTAGCCTTTAGCGTTAGCGTTTTCAGAATTAATCTGCACCGTGAAAATTTTATCTAAAACGCTATCGCTAATCGAAAACGCTGTTACCAAACAAAGCCATGATCTGCTTGGATTTAATCTGATTGAGTCTGATCCAATCTGATTTTATCTAATTAGATCTGGTGTAAAAGAATTTAAATTTGATTTAAATAAAACTCAAAATTATTACAAAAATTAATAGTTTTAAAGTATTACAATTAATACATACATAAAAAAAGTAAAATAAGAAAATCAGCTAATCATTGATATATTTAAACTTTTGTTTGATATATTAAACATCTTTTCAGTATCACTATTTTTTTAATTTTTTTGAAAATAAATAGTCGTTATTAAAACAACCAAATATTAGAAAATATGGATATACAAAAATATCACATTCTATATGCAAATTACATAATAATATATTTAATGTTACAAATTAAAGATCATATAAAACTTTAAACACTAGTATCGCTTTCACCTCTATCAATTTACTCATAAACTCACCCTTATGCATATTATATCATCTTAAAGTTTAAAAGTAAGTCTTTTTAAGTATAAGATACTTATGGTTTTGAAAACTAAGTTTTGTATAATTATTTTATAGACAAGTATTTTAAAATAACTCTTTTTAAAGTATGAAAAATATAACTTTTAAAGCTTTAATATTGCTTCCATGCATCATTCTTATCCTACAAGCTAAGCAAATATTAAAAATAGTGGTTTGTAGTTGATCTGATATAAATATTTTTTTTATTTTTTATTGATTTGATATTATTGGATTTGATCAAGTCTGATCTGATCTGATTCAGATCTGCTTTGATCTGATCTAATTGGATTAGGTGTGGTTGAATCTGATCTGATTGTATCTGATCTGATCTGATTAGGTGTGATCTAATCTGATTTTAATAAGAATAAGTAATTAGTAGATAAAATAAGTCTTACGGAACGGACCCTTAGAAAGAACTCTTATCTACCAAAATAAAAGTAATAAGTCTTTTAAGATCAAAATAGGAGTTCAAATTGTCATTGTTACATTGACACCCTGACTACATTATACTTCCTCTGTCTCCCTAAGATCTTCTCGTTTTGACTTTTTGTTGTTTTTAAGTAGAGTTGAAAAAAGTTTAGAGTTTGCCGTAATACCCTTAATGAAAATGGGTGGAGTGTATTAAATGAGGAGGGTGAGGTGTAATAAATAAAAAAAAGTGAGGATAGTTGTAGTATTTTAATTGTTGAAAAAAGTAATGAGAAGATCTATGGTACACAAATAAAAAGGACTAATAGGAAGATCTATGGAGGACAAATGGAGTAACATTCTAACAGCCACGTACACTATCACCACCCCACTATCATCTGTCGCCGCTAGCCACTAGATTGTCGGTGCAGATCCTGAGGGTTGACTGATCACATTGACATATTTTACACTGTCATCACTTTTCTATCACACTGCCAACACGTACATATTCTTACATCACACTGTCATTATACTCTTATTTTGGTCTTAAAAGATATAGGACTCCTATTTTTGTATTTTCAAACTTTTTTATAGGGGTGAGCGTCGTACGGTATGGTACGATATTTGGTTCGTACCGATACCGTACCAAATATTTCGGTTTGGTATGAGATTTTATATCTTATCGTTCGCGATCTCGAAGTATCAGTTCTGTATGGTTCAAGATGCTTCGGTTTCAGTAAATATTGTGATGAGTATATATACGTACCTAGTTTACACTTTGAAATGTATTAAAAATTTTATTTAAAAAAATTGAAAGTACATTCAAATAAAGAGGGATAAACAATTAAAAATTTAATAATTAAATGCAATAAATATTTATAAAACGTAGTCTAACTTATACTTCATATTTCACAAATAAAATAGAACAATGATAACAAAATAGTATTTCAAATGCTTGTTAATTTTTTTATATTCATCTACCGAAAAATAAAAATCAAATAAATGATTATTTAAATAAGAGATTATTTCTAATTCATCTACACTTGAAATAGCTTTTAAAAATTATTTTATTTTTAGTGAAGAAATATAAAAATATTATTATTTATAACATATTTGTATATATGTTCGGTTCGAAATTTTTCGGTATGGGAAATCACCTCGTACGATCCCAAATGCCGGACCGACCATTGGGTTTGGCATGGTTTGGTTCTTTTTCTGTATTTTATCGGTTTGGTATTTTTCGGTTCGATAATCTTGATTTTTCAAGAAATTTCAGGATAGAAATCACCCTAAATAAGACTAAAACATAGAAAAAGTACAAAAGTAGGACTTTCATGTTTGTATTCCCGAAATAGGAGTTCGTTGTGGTAATATGGAGGTAATGTGCCACTCTACACGTGCACATTACTATACCTTTTGGTAATTTACATGACCATGTTTGGTAATATAAATGCAATTTTACTCCTATTTTGGGAATCAAAACATGGAAGTCCTATTTTGGTATATTTTTAATGTTTTACTCCTATTTTAGTCTTTTTCCCATTCTGAGATCGGTTCAGTACTTGCTCACCAATACTTTTTTTACTCCTATCTCGGAGATTTCAGGATAACTCCCAAGATAGGAATAAATTAAAAACTATGAAAATACCAAATAGGAGGCATAATTCTTTTAAGACTAAAATAGGATTTCACACAGTCATTGTTGCACTACCACACCCACCATGTTGTCACGTTATAATTGTCACGACATTATTACCGTCACACTGTCATCTGTCGCCGCCAGCCACTAGAGTGCCGCAGCGGATCACCGACAGTTGACTGATCATATTAATATATGACAGTCTTATAACTTTTTTTACCACACTGCCAACACATACTCTTACACCACACTACCATTATACTACTATTTAAGTTTTAAAAGACATAGAACTTCTATTTTGGTACTGCCATATTTTCATACTCCTATCCAGGGTAATTTCTTTTTTCTTATACTTTCTCCGTCCCAAAAATCTCTTCCTCTTTTTTTACTTTTCTCACATAATCCATCCCATATAAATTAAAAACTACTTTTATCCTTACTAATTTTTAACCTAACTATAACATCATATCTTTTTACTAATAATATAATCTACCCATCACATCATACTTTTACCAATCACATCAAAGATATTTTTGGAAAGTTAACAAAAAAATATTCCTCTCTTGAGTTTCCTAAAAGTCAAAACGAGAACATCTTTTTTAGATGGAGGAAACATCTCTCTATGATAGACTTGCATTGGCAAGCGTTTAAGGTTATATGAGAGTATGAGAGTATGAGCCTGTTTGCGAATAGATTAACGATTATCGTTTTGAAAACCTAAATACGGGCAGCATATAGCGAGTAATCTGCATAGTAAAAATTTTTATTTCCAATGTAGTATCACTTTTCAATGTCCACTATTCATTGTTCAAGTAAATGTCCAATATCACTGGACAATTTTTAAACTAAATGTCCACTATTAATGGACATAATTCCCGCCGCTAGATATATTTCAAGTACTTTTTAGAGAATAAAAAATTTTAAATACTAAATTAGAAAAGACATATGTTTTAATACTCCGTATTATTTAGTTCAAATTTCACTAAAAGATACTGGAATTGCCCTCAGATTGCAAATTTTATCATGCTGGATTTCCCGGTGGGAACTGGGTTTTCGTACTCAAAGAATCCAGCCCACGCTAATTCAACTATTTTGGAAGCCCGTTATCATGGCGCGGAATTCGTTCGCAAGGTATGTGTACATATGGACTTCAACCCCGATAAAGTATTTATGGACCATCATAAGTCTTTGATAGAAAGCACACACACAAGATAAGATTTAACGCAAGAGTATGTTCTTGAGTTGTGTTGCTTGCAATGACAATATCATCAACATAAACGAGAAAAGCCAGAAAAGAAGGATTCTGTTGATATGTGAACAACGTGTAGTCCGTCCGAGATTGTTTAAAACCAAAAGCGTTAAGCGGAGTGGAGTTGGGCAAACCAATTGCGTGGGAACTGGCGCAATTATTGTTTAACAACTCCTACCTCTGTCCCAGAGTATTTGTTCAGTTTTGACTTTTTCATTTAATCGTTAACAACCTTTGACCTTCTATTAAATAAAATATACTACCTCCGTCCCAGAGTACTTGTCCACTTTCATTTTTACACACCATCCAATACACTTCTTTAATCCATTTTATCTTGTAATTTGTATATTAAAAAATTATAGAAATTATATATTAATAATCTATATGTTAAGACAAATCAAACAAGATCACACATGACTATATTTAGGCTTACACATTGAGAGAATTTGATGAGTCAAAGTGTTTAGATGAACAGTTCCAAAAGTCAAAACTGGACGAATACTCCGGGANAATATACTACCTCCGTCCCAGAGTACTTGTCCACTTTCATTTTTACACACCATCCAATACACTTCTTTAATCCATTTTATCTTGTAATTTGTATATTAAAAAATTATAGAAATTATATATTAATAATCTATATGTTAAGACAAATCAAACAAGATCACACATGACTATATTTAGGCTTACACATTGAGAGAATTTGATGAGTCAAAGTGTTTAGATGAACAGTTCCAAAAGTCAAAACTGGACGAATACTCCGGGACTGAGGGAGTATTTGAGTATTAATTAGGTAAAATTATATTTTGAAAATATTTTACAATAAATCTAATAAATTACTCCCTCCGTCCTGAAATTAATTTCCCATTTTGACTTTTGCAGTCAAAGTTTTTAAACTTTGACTGCATATTACAGAAAAAATATATTGAATTTTCATATAAATTTAGTATCAATAGATTCATTTTGAAACATAGTTTTGAAATATATTATTTTGATAATATATATTCATATATAAATGGAGATATTAATGGTCAAAGTGCCACATTGGAGACCGTGAAAAGTCAAATGTGAAGTTAATTTTAGGACGGAGGGAGTATTTTTTATCAATATCTAATATGATTTTCATTTAATATGGGTCAAAATTTACTAATTTTGACCAAGAAAAGGTAAAAGTGGACAAATATTCTGGAACATAGAGAGTATTCCGATCCACTATTATTTTATATACTTAATACATATATATTGTTCAACAGTGGTTAGAAGATCGTCCTGAATATCAATCCAATCCATTTTATATCGGTGGAGACTCGTATTCTGGCATTACTATTCCGGTCGTCGCTCAAGCCATATCAAGTGGTATGTCTCATTAAGAAATACTTGTTTCAAACTCGTGTGATACCATGTAAGGTGCAAAACTCTTGATACCTATATCGGCAAGGTTCCCGAATGACACTCCTCTATTTTGAGTACCTCTGATGCTCCAAATAAAAAATTGATGGTTCATACACTCATTAACCCACCATCTAAACTCCCTACCGCATCCCTACCCCAGTCCCACCCCCACCCTAGACCTTCCTTTTACTCTCTCTAAATATGTGGCTATTACGCATTGCATAATAGTCACAGGGTAAAAGAGAGGTCTAGGTTGGGGTGCGATGAGGGTTAAGGGGGTAAGTTAGTAGGGAAAGAAATCATCAATTTTGGGAATACAGAACCTTGTCGCGCGTGTGTGTGTGTAACAAATTCATATGGAGAAAATTATTAAATTGGGACTAAATCATGTTAAAAATTTAGGGGGATGAATATGAATGCTGCACAGTGTTGAAGAATTAATGAAATGAAGAACGAGAATTACAACTTGAGAGTATAACAAATCGCAAATACGCTTTCAGATTAAAGTTAATTCATACTAAAATACTTTAATCGGATAAAACATTAATCAAGAACAAGCCTTTCGAAAATCATTCCTCAACCATACCAAGCGACTCTTTTTATAGAATTGAAGATTTTGGCGACTAGACATGGACGTTCATGTAAAGGAAGCGGCGTTCGCACAACATGGAAAGAACCCAAGTTTTGGTTAAGGATGCAAGTGTTAGCGCGAGTTTCCCTTTTGGCTTTTGAGTCGATTTTGAAGTTTATTCATGCGTTCGAATCTTTAGTGTTTCAGGTTTCGTCACCGGCTAGGGGCTTTGCCCCTTGGACCCTGCTACCGGGGGCTGCCGCCCTTGGACCCCTGCAATGAATTTGTAATATCGTTGAACGAGTGCACACTTCGCGCCTCCTTACTCGTTTGACAACGTTTATTCAAACTTTTGTCTGATCTAAGCAAATCTAATCACACAAGATAGTCGATGACAATAAAATCACCAACAAATCATTGTTACTTGACAAAAATGGGACTGAAATTGATATGGAGACTAAGGCCCCGTTCCGTTCAACTTATTTTTTCTTATTCTTATTAAAATCAGATCAGGTCAGATCCGACCAGATTAGATCAGATCGAATCAGATCAAATAAGATAAGATCGAATCAGACCAAATCAGATCAGATCCCATCAAGAATTATTATTATTATTATTATTATTAATATTATTCTTAAAAATGAAAAAGAATAAACTTTAGAAATAGGTTAAATAAAAAACTGTGAAAGTAATCCTTAATTATTAGACGTCGGAAAAATTATTTTTAAAATACATTGACAATGTCAATCTAATTCTACTTTTAAAATACATTTTTATTGCTACTTGTAATTTGAGTTTCTAAAGTTTTGATCTTTTATAAGGATGAGATATTTTAATAAAAATACTATCTCTTCTATATATTGATTATATAAATTTAATTACCCCGGAGTACTTTTTAATGTATACATAAATTAAATATTTATTCTAATGTATATATGAAGTAATTATTAAAATATTAAAGTAATATTCTAATTTCACAAAAAAATAATCATAAAATAAAAAATATTGATTATATTATAATATAAATTATCATTAAAATTTTCAAATGTTATTATAAAGTCAAATCAAATTATTGATTTGAATTTTAAACCAAATCATTATTAATCAGATCAAATCATACCAAATCAAATCAGATCCAATCATTTCAGATCAGATCCAATCAGATTAGACCAAATTAGATCAGATCCAATCAGATCATATCAAATCCGATCAGATCAGATCCGATCTGATCAAAACTACATAAAATCAGATCAGATCAGAAAAAATAAGTTAAATGGAACGAAGCCTAAATCATTAATAAGATGTCCAAACTGCCCTTGCGCTTAATTTAACACTAAGAAGGGCGGCCTACTAACACTCAAGGGTGGGTCTATCATGTTTAAATTCTACCAAGGGTAATTTACTTTCCAAAAGAATAATTGTTCAAGGCAAATACTCTGGACCTAAAGTACACCATAATTTTTTGGACTTTGTGTAATAATTTGATCTCTTGCAATGTTAGAGGGGTTTTTTCCAAAATTTTGAGTCCATCAAATAAGAATTTTGTAAGTCAACATGTTAGATGTTATACATAGGACCGTCAATCACTCAAATTCTTACTCGTATTCCAATATATAGTGTGTAAAAACTACATGCATGTTAATAAAATAAAATAATTTTTAGAATTTGTTTACAAAATAAATCTCTTGAAATAACTTTATATCCCTTGTTTCCATCTTTTATCTTCCGAGTTACTATTACGGTCTCCATAATTTATGGTTCTTTCACTTCTCTGCGTATTTTTATTAATCATTTGATAAGATAAAATTTTTTTGTCAGTTTTTATTTTGTAAAACTTTTGATGTAATTTTGAACAATGTAATTCATACTTATTTGATATACCAATTTGTAAATAAAGTAATTTTAAAAAGATGAAATTTTGTACGCTATTCAAAATAAGAAAATAAAAATAGACAGGGGAACATTAATATACCGTATAAATTTTAGTTTATAATGTCATAAAATAGACAAAACTAATGTACATTATTGCATCAAATTAACATAAACAAAGACAGGTTATGAACTTATGATTAACAAGGCACTTGGCATTCTATGCAGGTATGGAACATGGGTTAAAGCCAAAAGTAAATTTTAAGGGTTATTTACTTGGCAATCCCGCCACGTTTGGCCAAGCGGAGCGAGATTACATTCCTACACATGTCCATGGGTTAGGGCTTATGTCTGATGAACAATACGAGGTATGTAATTACTCTCCTTTTCCTTAATTAAATCTCAATAGCTTTATCAAAGTCCATCAATAAAATTGATTCAATATTTAGTACTACTTCATCTGTTTTTGAAAACTCTTTATCATTCTTTTTTTTTCATTTTTTCAACAAGACAATTGCACTTTTGAGTTTTGAATAGCATAACTAGTATATCCAAATAAAGTTATTGCAATATACTTCATATAATGATTTTGCATTGATATACTCCGTACGAAGTTATTTAAGTGATATGTCTCTCTTTAATCTTCGACATTAAAGATATATGGGTGTTTCTCTGTGCTGGTGATTATTGCCTTATTACTGATAGCTAATTTCTAACTTATAAACTGCTTATAAGTCAATTATTCTTTTATTAAAGTAAAATGACTTAAATGATCGATAAGTTAATAGGAAATATTAATAAATGGTGAATGACAGTTTTGTAAATAATCTGGTCAAAATGAAAAATGAAAAAATTGGCTTAAAAATAAGTAACTATGACCAACTTATTTTTTCTGCTTATAAGCCAGCTAATAAGCATACGAAAATATGTCATCAGCTGACTTATAAGTTAAAAAATGCTTATAAGTAGTTTTGATCAGCTTATAAGCACAGAGAAATACTCACATAATTTGAAAGTAAAATTAAAAAAATAAATTTGTCAAAACACAAAATAAGAACTGTCTTAAAATACTAAGGGAGTACAGGGGTACAGCCGTACAGGCATTTTAATTTGTGTAACACACAAAGGAATAAACTTTCTTATCTTTTCGAAAGACTTAGGGTTAGAAGACAATATTTTTGTTGAACTTGCAAGGCATTCTAGTGTTATCTAATACTACTCCTAGTGCTTATAATTCTACTTTCGCTTTCACTCGTGAAATAACAATATAATATTGATAATGATTAAACATCAACCTAGTTAAAAATAATCTAGCAAATGATAATGTTTGATTTTGACTTTGTTAATAGTCGTGCCAAAATATAAAAATACTTGGAATTGTCTTATTTGAAACTTCAAAGCTAATCCTGGATCGAATTGTACAAAATTTATTCGAGGTATATATGCAAACATTTTCTTTGAATCTGGTTTTAGTTTTGGGGTGAAACGGAACTTTTGTCAAATTAACTTTTGTTCTGTCTTTAGAGCACGGGCAATGGCAAGTAACGAAATGGAATGCCACACGTTGACGTGACACATTTCAACCAATAAAAGATAATCTAGTCAGCGTGTCGCAAGTGAGTGGAGAGGCATCTCGTGCAGTGGCAAGTCATTGTTTTTGTCAATTTTTATGTTTTTTTAATGCATTTTAATTATAAAAAATTATTTCATTTATCTTTTTTATATAGATGTACTCTTTTTTTTTAAATTTATTTCTTCTAAAAAAATAAAAATATAAAAAAAATTAAAGATGCCTCGCCCCTAACACGCTTGGCGTGGAGGGAGGCTGAAGACACGCGACACAAATTGGCAAGGAAGCTGATGTGGCGCAGCGAGCGAGGCAAATGCCTCGCCGCTGCGCATGCTCTTAGTTTTGGGGTGAAACTGAACTTACCCCTATTTGAGACTATTAAAAAACAATGTGAATATAACATGACTATAGGTCTATTACGTTCAACCTATTTTTCTACTA
This sequence comes from Cuscuta campestris, assembly GCA_900332095.2. Taxonomy (NCBI): domain Eukaryota; kingdom Viridiplantae; phylum Streptophyta; class Magnoliopsida; order Solanales; family Convolvulaceae; genus Cuscuta; species Cuscuta campestris. Next base: position 322,060 of record OOIL02000115.1, read on the forward strand.
ATTACCTATTCTTATTAAAATTAGATCAGACTAGACCAAATCAGATCTAAAAAAATCAGATCAGGATCCAATCAGATCAGATCAGAAACATATTTAAAGGCCAATACTATCAGAGATCACATGAAATCAGACCAAACTAAATCAGAACCAATCAATTAGATTTAATCAAATTAGATCAGATCTAATCAGAATGATCAAATCTCATCTAATCAGATCCAATCAGACAGATCTAACCAGATCTTGAAAAAATCATATGAGATCACACAAACAAACGCAATATATATGTACTACCTATTATAGAAAGATAAACTAGTTCCTCTTCATTTATTTTTGCTAGATTGATTTTTGCCTAACAACGTTGTACTATGATATTTAATCTGTACATGACTTAATAAATTATCACGAGCAGTTATGGAAGAGAGATTGCAGAGAAAACACCAGCATGTCCAAATGTACCAAGGAGTTGGAGAAAATGCAGAAAGTGAGCAAACATTTTTGTTTCATTTCATTCTACACACACAAATAGGGAACGTGGGGAAACACACACACACACACACACACATATATATATAGGAAATTGTAATATCACACCAATAGAAATAACACCAGTTCATGACACCTGTAGTGGTTTTGGGGTACCAATAGTGCTCCGTTGTTAAAATTAATGGTTCCTACTATAATGTAATTGATAAAGCTTGATTCATTCATTATGAGAAGCAGCATATATACAGCCATACACAGTTGCCGATCCTATTCAGTAGGAGACAGGTGCTAATTATAAGGGATAAACATATGGTGGTTAGGAATTAATCTATACAAAGGGAATAGATAATATTTATGGATTATCCTTAATACCTACGCCTTCTAATAAAGCCTCCTCGACCCATCAATTTCACCCCACCCACACCCCAGCCTGTAAGTATTTTGCTCTCTTTTCTTTTCGATGTTAAATAAATACTGTGTACTCTCTCCGTTTCTTAAAACCTTTCCTCTTTCATTTTTTTTTGTTTTTCTTAAAACACTTCTCCTTTCTATTAAAAAACCACTTTTATCCCTACTTTTTCATACCCTACCTATCACATCATACTTTTTCACTAACAACTAAACTATCACATCTTACTTTTATCCATCACATCAAGGGCAAAATTGGAAAGTCAACTACAATTTAACACTTCCTTATTTTCCCCCAAAGTCAAAAGAGGAACTCTTTTGAGAAACGGAGGTAGTATAAAATTAGAAAACCAATTTATAAATTTTTTTTAATAAAAGGAAGGGAATACAATCATAGGAAATGGTATAATTTGGCTTCTTCAATTGAATATTATATTTGCAGTTCACTATTCAAGTTATGACGGCAAATACTTTGATGCCTGGTTGCTCTTGGATAAATGAAAATGATGACGCATCTTCCCAGCAGAGAGCTCTTATTTCTAATAAGAGGTTTAAAGGGGTCAATGTTCATGCCATTGATATTTCGATAATGTGTTATGTAAGTACCATACTAGGGACTAGTAGTTTTAATGTCGTGAAATTTGCACTAAATAGGACTAAAACATAAATTATTTCCTAATGTAAGACCTGAATTTTTTTATTTCCTAAATAGTACTTAATAATGTCCAGTGGAACGAATAATGTCCGGTGATGGTGGACATTTACTTGAATAATGACTAATGGATGATGACCAATGATCCTACATTGGGAAATAAAAACATATGGTCTTATATTGAGAAAGTCATTATGTTTTAGTCCTATTTAGGTAAATTCCTCTTTATTGTTTGCTTCTAATTTTAGTACTACTCTATTTTACTCTTTCCGTCTCTACAAATTTGTCACAATTTAACTTTTTTGATTAAATTGTGACAACCTTTAATTCTTAATTAAATTTTTATTCCACTCCATCAGTATGTAATCCTTACATGAGTTACATCCCTTAATAAACTTCATCTTTGTTTTTTAAAATCAAATTTTATAATGTTTGGCTTTCACTATTTCATAAATTAAACTAATTTATAATACGAAAAATGTCATGACTAATTCCTTTGAATTTATATTTTTTAAATGTTATTTTTTCATAATCTTTTGTAATGTGAGTGTGTAAAAGTGATAATCATGGTCAAAGATCATCATATTATGTTATGCATTATGATAGCATGAATATGCACTTAAATATAACAAATCCTTAGAGTTACATCTCTATTTGAACAAAACAAGAGACTGAAAGCCATGGTAGAAAAATAAAGAGGCTGAATTTGTAGTTTCACTCACTTTCACATACTTAACGTCATACTCCGTATATTTTTATTATTGTTAAATTATTTTGTTTTATCAATATAACAATCATTATACATTTATACGGAGTATATATAAACGTGTATTCATTCTTTTAGGGAAATATAATGGCGGGAAGGTGGGCCAATGACGTCACCGTTCGAGAGGCACTACATATTCGAAAGGTAATTTAATTTGTGAGTACATTTGTTTAATTAATATTGACTTTTTTCAGTCAAAATTGGTAAATTGTAACTTCAAATTAAATAAAAATGATATTATATATTAATATAAAAATAATTTTATTAGATTTATTGCATCAAATATTTTCAAAATATTATTTTATCTATTAATATACAATATATATTTTATTTAATTATAGGTCAAAGGTAGAAAATGGTTACCGAAAAAAGTAAAAACTGGACAAATACTCAGCGACGGAGATTATACTTAGATAAAAGTAAAAAATCATGAAAACACCAAAATAGGAGTCATAAGTCTTTTAAGTCCAAAATAGAAGTTCATACTGTTATTGTTACACTGCAACGCTCACGATATTGTGACATTGTAGCTACCACATTATCACCGTCACACTTCCATTTGTCGCTGCCGGCCACAAGAGTGTCCTTCCGAATCACTGATGATTGACTGATCACACCGATATATTACACTGTCATCATTTTTTCATCATCACACTACCAACGAGTACTTTTACATTACACTACCATTATACTTCTATTTTGATATCAAAAGACTTAAGACTCCTATTTTGGTATTTTCATACTTTTGTACTTCTATTTAGGGAGATTTTTTTATATTTTCTTGATTAGTTAAATCTTTAAAACTTAGATCATAATTTACGGGAAAAATAAATTGAATTAACATATTTTTTTAATTTCAATAGGTTTACTTTTAATATAGTTTTGAAATGAAATACCTCCCCGTGAACCGTTTTGAGAAACGGAGGGAGTATGTTTTATAAATACCTCCCCGTACTCCGTATATAAAATCTTTTCTGGGCTTATAATTACTCCGTACAATTTTAAGCTTTTAGTTGAGTATCAAAATCCTGTTTTTTTTTTGAAACAATCAAAATCCTGTTAAACCAAGACATTGGTCGTCCCATTTTGAAGAAAAAAGATTTAGATTTCTCGTGCAAGATTGAAATGGTCACATTTGTACTTGAAGGGAATGTTAGAATTTAAAAAGAAACTTCTCCAAATCTCTATTTCAAAAGTTTTTGCTTCTACGTGTAATAATATACTTCCTCTGTCCAACAATATTTTCTTGCTTTTTTATCCATCCCAAAAAATCTTTCTCATTTCTATTTAAAAATTATTTTTACCCTTACTAATTATTAACCTACATATCACATCACATTTTTTATTATTAATGTACCCATCATATCTTACTTTTACCATCACATTTAAAGGTATTTTTGAAAACTCAACACCAAAATATACTCCTTTAAAATTTTTTAAAAATCAAAACTAGAAGCGTTTTATAGGACGGGGGAGTATATTTCTTGAACCTATTGTATTTTTTTTGGATGAGTGCAACAGTATTGTAAATTGTATAGTCCATAATGAATTAATTATGGACATGAAAATGTATGTAGGGAAGTAAAGAAACGTGGTCGCAATGCAACCATTTCCTTGGCCTTCATTATGAGATTGGTATAAGCGACGCGAGACCCTATCATGCAAACCTTAGCACAAAAGGTTACAGATCTCTTATTTACAGGTTTGCCAAATTACTACTCCCTGCCTCCCCCTATATTTGTCCACATTTGACTTTTGGAACTGTTCATCTAAGCACTTTGACTCATCAAATTCTCTCAGTGTATAAGCCTAAATATAGTCATGTGTGATCTTGTTTGATTTGTCTTAACATATAGATTATTAATATATAATTTTTATAATTTTTTAATATACAAATTACAAGATAAAATGGATTAAAGAAGTGCATTGGATGGTGTGTAAAAATGAAAGTGGACAAATACAGGGGGACGGAGGGAGTACTATATACTTCCTCTGTCCTGAAAAGTTTTACACATTTTGACTAAAGTGGAAATTAAGATAGAGATAATTTTGTGTTGACTTTCTAAAAATAATCTTGATTTGATATGTAAAAGTAGGATGTGATGTGTAGATTATAAGGAAAAAAGTATGATGTGATAGGTAAGGTTTGAAAAAGTAAGGAGTAAAAGTGGTTTTTTAATATAAATGGGTAGAAGATTGTGGGACACAATTTTTTTGAAACGTGTAAATCTTTATATATATATATATATATATATATATATATATATATATATATATATATATATATATATATATATATATATATTCTTCTATTGACTTCACTTGGTTACTCAAATTAATTGATTATTGCCATCTATACTTTTTCTCTCTACTCTAATATCATCAATCACATACAGAGCAATTTTCGTCTTTCTTGAGATTTTGACACAATTTGATAATAACTTGTCTTATTGAATATTGAGAGATATGGCCCTATATATAGGGAATACAAGAGTAATCAAAGTACAAGTAGGAAAGGAAAGAATAATCCTAGTATCAAAGGAAAGAAATATCCTAATTTAATTATACTTCCTAATATCCCCCGCAAGCTGATCAACGGAGACGAGGGGCAGCTTGGAACATAAGTACTCAAAAGGAACGAGCGGAAGCGGTTTGGTAAGAATGTCTGCTAGCTGCTCTGAGGAGGAAACATGATGTGGAGTCATAGTGCCTGCCATAACCTCATCTCGTACAAAGTAATAGATTATGAATTAGGATTAATGAATGACGACGTTGCAAGATGATCGATCTTGTGACAGCAAGATGATCGATCTTGTGACAGCATCGATCTCCCACGTCTCTCTCCCCCTCGGCAAAACCACAAACCGTTCTTAATCACCTACTCTCTAAATCTATACATCCTTTTCTTCTTTCGATGTGGTCATGAGTTTCTCTTATTATGAGAGTCTATTTATAGTGAGGAAGGAGAATTCTAGAAAGTGAAGGGGAAAGTGAAGAGATAACATATTTATATTAATTAAATAAAATATTAAAGTATTATTAAAATTAAAAAAAAAGACCATATTCATTACCTCCATTATGAGGTTAATGAATGGGAAGGGAGTTAAATTTTTTCCCATGTGTTAGGCACTTAGGCGTGATGTTTTAGAGAGGAAAACCAATGGTTTCTTGGTCCGTTTGTTTAATTACATGTCCGACTTCCACAGTTTCGATTATTAAATATTTTTGGAAAAATATAAAACATATATCGTTAAGTTCCATATTTTTCACACATCATTTTAACATAATTTGTTTGTCAAGAAAACAGATTCACTTGAACAAACTATATTTTTCAGATAGTAGAGAACCAAAACTAATTTTATTTCTTTTACTCATCCCCTCTAACAATTTAATCATTAAAGCTTGTATTCTAATTTTTTTATTTTTTAAATAAAGAAAAGTGACATAAGTTTAAGGAACGTTTTTTTTCATACTTAAATTTTAAACATTTTTTTCAATTTTTTTTTAAATTTTATTTTGTAGTAAAAAGTTAAAAAAAATCTAGATCGCTTTTCAGGACGTTATACTGAATGTCTCCTTGTAATCAATGTCATACTCCTGATGATAAGCTTTTGCGACAAGACGAGCCTTATACCTTGAAACAGATCCATCAGCATTCCGTTTAATGCGATACACCCATTTGCAACCAATCGGAGTGCGGTTCTTGGGTGGTGGTACCAAGTCCCATGTACGTTGCTCATTCAAAGCAATAAACTCCTCATCCATAGCCTGACACCAAAAACTATTACCAGAGGCTTGGCGGTAAGTGCTAGGCTCAGTGGTAGGTGGGGTAGTATCAAGGGTGGTAATGGTATAGGCTTTAGGTTTGAAAATTCCAGATTTGGCTCGGGTTTTCATGGTGTGTGTGTTTTGGGGCGGGGGTCGGTTAACCGGCTGTGTGTTTTGGGGAGGAGTAGGTGACGGTCGAGGGTGGGTTGGGGTACGGTTCTGGGGTTGGACCGTCTGTGGCGTGTCCATAGGGAGGGTGTCGGGCGGTCGTCCGTGACTGGTGGGAGGGGTCTGGGGTTGGACCGTCAGCGGGACAGGAGCATGTGAGCCTGGGCTTGGAGGAAAAATAGTGGTTATAGGAGAGGGTGACGAGAGGGATGACAATTTGGGATATGGAAACTGATCCTCGACGAACCGAACATGACGAGAGACATAAAATTTTTGAGACACGGGTTCATAGCATTTATACCCTTTGGTGGTGGGATGGTATCCTAAGAAGACGCAAGGAGTGGAGTGTGGTTGAAGTTTGTGGTGAGTGTAAGGACGGAGCCATGGATAGACCAAGCAACCAAAGGGACGAAGGTGGGTATATGTAGGAGGACGGTTGTAAAGAGTTTCAAAGGGAGATTTGTTGGAGAGAGTTTTGGTGGGCATACGGTTGATAAGATAGTTTGCTGTGGCAAGAGCTTCAACCCAAAAGGTAGTCGGGAGAGCAGAGTCATATAGAAGAGAAACAACTGTTTCAGTGAGATGACGGTGTTTCCGTTCAGCGACCCCATTTTGCTCAGGAGTGTAAGGACAAGAGGTGTGATGAAAGACTCCTAAAGTTTAAAGGAAAAGGCCAAAAGCGTTATTTACAAATTCTTTGCCATTATCACTTTGAAAAATTTTGATGTGAGAATTAAACTGAGTTTTAATCATTTTTTCAAAATTCACAAAAACAGAGTAAGCTTCAGATTTATGTTTTAGGGGATAAATCCAGATAAATTTGCTGAAATCATCAACGAAAGAGATATAAAATCGAAAACCGCTACAGGAAGGAACAGAGGTGGGACCCCAAAATCAGAATGTATTAATTGAAAGGACGCTGTGGCCTTATGTTCAGACAATTCAAAAGGTAAACGACAGGACTTAGAGACATAACATGATTCACAATGTAAAGGTTCTGAAAACTGAAAACCTAAGGAAGACAAAATAGGTTTGGCAATTGCAGGAGCTGGATGACCGAGTCTACGATGCCAAGTGGACTCTTGGATAGCATGATACGCAACGGTTGGGAGTTTAGAAGGAAGTGTGTATAACCCATGCTCACAGAGGCCCTTGTACCGCACCTGGTTGGTAGGATTGTCCACTATCTGGAAATCATTGGCATTAAAAACAAGGGTGCAGTTGTTATCATTCTTTGGTAAATCGATGGACAGACAATAGATTGGAGGTAAGGGAAGGGACATAATGAAGAGTAGAAAGGTGGTATTTACCATTAGGAGTATGGACAAAACCTGAGCCAGAGTGTGTGATGGGTAGGGATTGACCATTGCCTACGGTAATAGCATCAGTACCGGTGTATTGATGAGGAGATTGTAGCTTAGAATAATCAGACGTGACATGGGTGTTGGCACCAGTGTCCAGATACCAGTTTCCAGAATGATTACTCGTAGATGCATGCATTGCACGGGGAGCACTGGAGGAGGAGTTCGCAATATAAGAATCATCAAACCGATACCAGCACGCAGACGCAGAGTGACCTCGTTTTTCGCAAATTTGGCAGGTTGGCAGATCCCGTGACGGTCGACCGTTTCCCTGGAACGGTCGACCGTTGTTCCTTTCTCCACGTCCGCTGTTGTATCCACGTCCAGGGAACGGTCGACCGCGGTAGCCTCCTCTACCGCGACCTCGACCGTTTGTAGCGAGAAGTGCTGTGCGAGGTTCGGTGATGGTAGACTCGGTGAGGCTGAGTTTATTCTCCATTTCCAGGTTTATTTCTTCAGAGATTAGCCATCCAGAAAGCTGATTTAACGAAATATTGGTGTTGTTCATGCGAATGTTTTGCTTAAAGGATGAATATTCGGTGGGAAGACCACGAATAACAGCATTCACCACATCACGTTCAGGGATCTCTTCTTTCAAGGCATCGAGATCCGAGAGAATAGTTGCCACATCATCAAGGTATTGTGTCATAGTTTTGGTACCTTTACGAAGAGTGTGGAGTTTGTCACGAAGCTGATAAATATGAGCGGTGGACACGGAATTGTACCGTGCGGCCAAAGCATCCCAGAGGGCAGCAGATGTGGTGAAGCCGCGAGCATGTTTGTGAACGGAGGGGTTGATGACTGCTAGGAGGCAGGCGCGGATCTGTGTGTCAACGATGCTCCAGGAGGTATACGCTGGATTAGGGACGATTTGATCGTTTTTGGAGATGGTTGGCGCCGGGGCTGCTTCATGACCATCAATCCATCCAAGGAGGAGATTAGCTGAAAGAGCGGTTTGGACATTGAGAGACCATGTCGGATAATTTGTTTCGGTGAGTTTTTCCGGGATTAAGTTATGGAGACTCCGAAGCAAAAGTTTTATTCCGGAGGGTAAGGAAGCCAAAGGATCCGATGGGGCTGCCATGGTGGGTGACGGTCGGCGAAGGGCACGACCGAAAAAGAGAGGCTAGTTTTTTTGAGAGCCTTAGCTCTGATACCATGATACAATTTGATAATAACTTGTCTTATTGAATATTGAGAGATATGACCCTATATATAGGGAATACAAGAGTAATCAAAGTACAAGTAGGAAAGGAAAGAATAATCCTAGTAGGAAAGGAAAGAAGTATCCTAATTTAATTATACTTCCTAATAGATTTGATAGAAAAATACTTTCTATGTTCCAAATATATTAAAGTGTCAATTTCGATTTTCATTGTTTAATTATTTTTTTCTTGTTGCGTTTGAGAGCCATGCCTGCCACCCGTCTTATTTATTGTCAAGGAACCAATTCAACCAAAAGCTCAAGCTTGTGGTTGTGGCCCAGGAACAATTATTTATATTCTAACACGCCCCCTCACGTGCAGGCGTAGTCTTTTTTTCGAGCCTTGCACGTGAAACCTTAATTTTTTTTATACTGGGTGGCGCTGAGTTTTGAACCCGTGACCTCTTAGTCAACGAGGCTCTGATACCATGTCAAGGAACCAATTCAACCAAAAGCTCAAGCTTGTGGTTGTGGCCCACGAACAATTATTTATATTCTAACATGATGTGGCTACTCCAAATTAAACAACTTAACTTTTTAAGTAGAATTGGACAAACTTTGATAATTGATTAAATAAAAAAATTATTGGATATGAGTATACAAATAATTTCACTAGATTAATTAACATGTAATGCAGAATTAATGTAATTAATTATTAAAGGACAATCAACCTAACTCATAAAAATCTAATTGAACGAATATATATGAGAAAGACAGAATATTCAAACTTCTAAGTTCTACCACACCTCCAAATGTAAGGTTTGGGTTCTCTTTCCTCAATATAGGTACGGATGCCCAACAAAGTGTTAACAAAAAATGCTTAGTTAATACTCTAGAATATAAATAAAATCATTTCTAGTCTTCAATTATCAACAGATATAAAATATTTGTGTTTGTCTTTGTTATATAAATGATGCACAATTTCTGGGTTTCTCAATAATTTTCCTTAATAGTTATAATTGTAACCAGACACAGACACACACAAAAACACACACACACACACATATATATATATAGTGTAATGTACGTGCATGGTGCATATATGCAGCGGCGATCATGATTTGTTGGTACCCTCTATATCCTCTGAAGCGTGGACAAAGTCGTTGAATTACTCTATTCTTAGTGATTGGCGCCCATGGCTTGTGAATGGTCAAATTGCAGGGTACGACACTAAAACCATTTTTATTAATACTCCGTATAACTTTGTTCTTCTCATATTGAAATTAAATACTCTTTTCCGTCTTGTTCACGGCAAAAACTCCTCCATTTTTTAATTGCCCCATAAAATCGTTTCTTTTTCTTACTAAAAAGGAGGAATTTACTTAAATAGCACTAAAACATAATGACTTTCTATGAATAGCACCACATGTGTTTTTCTTCCCAATGTAGCATTTTTAGTCATTATGCATTAGTCATTATTCAAGCAAATATTCATCATCACTGGACATTATTAAGTGCTATTTAGAAAATAAAACTGTTTAAGTATTATTTAGGAAAATAACTTAAATTTTAGTACTATTTAGTGCAAATATTTCTTTAAAAAGTGAAATTTACACTAAATAGCACTAAAACATACTCCGTATGTCTTTTCTGATGTAGCACTTAAATTTTTTAGTTTTCTAAATAGTAGCACTTGAAAAATGTCTCATAGCGGGAACTATGTCCAGTGATGACAGACATTTAGTTTGAACAATGTTTTTAGTTCCCTAAATAATAGCACTTGTGTATTTTCCAATTCTGGGAATCGCCATGCAGCTATACGAGGACATTTTCCAACAACATGACATTTGCGACGGCTAAGGTAATCCTCCTACTATCATTGTTATCTCTCCTAAACTAATTTATTCATTTTGAATTCAAAGAAAGTATTGGGAATATTTCGAATTGAATAAAATTTGAGGAGTATTTAAATAGAGAAAATTATTTTGGACTACCTATATTCTTTTTTAAGGAAAAATAATAAAATTATATTGGTACGAATAAAAAAAAAGTGAAAATTTTTTATGTGAATTCTAAATTTCTAGGATCTCATTTTTTGTTTACCGCAAATATATATATATATATATATATATATATATATATATATATATATATATATATATATATATATATATATATATATATATATATATATATATCTTATTTTCTTTAAAGTAAATAGTACTCTCTCCGATTCTAAAACTTTTTCATGTTTTAACTTTTTTGGTCAAACCGTGACATCGGCCCGGTTCCGTGGCCACGGAAGCCACTGCCCCCCTACGAACACCCGTTCATAAAATTGATGA
>OOIL02000115.1:333383-351711 GCA_900332095.2 Cuscuta campestris
CACCCCCCCCCCCCCACCTACGTCAATTGCATCTCGTAAGTATAGAGTCAAAATTTTGATCCAAACAGTGAAAAAAGTATACTTAATTATAATATAAATTCAATATAATTGAGTTCATCTAGGATATAGTTGAAACCATTTATTTATTTATTTAGATTATATTTAATTTATGGTTAAAAAGTGCCACTATTTGACTAAAAAAGTCAAAGCAGGATAATTGTTTAGGACCAGAAGGATAAGTCAATAGGGAGTACTATAAATCCAATGAAAAACAAAAAGGAAACTCTAGCCCTAATCTAAAATTTTATAATTTTGCTTTTCTATTCGAATTGTTCAAAAATATATACCATTATCTTTTATGGAATATGAAAGACTACTTTTTTGGTGGACCAAATATTCATATCTTTTTCGTGGACTTTCTCAGATAATTAATTAAGAAGCATTTTTTTCTTTTTTTTCCAAAAAAACAATATCGGAATACTAACTATTTACAATACTTACCATCTTCACTTGAAGAACCACCTAAAATGCCGTGGATCTTAGGTGTACCACAAAAACGAAATATTTTGTTGTCCAAATACCAAACATAATCCAATTTTTCTAAATGCGAAAAGTAAAGAGGGACATTTAATTAATTTTCCTTTGTCATATATTTGGAACCGATTTTGAAATTGGACGCTGTATAAAACATGGGAATATTTTACTCTCTCTGCCCTAAAAGTAGGTTTCACAATAAAATAAAAAAATATTTGCACTAAATAGCACTAAAACTTAAGTCATTTCTCTAAATAGCACTTAAATTGTTTTATTTCCTAAATAGCATTTAATAATGTCCAGTGATAGCGAACATTTGCTTGAATAATGACTAATGCATAATGACTAAAAGTGCTACATTGGAAGAAAAACACATGTGGTGCTATTTAGGAAAAGTCATTATGTTTTAGTACTATTTAAGTAAATTTCTCTAAAATAAAAGAAAACTTGTAATAAGAGCAGCACATTTACTTCTTCAAAAGGAAAATACTCTTAAATCCTTTTTTTGGGAGAAACTAATTGAAAAAAATGAAATGATCGATAAAGTGAGGCCAAATAACACTAGTACCCCTCGTGGTTTGAAAAATATGCACCTCCTGTTTTCAAAAGTCATTTCAAAAGTCCTCGTGTGTTAGAGTGTCATCCCACATCGAAAGTCCAAGAGTAAAATAATCGGCAAATAAGCTCTTTAGTTGAACTAACTAATCGATTAGTCTTTAGCTCAGTTGTCCGTATGAAGTATGTACACAACGGCCTATGACCTGTTTAACACGATTGTTCGTTCATTTGGAATTCCATACCCAGAGGCTCGTGGTCCTTTAGATATTGGCGCTTAAAAAATAAAGGGGAGGAGTGTCCATTTGCAAGTGGTCAACCAGTTAGATTCAAAATGACCCGGTTGTTCACTTGAGGGGGAGTGTTAGAGTGTCATCCCACAACGGAAGTCCATGAGTAAAATAATCGCTATATAAGCTCTTGAGTTGAACTAACTAATGGATTAGATTCAATCTTTTAATATGGTTCGACCCAAGTGTCATATAACCCAGTCCAAGTGATCCCTACCCTAGTCCAAATTCTATCATCGTGGTTTCACATTTGCATCCATACCCATTTTGATCATTTTCTGACCATTTTTCCGGCAAGGAAGGGTGCATTAGTGCCCATTTTCTAAACCATATGGTGCACTAGTTCTCATTTTTATTTTTCATTTAATTTTTTATTTTTCTCCTTTTCATTTATTTGTTTCTTTTATTAATCAAGGTTTTTAAATTTCTTTTCAAATTTTTTTTCTGAATATCCTTAAAGTTTATTTTTTTTTTTGAAAAAAAATAATTAACATAGACAAAATCTGTACGTCTCAAATCAATAATTTTATTTTTTATTTTCCAAAATAAAAAAGTAAAAACTTTTTTAAGAACTTTGAAAAATGAGGAATTAAATAAGAAATAAAATAAAACAAAAAATAAAAATGAATATCCTTTTTATACATCCCGATTCTAAGGATTTTTTAGGCATTCTGAAAATTTCTTTTTGTATAAGACTCTTTTTGCATGTTTCAATTTTTTTTCATTTCATTTTTCCACATTTTTATTTTCTTTTAATTCTGGATTTTCTTTTGAACTTACCAAAAAAATATTCTAGAATACAAAAAGTGAAAATATTTAATTTATGATAGATGGAGTATATGTTCTATTTTTATTTCAAACACAAATAATTTTGATTTTTTAAAATATTACGGAGTAGAAAAATTTGAAAAAAATTTTAAAAAACTCTTCTAGGAAAAAGAAACAAAGAGATAAAAAAGAGTTTAAAAGGGGGGAAATCCAAATAATAAATGAAAAATAAGAATTGAACATGAGTGCCCCTTATAATTTAGAAATTAGGCATCAATGTTCTTCTTCGCCGAAAAATGATCAAAAAATAATCAGAGAGGGTTCGTTTTTTGAGTTAAATGTTTGACCAATACTATTTCTTAAAATATATTCTCTTCACCCCTTTTTTTAACTTTCTATTTCACTTTGCGTGTCAAACGTTTGACTAGCTATATACGAAAATATACAATAATGAATTAAAAATCAGAATTATGCCAAATTCTTTGTATCAAAAAGTACTTTTAATGTATTACTTTTAATAATTTATTATTAATAGATTTTAAGAGATATTATTGGTCAAACATCAGACTAGTTCAAAAACAATCAGACAATTAAAAAGGAATGAAGAGAGTACTAATAAAAAAATATTAAAAATCATATATTAAAAGTATTTTTTGATACGAATATTTTGATATAATTTTTTTTATTTTAATTCATTACAGAATATATATTTTTATGTATACTTATTCAAACATTTGACATGTAACTTGAACTAAATAGTTAGAATAGAATGAATTAAGGAAGTGGGTACTTGTATATAACTCTAATCTAGCTGCCCATTTTGAAACAGGGATCAGGTCATTGCACTCCAACATTTACACCACTAGAATCTTTTGTCATGTTCAAAAGATGGATGTCTTATGAAGCACTTTAAGAAAGAAATATTTATGATACTCAAAGTTTGGAATAAAAAATTTGTATTGGAACATTTTTGTTGTAAAAATTTGTTTGGTAGTTTATTACGGGCGAAGTCTATACTTAAACAGACAAGCCAAGTTCCTAAGCCACATAAACCACAAAATATAATTGGTTTGTGGTTTGGTGGTGGGTTAGTACTATAATAGTACTAATAATTATCATTATTATTACTCTCTGCTTCCATTTTTTATTTTTTTATTATCTCAGTTACTATTGGATTTTCTCGATAAATTACATTTACATGTTTTCATTAATCATTTTATAATATAAAATATTTTTGTTACATCTTTTTTGTAGAATCTTTTATGTAATTTTTTAACAATGTAAAATTTTTTTTTTATTACTGCATGTACCAATTTGTATATAAAGTAATTTTTTAAAAAATAAAATTTTACACGCTATTGAGAAGATACTCTTTCCATCCCTAAATATTTGCAACATTTTCTTTTTCAGCAGTCGCAGGAATTTTTGTTTATTTCTACGTTTTCATTGGTTAGTTGATAAAATAAAATATTCTTAACACCTCTTATTTTAAAGAATTTTTCATGTCGTTTTTTGATATGTAAATTTTATTTTTTTATTTCTATACTAATATGTAAATGAAATGAATTGAAAAAGGTTAATATTTTTACTTCGAGAATACAAGTGTGACAAATATTTAGGGACGGAGGGAATAAAATAGAAAGAGAGCGAGTAGAATAAAGAAATATGATTGGTCATTATGGGCCCCATTTACATTTGTATGGGAGAAAACAATCAAAAAGAAAAATCAGGCAGTAGCCTTACGGGTAGGAAAAGATTAAAGCTACTGTACTTATTTATAGTCTTATACACCAAGGTTTGTACAAGTTGTACCTTCAATTTTGAGATAAGAACTCGCAGTTGTTATTGTTTTTGAAAATGTATTTCACGGTACCTTAAAATATCTAAAAAAATTCTTTGAGAGACAATCCGTGAATTCCCGTTCTCCAGCAACTTTTTCTTCTTCTTCACCATCTTTCGGTCCTCCTCCAGTCCTCCTTCTCCTCCTCCCCCCTCCTCCCCACTCATCCTCCTCCTCCTAATTAATTTTTAATAATAATAATAATAAATATAAATGACAGAAGAAAAATAAAATAATAAGAAACAGATAATAATTAATATGAAGTAATAATAATAAGTATTGTTATTTTTATATATAAAAAGTACAATATTAAAATTAATAATTAGTTGCTTTAAATAAATAATAACATTAATAATAAGTGTTTTTTATAAGAAGTGCCATTTTTCTAAATAACAATTACTATTATTTTTCTAAAAAAATATTAGTAAAACTAATAATTGATTTTTAACAATAATAGTGATAACAATAAATAAAAATAATAATAATAATAGAATAAGAAGAAAATAATAATAAATATGAATTAATAATAATAATAGTACTACTATTTTTCTTAAAAATTAGAGTCATTAAACTATTAAATAATTTTTTATAATAATAATAATTAATAACAAATAGTAATAATTATAACAGAAGAAGAAAAAAGAATTCAAAACAAAAAAAATAGAAGAAGAAAAAAAGGAGGTGTTGGATTAGATTCGAAGGCAAAGGAGAAGGAGGAGGAGGAGGGAAATTGACAGAGAGAGTGACAATGCAAATTGTCACTCCGGAGTAACTTATTGGATATTTTAAGATGTCCCAGAGTATATTTTGAAAAATAATAGGACCTTCGAATTTTTAACATAAAATTAAGGGTACCCAGCGTCAATTTTTGAGGTTTGTACTTCAAATTGTATATTACAAATGCGCACCGACACTTTGATCATTTATACTGCACAAAATACTAGTGCAAAATTTTTTCAGGATACTAACATTTTGTACCAGTGTAAACTATCAAAATGTCGTTGCAAAATTGTGGTGTGCAACTTAGGGAGTTGGAGTATAACCCTTGGTGTATACCTAGCATAGTTGGATTAGTTGGTAAAAAACCACAAAAACAGAGAAAAAAAATAGAGTTGAGAGAAGAGAATAAGAGAGAAAAAGAGAGGTGCACCATGTTTTGTGCTCCGCTCAACGACCAAATAAAGTTTGATCAAAATGAAAATTTAGCACGTTTTTCATGACATTTTCTTCTTCATATCCAACGGTGGAATTATTATTTTGACCTCTGATGGTTAAAATCTCTTCTGTTTGCTACTGTGTTTTTAATGAGTTTTTCTCCCATTTGAGTAAAAATTATTGTTGTTTGGTGTTCTAAGTTTTTACTTGATGGTTATGTATGCCTCTAATTAATTTTAAAGAGGATAATTGGTTATATCCACTGATTGTCTGATTTTATTGGTAATTAGTAGAAGACTTAACTTCATGGGGACATGGGGTTTTCCCTAATTTGGCCTGGGCTTGCCACTTTTAATTTTAATTTTGTTATTTCTCCGTAATTAATTTAAAGTGCGTGTAAGACTAAGCGACGAGCGAATTACCAGCGACAAAGATGTGCAAGTCGTGTCCCCCAGCCCAATGAGTTGTAGTTTTTTTACAGTATGTGTTTTAAAAATAATATGAGTAATTTCTGGTGAGATTTCCATATTTAGTCCTCTATTATTAAATATTACCCCACAATACTTTTTTATGGGTGTCTTTTCACAAATGGTCCTTTTTTGATCTTCTGCAATGTTAGTGTTAATTTAAAGGCTAAAAGTACAATTTGACATCAACCTTATGTCTAGTGACGGATACTGAAATTGGTTAGACAGATAACATAAAAATAATGACTAGGATTGTGGCATCTGTAGATTACAGTTGTACTCCCTCCGTCCCAATTATAGCGCCTGTTTCGGTTTATGATGTTTGACTGAAATTATTTTCAAATCGTTTTATATGACAAATGGTATAGAGTTAAAAAATAAAAATTACATATCAAAATACTACATCAAAAGATCTACAAAACTAGTAGTGATAATAGTACTTTATTTTATCAAATTGCTAACGAAAATAGAGAAAGAAAGTAAATGAAGTTTGACCATGTGAATAGTGAACACACTATAAATTGGGATGGAGGGAGTACGTAGTAAACAACGACTGTAACACACAAACGACACAAACAGAATGGTCTTTGGAATTGTGTACAATAAAAAAAATATATTATCATTGTGAAATTATACTTTTAGCCCTCAAATTAATAATAGCATGATAGAAGATAAAAAAAGGACTATTTATGCTCTTAATTTTAATGCTCTTAATTTTAATGCTTTAGTTCATACGAAGTAAATTATTTTTGGTTTTTTGTTTCAAGGTGAAGAAATGTAAGTTTATTTTTTACGGAGTAATAGAGTAATTTGATTTTTTCCTTAATTTAAGAGATTATTGTTGAATACCCATTTTAAGTGAGTGAGTGACATGGTGACATAGGCACTACAGGTGTGAAGTAAGTGAGATGGTGAGTGAGTCATTGCCGATGCATGTGGCGCTGAGTGGCTACTGATTTGAAATGAACTGTGATGAAGCGCTACAGATAACCTTATAGGTCTGGTTGGATGGGGTATGTGACCTAGACCACGCTAATCCATAATGTAGTTTACCATGATTAAGCCACGTTTTGACAATGTCAACAGTTTTCATTATCTTTCCATTATAAAGAACAAGAACAATTTTAAGTGCGTTCAATATCTTTGCATTCTTGAAAAAAACAAATCAAAGGATCAATATCACAATGAAATAACTCTTTTTTGTATTGGGACTGTGCATCCTCTCATCTTCAACCTCACATTTGTATGATATTTTTCGCGTTAGGCCCGTACAAGCGTATATTTTTTGCATTAGCGATTATATATGTGTGATCTATTTATCATCTTATATCATTGCTACAACCCTGCACTACACGTCACCTGGTTGGCTAGCTATTGTTATCGGGAAGACTTCTAACACAAGGCATCAACCGCATATATCTTCTTCGCTAGGCTGCATGTCTTCTCTTGTCCTCTTTCTATCGGCACACTAATCAAGAACTCTACACAACATAAGACACGATCCACATGTCTCCTTGAGTACTATCATGTTGGCACACCGTTACACTAAGAATTCCGCACAACACTAGACAACATGCGTAGATCTCCTCTAGTCTCTTGTTGGTCGTCGTCACTTGGAGAATTAAGCACATAATCCACCACTCTTGCATGATCTAAACACGTGCTTCGATACTACAAGTTGGGATCACATGCACCTATACCCCAGATCCTGCATGCATTAGTATGCATGCTTTAGACCAAGTTGGGTACCTCACAGAAGGATTATATTTGTTATGAGCTTCAACCTCACAATGATCTCGGAAATATTAACACACACGTTCAGCAAAGAACGGCCTTTATTTCACAAGAGCTGAATACATCTCTGATGTGGGTTGGGTTTGTCCTTGCAACACTTCGAAGTATTATAAAAAGAAGCTAATAAGCCATCTACATGGTTGGTTCTCTCAAGACAGAAGAGAAACATCAACCACCAATCCTCTTTCTTGAGTTTTGTAGTTGTTAATGTTGGGGAGGCGAGGTATGGCGATGATGATGCTCATATGCTATGGGAAAGGAGGGAAACATGATAGCATAGAGAAGCGCAGTCACAGAGGTAGATCCCTTATGCATATTAGATTTATAGTAAGATCAATATAAAAACAAACTTTCTCCGAATGATTAAACATAATGTTCTGTGTGTTTTGGTTCTCCCAGACCATCCAAGTACCAAACTCTTCCGGGCATGTTTTTTTCCCACATTTGTTTAAAGTAAAAGTTTTTTAGGATGAACTCCGTCTCAATTTTAGTTTAAAATTTATTGTTCACGCTGTAAAACTTTAAGCACATTTACCTATTTTCCCTACACATTTGATAAAACAATATATTCTTGTAACCTCTTATTTTATAGATCTTTTGATATAATTTTTAAATACGTAAATTTTATTTTTTAACTCCATGCCCATTTTTAAATAAATTAAGTTAAAAACAATTTGAGTCAAACTTCACAAATAACAAAAGGCGATTTAAATTGAGACAAAGATACAATTATTGACAATTATTTAAAGTAGATTAAAGCAAATCAAAGCACACTAGATCAGACACAATTATAAAGTAACTAGAATTAAATCAAATCAGACTAGATCAAATTAGGCTTTAATAAAATCAGAATAAGCTTATAGTGGGCCGCAGTTTAGATCGTGAATCCGGTACCATAGCTTAAAAAAGAGTGTAAACAATGATCATAAATCATAACTATGTAGTCTATAAATTGACTGCACATGCCATATTAAAAGGATGTTCATCAAGTTTAACCACAAGGCAAAAAACCACCAAAAGGTATCAACAAGTGACAGATCTCTATCATTCACAATTTTGGGACAGGGAAATCATTTTCACAGATGCAGGATATATAATTAACATGATGGACATAAATACCATCAACCCCTCAGAGAGTACTTTTTTCCTGTGAAAGGTTGAAACTTTGGCTCTTCTTTCTTCTGAGGTTCTTCTTTCACCGGTTCTTGCTGCAGGCATAGACACATTGAGACTATATTTGAAACTCGGAAAATGGTAGCGAAAGAAATAAAAGTGCCAGTGAACAACAATACAGGAGAATTTCCTCAAATTCAACTACCGTTTAATTTCTTTCTAAATATAACGACATCTTGGTCTTTTATACAATAGAAGTACCCTATATAAATAAGAAGACTAACTTAAGGGGATGATTTATATTATTTTAACCACTGTGAGGCTCCCTATTTTGCCTTAAACACAACCCTTGGCACATAAATAATAAGACTAACATGAGCATGTTAAGAAAGTCCAAAGCAAAAAGGGAATATGACACAACCTTTGGTGATTCACGATTGCGGTTCCCATTTGAGCCAAACACGAGCTTGCCTTGCGACTGACTGTTTCTACTTTGAGAGCTTGATGCAGTAGCAGAAGAAGAAGAAGAAGACTGGCCAATACGTTTGGATGCATCAGGTTTGATTCCAGATGGGGAAATGGGTGGAGGGTTATAGTTCAATGATTTCCCATCCAAACGCCTTCCTGCACCGGTAAAAGGGTTGAATTTTGGTATGTCCTCGACTGGACCCTCTTCGCCTGCATATTAAACTCTACTAGTAAGCATTATTGAACCGACCTCACAATTTGTTTTCAGTCTAAGAAGCTAATCTTCTTATCTAGGAATTTTAATCTGCGCTCAGTAGACAATCATTTTATAGCATAATATGCAGAATAAGTAAGCCTCTGAGTTTAGGCTCATCAAGGCTTTTTCGATAGCAAAATATTAGCATTTTTGGTTTATTACACAAAAGATATGGTGTAGCTTTTCTAACCATAAAACCAAAAATGAAAACGGGCAACTGGGAATGAGGCCGAATTATTTGGTTGTAGCGGGCACCCATTTCATAGAAATAAAACAGATTCTGCGGCCACCCATTTCATAGAAACAACCCTTACCAAACAGGCCCCAATAACAACACAGATATATACAATATTAGCTGGGGTCTAAATGTATCTACAGAACCTTCAGCAGACTTGTTTGGGAGAGAAGAAACAGGTCTTTCAGGCTCCTTATAATCAAGAGGAGGAGCAAAGTCAACTTCACAGTCTGTTTCAATAACACTTATAGCAGTAGCTGGCTTTGTCTCAATGATGTCTATATAATACTTTTTATTGTTATAAGCCATCATGATACTATCTCCTGTTGTTAAGCAAGAGAAGTTCCTCAGTGTTGTCTCCAAGCTGCAGCAAAATGAAAATGAGAATTTATTTATTTTTAAATTAAAGTTAGTAATTCCACCATGTGCATTGCAAAAAAAAATGAAATGAAAAATAACTAACATGGCTTTTGGGTTGGAAATATCCAGGAAATCTTTTGTATGTGGTTGCAGTTTTACATATGTGCCCTTAGGAAGAGCAACATTTTTCACCCGCACAACATCTCCTTCTTGCAACAACAAATTTTCCATCATCTACAAGACAGCATTCAATGAGAGTAAGAATGATTAACTGAATTACACGAACCACATAAAATCTAGATCAGATAACTATTTATTACCCAATATGGCATATATATCATGCCTTCTTCTGCAATAAACTCCAGAACACCACAATGAGAAACCCGCTCTGCTGCAGCATTGTGAAGTTCGAACAGCATTGGATACTCAATATGTAGAGATGCTGCAAAGTTGATAATCCACTAAAAATAAGCTTAAATCTCAGGAAAATGCTAGAAAGAAATAGAGGGAGAAAATAGGATTATTTGGAAGAACAGTGACAAAAATAAAAGATTATTTCAAACTACAAAACACGTTTTGATAGTTTTTTATTGCATTTGTTTTTAAGCTATATATTTATTACTCTTATACAGAAAACTAGAAATTTAGACATTATATTTTTTAAAAGCATTAATCATATTTCATCCTCCTTTGCAATTAATGGGGTAAAACCAAACAAAAAAAACTTCTCGTAGCTGTTTTGTCTTTGATTTTAAACTATTTATTATTTCTATTACGGAGTATATAAATGCTTAGAAATCTCGACATGAAATATTTTTAATAACATTAATCACATTTGAATCTCCTTTTCATTTTATGGGGTAAAACCAAACAAAGAATTAACCTCTCATAGCATTTGTTTGCCATTGATTTTGAATTGACTATGACATATACCTAAAACGGATCAAAATGTGGGTCCGGTTTGCATACACTGTTATGAGGGTTTCTCAAGGCCCAACCCTTGCCCTCATTTTGTCCAGTCCTATCCGGCCCTCAATTAGGCCCAGCATGGCCCAACACTTAAATTCATGAAGTATTAATTTTTCTTAAAAAAACATGGATAAATATTTAAAATCCTCAACTTAAAAATATAATTATGCGTGTGTGGGGGGGGGAGGGAAGAGGGGTAAGTTGCAACATTTTTTGTACATCAATTCTTACAACTTTTACATCTTTCACATCAATTCTTTTCATGCAAAACCTACCATTGGATTGAAAGCTACTAAGTACTAACACATGGATCCTCATTCTAAAGTTTAACAAAATATCAAAGTTGTTTCGTGCTAACTCATATCATTATTTATAACATGGCTTATACTCCGTAACTAATTATAATTGCATGGTAGAAAATCAACACGAGTGAATCGGTCCCTAAGGAACCCCCGAAAGGCCTTCAACATACTAAAAATAAAAATCAAATCACCAAATTTAGCGAGTGAAACTTGTTAGTCACAAAAAAAATCAAAACAAATAAATAAAACGAATAACAAATGAATCAATCCGGGCATGAGAGTTGGGCTTGAGGGGACTGAAGTCTTACCCAAGCCCTACCCTCACATTTTGTGGGTACCCTCATTTTGAGTATTGGGCCTCACAAAGCAAAAACGGATGTCCAAGCCCTCAGATAAGGCATCAATTAAGCAAAAGGGTAGTGAACATTGAAAACTAACCAAGGCGATCAAGGGCAGATGGAGGCATTATAACTGAAAAGGATATGTAAAAGACATCATGAGCAATAATATTTCAGTAAAAAGTGCATCTATGAGAGAAGAGGGAAATAACATCTAACTACTTACTTTTGTCACCATTTTCTATCTGAGGCTGCAAAGAGAAAATTTTAGCAGTGTCAATATTGTACCAAGAACAAACAAAATAAACAAGGTACAGATTACTGGCTTGAGAATTCCGATAATTTTCAACTAGTAAAAGAACATGAAGAATATGGCAGAAACAGAAACACAATTTAAACTTGTTAATCTGATGAGAGAGATGGATTGGAACCAATCAACCTTATCAATAAAAGATGCAGGGTAACACCGATATGATTGCTCGAACGATGTTCCATGGTAACCATATCCATCGAAAAACTGCAAATTCAGAAACAAGTTGATAAAAACTAAAAAGAGGATGCAAAAACAAGAGGAAAGAAACATGTAATTGGAGAGGAATAGACTGATAGCAAACACACAATACCATATGAAGAGGTCACATTTTTCTTTAGAGAATACTCAAATTTGAATTGAACTAATGATGCACACGGGAAAAACGTGTCTTGAAGAATGAGAACGGAAGCATGGATTATTAAATCATATGCTTCCTAATAATGCATATTATATAATCCATACTAGGGAAGGAAGAACACACTCATTTGAGTCACCAAAGTATCTTAATCAAATGCTTTAACAAGCTCCATCCATCCCACAAAACCTTTCCACTTACCCTTTTTACTTGTCCCAAAGAAATTTTTAATTTGGGCTAAATGGACACAAACACAAATGCCCTTGGCTTTCCTAAATCTAATCTAACCTACCCAACTCCCTTCTACGCCTTTCTAATATTTCACAAACCCTACTCGTTTCAATTGTTATCATTCCCCATTTGTCAAACTGCTACGACTTCCCCTCCCAAAAGTCAAAACTGGAAAAGTTTTGTGGGTGGGAGGGAGTATATCTTAACAGATCCACTGCAGTTTTTCCTTTGATGAGTTAATGTATGAAAAAAATTGAATATTCTACAATATTATATCTAGAGCTGCGTTGAATTGGTTTGAGAGTTATGGATGATGGCAACTGCATCACCCAAAGCTTTTCTCACTACAACCTCACAGTGAACCTTAGATCGCAAAAATAAATCAAACAAATATGGTTTCCGGACTTGTAGAAAGAACTCGATAATTGTCCTTTAAAGAAGAAAAGCAATTGAATAACTACTAGAGATACATAGCGCGAACTAAAATTGCATACCATGATTACTATCTATGAATTAGGGGAGGGCCAAAGCTGGGGAGAAAACACGGCACGAGTCAGACACTGCTCGGGAGACGGCGGAGCACACAGAGGCCCGGCGATCGGAATCTGAAGTCCTCCAAAGAAGGAAGGAATTTTCGAGACTATTGTGTGCCTTTCGGATGGGAATGGGCTGGGCAGCTATGCTCTCACTTCAAATTTAAATTGGGTGCGATAATTCTCCTCTGCTCGGGTAAGGCCTTTTTTCCGGTTTTTTTCTTATTAAAATGACCATATTAGATATCCAATCAGATCAGACCAAATTAGATCAGATTCAATCATATTAGATCCAATTAAATTATACCAGATCAGATCAGATCCAATAAAAAATTATTATTATTACTCCCTCCGTCCCGGAATATTCGTCCAGTTTTGACTTTTGGAACTGTTCATCTAAGTACTTTGACTCATCAAATTCTCTCAATGTGTAAGCCTAAATATAGTCATGTGTGATCTTGCTTGGTTTGTCTTAACATATAAATTATTAATATATAATTTCTATAATTTTTTAATATACAAATTACAAGATAAAATGGATTAAAGAAGTGTATTGAATGGTGTGTAAAAATAAAAGTGGACAAATACTCTGGGACGGAGGTAGTATTATTATTATTATTATTATTATTATTATTATTATTATTATTATTATTATTATTATTATATATTATTCTTCTTCTTCTTCTTCTTCTTAAAAATGAAAAAGAATAAACTTTGGAAACAAGTTAAATAAAAAAACTCAGAATGTAATCCTTAATTATTATGTCGGAAAAATTATTTTTTAAAAATGTATTGACAATGTCAATCTAATTCTACTTTTAAAAATACATTTTTATTGCTACCTGTAATTTGAGTTTCTAAAGTTTTAATCTTTTACTACATCAATCGAGTTGATCAACTTTGATCATGACTTAAATAAAGTTAATATTTGATATTCATATACGAAATACTACCTCCGTCCCGCTATATTCGTCCACTTTTGACTTTTGGAACTATTCATCTAAGTACTTTGACTCATCAATTCTCTCAATGTGTAAGCCTAAATATAGTCATGTGTGATCTTGTTTGATCTGTCTTAACATATAGATTATTAATATATAATTTTTATAATTTTTTAATATACAAATTACAAGATAAAATGAATTAAAGAAGTGCATTGGATGGTGTGCAAAAATGAAAGTGGACAAATACTCTGGGATGGAGGGAGTATTATTTTAGTGTAATTGAAATACCCCGGAGTAACTATTATATCTATAGTGTTATACTCCTTCCGTCCTACAAAAAAGTTCTCCTTTCTTTTTTCATCCGTCCCAAAAAACACTTCCCTTTTCCTTTTAAAAAGTCACTTTTACGCGTACTAATTCTTAACTTACCTATTACATCACACTTTTTCTCTATTAATCCATTCATCACATCCTACTTTATCCATCACATGGAAGGGCATTTTTGGAAAGTCAATACCAAAATACACTCCCCTTAAATCCTCAAAAAGTCAAAACGGGAACTTTTTTGCGGGACGGAGGGAGTATTAATCATAAAGAAAGTTTCGTAGTACAAAGCACACGCTGATATTTTATAATGATGAGATATTTTAATAAAAATATTATCTCTTCTCTATATTGAGTATCTAAATTTAATTATTTTTAAATGTATATATATAATATATGAATTTAATATTTATTCTAATAATGTATATATGAACTAATTATTAAAATATTAACTAATTTTATTTCATTAAAAAATAATCATAA
This sequence comes from Cuscuta campestris, assembly GCA_900332095.2. Taxonomy (NCBI): domain Eukaryota; kingdom Viridiplantae; phylum Streptophyta; class Magnoliopsida; order Solanales; family Convolvulaceae; genus Cuscuta; species Cuscuta campestris. The sequence continues at coordinate 348,011 of OOIL02000115.1, forward strand.
AATAAAAAATATTGATTATATTATAATATGAATTATCATTACAATTTTATTTCAAACGTTATTATAAAGTCAAATCAAATTATTGATTTAAATTTTAAATCAAATCATAATTAATCAGATCAGATCAAATAGAATATCAAAATATGTATGAATGTCATAATGAACAATTATTTTGGAAAAGATGGAGAACCTCTTTTCATTTGAACTTTAATTTTCTTTTGGGATGGTAGGTGGGACATTAAATGATGCATAGCCTTAAGTGCAGCAATTACACTCCTATCAAATGAAAAATCATGACTAAGGCATTGTGTGGCACAAACTATCTTCCCCCAAACTGCATGCATGCCACGACCCAATTCTCTCCCCCTATATAAAAAACAAGGGCTTCTGATCTCTTTCCACTGATATGCACACACAGTTATTTCAAGTTAGGATGGAGAAGAGCCTCGTGGTTATCATGGTTGGCTTCTGCCTGGCCATTTCCATGGCCGCCGGACCTGAACTCGCCGGTGCCACTCGCGCCGGCCATCCCCTGAAGGGAATCCTGGCAGTCACTCAAGACGGCCGTGGCCTCCGTGGAGACTGGTGCCAGTGGCAGGGAGAGAGCTGCAACTGGAGTAAGACTTGCTGCGAGGGGTACTGCACGGCGTACACGGACGGCACGTGCATATGCGTCGGCGAAGGCGGCACTTGCGGGCTCCAGCACGGCTGCTGCCCCAACTACAAATGCGACGGCTACTTTTCCGGCACCTGCATCTCCCGGAGCCAAGGCCTGCAGCTTTCTGATGCCATAATAACAACGACGTCGTCTTAAACCCTATCATATCTGCTGGCCGCATATATACTACGGCGTGTAGTATTGATGCATGCATGCATGAAGCCCTACTTGCTAATCTGTGTGTGTATCTTTTCTATGTGTATGTTTGAAAAATAAAACTAATAAGTTTTTTCTTTTGATCAAAATTAAAGTTTTGACTTTTGAACTACTCGCATTCTGTTTTTTGTGCTTTTTGACCGCGTGGGCACGTTGAGATCGTAATTTACTCTTTTTTCTATTAAAAAAGAGTAATTTACTAATTTTACTCCTATTAATTTTTAACCTACTTATTGCATTTTACTCCCCCCTCCGTCCCTAAATAAACTTTCTCTTTCGTTTTTTCTTTGTCCCCAAATAAACCCCTCTTTCCTTAAAAAACTCCTTTTACCCCTTACTTTTTCATACCCTACCAATCACATCATACATTTTTACTAATAATCTACATATCACATCTTACTTTTACACATCACATCAAGGGTATTTTTGGAAAGTCAACACAAAAATATCCCTCCCTTAAATCTTCAAAAAGTCAAAAACGGAAGTTTATTTAGGGAAGGAGGGGGTATCTTTTTATTAATAATTAATTTACATACCACATCTTACTTTTTATCTATAACATCAAGGGTATTTTTGGAAATTCAATACAAAATTGGACTAACAAAAGCATCAAAAGTAACCTGTTATTATTAAAAAAATTGGAGTAATAAAAGTAAGAGTGACTTACTATTATTAAAAATGGAACAATAATAAATATAGTTTAACTAATTGTATGAAGAAGAGAAGATTCCTCGCATGTACTTCCTCCGTTTCACGAAACACTTCTGTCCTTTTTTTTGCGCATGCATCCCTCAAAACACTTCTACCCACTTAAAATGTATAAAATACACTTCCATTTTGTAAGTTATAGCGGGTAAAATTTGTTTTCAAAGTTCTACATTTTAGATAGAGTAGAAGTGTTTTATAGGGTGCGCGGAAATTAGGGCGGAAATGGAGGGTGTATTTATTTTGGAAAGTAAAAAAATGCATAGAATAATAACTATAAGAGCACTGGAAATGCTCATCACGCCCACTGGCGTGATCGCCGGTTTTACAGCCGGGGCGTTAAACCCTATCATATCTACTGGCCGCATATATACTACGACGTGTAGTATTGATGCATGCATGCATGAAGCCCTACTTGCTAATCTGTGTGTGTATCTTTTCTATGTGTATGTTTGAAAAATAAAACCAATAAGTTTTTTCTTTTGATCAAAATTAAAGTTTTGACTTTTGAACTACTCGCATTCTGTTTTTTGTGCTTTTTGACTGCGTGTGCACGTTGAGATCGTAATAAACCAGAGTGAAATGTACTCTCAATTTCACAAAAATTCTTTCTTTCTTGTTCTACACATTTTTTTCTCCTATTAATTTTTAACCTACTTATCACATTATTATACTCCGTATCTTTTTATTGATAATCTACATATCACATTTTATTTTTTATCTATAACATCGAGAATATTTTTGGAAAGTCAATACAAAATTGAACTAACAAAAGCATCAAAAGTAACTTGTTATTATTAAAAAAATTGGAGTAATAAAAGTAAGAGTGACTTACTATTATTAAAAATGGAACAATAATATTGACAAATGGTATTGACAAATGGGTAGATTGAAGGACACTTCTGTGGAGAAGAGTACATCACAATATATATAGAAAATAGTACTACTACCATAATTAATATTGTCTAACATCCCCCCTCAAGCTGAACGTCGTGTCACGAACGGAAGCTTGGAAACAAGTGTTTGAAAACGTGGCTTTGGTAACGGTTTGGTTAGCAAATCTGCAAGTTGATCTTCAGAGAAGACATGAGACACATTCATAGTACCAGCAATGACCTGTTCCCGAACAAAGTGACAATCTGTACCCACATGCTTCATACGCTTGTGAAAAACTGGATTTTTTGTGAGACATATAGCCGATTGATTGTCACAAAATAGCTGAGGAGGAGCAACTGGTATACGCAAATCCTCTAGAACGTATGTGACCCACATGACTTCTGAGGCAGCAGAAGATAGAGCTCGATATTCAGCTTCGGTGGAGGATTTTGACACGCGAGACTGCTTTTCTGTACTCCATGAGATTAGGTTCGGCCCAAGATAAACTAGATAACCAGTGACAGAGCGTCCGTCTGTCATATCATTTGCCCAATCGGAGTCAGAGTATGCCCGTAGCTGAAGATCACCGGACTGAAAAACAAGACCCCTATCAAGTGTCCCTTTAACAAAGCGCATAATCCTCTTCAAGCTCTGAAAATCATTTTCTGTTGGATTATGCATACGTTGACAAACATAATTGACTGCAAACTAAATGTCAGGCCGAGTAGTAGTAAGATACTGAAGTCCTCCAACTAAGCTTCGGAACAAAGTAGGATCATGAAAGGGTTCATCCCCCCTATCGACGATGTGTTGTGGCCGAACTGGAAGAGGAGACGCCGTGGGCTTACAATCCTCCAAGCCCGCCCTATGAAGAAGTTCACTGGCATATTTTCGTTGGGAGACAATAAGGGAAGACGAGGTACGAGAAACCTCTAGCCCAAGAAAATAATCAAGAGGTCCCAAATCCTTCGTTTGAAACTCTGCACACATGCGGGTAATAAAATTCTGAACAAGGACAGAAGAGCTCCCAGTGACAATTATATCATCAACATATACTAGCAGAATTAATGACCCAGTGGACCCATGTAAAATAAAGAGACTGGTGTCATGTTTATTTCTTTGAAAACCATATGCAAGCAGAAAGCCAGAGAGCCGCTCATACCAAGCCCGTGGTGCCTGTTTTAAGCCATATAGAGACTTGTTAAGCTTACATACATGACGGGGAAAGCGAGAATCAACATAGCCA
>OOIL02000115.1:359254-374477 GCA_900332095.2 Cuscuta campestris
CCCCCCCCCCCCCCCCGCCACTAATAGTCACCGTTAGACGTGACAAAATTTGAACTGATTCATTTTTAATCTGACTTTGAGCACCGATTTTGCGACCAAATTCAAAATGACCCGAACCCAAAGACCAGTTAAATTTTCAAGCCGATTCGGGTCGGGTTTGAATTGACGGGTTATGTGCTTATTAATTGTTTATTTTTATTGGTTATTTAATTTTATTGAATTTTTAGGAAATTAAGGGAGAGATATTTTGGTGTTGACTTTGCAAAAATACCATTGATGTGATAGGTAAAAGTAAGATGTGATGCGTAGATTATTACTAAAAAGATATGATGTAATAGGTAGGGTATGAAAAAGTAAGGGGTAAAAGTAGTTTTTTAATAGATAAGGGAAGGAGTTAGTGAAACAAGAAAAAAAGAAAGGTAAAGGAGTTTAAGGGACGGAGGAAGTATTTCATACTCCGTAGTAAAGTATATGATTTTGAAAAATCATTACATTAGCGAGTTGGTCGAGTCCATGTTTGATCAAGGTTGACTCATTTTTAGCAGGTCATTTCGGTTCGGGTCAATAGAACCTATGTTCAAAAACCCAATATTTTCAAATCAAGTTTCGAATAAAAAATAAGTCAAGTCATTTTTTGAATATCATCCATAGCTAGCCATGTGAGTAGTTGAAACTTGAAAGTACATTAATATTCCAAAGTTTTAAGATTGAAAGACTGGCATTCAATCAACTCTAGCCATTGGTAGCTAGCCATTAAAGACTGGCATTTAACTCTATACCAGCTCAAGTCCAGCGTTTAGATGCTGAACACGTACCTATCGCACTTGCCTGGGCCTCCAATATCCTTAATTACCCAACTCTTTGTCTTTGAGGCATGCTCGTAGGTGCTTCATGGGCTTGGGTAAAAAGTTGGTCTTTAAGAAAAAATTATGGTGGTATATGAAAATGTTTATTAGTCTAATAAGTTTTTTCTTTTGTAATAAAGATTTCCTTCAATCTTAAATTTAATGTTTCAATTTGACTTCATGGAGTTTAAAAAAGTGTAAAAAAATAAACAGTGAATGGATAAAACAATTTTTAAAAAAGAAGTTATATCACATATTTTTTACATTGTTAGAATAGTAAAAAAGTGAGACAAATTTTTTTAAATTTATTATAACTGATTAAAAAAGAAAGTGAGACATTTAGTTAAAGACCAAGAAGGTATACATTTAATTATAAAATTTTGTAACATTATTTAATACGGAGTAAAATAAATTTAGAATAAGCTTAAAAAGGTCTGGTCATCTGAAATAGGATGATAATTTTGAGAAGTAAAGAGTAAATTTTACTTAAAACATTCAAATGTAAAAATAAATATTGCAAGAATTATTCTACAGAAAAATGCGGGTAACATTAACGGTACGTTACAGATTCAGATTAAATTAACGTCCCATTTGGTCAGTAATTACCGAAAAAACATTATCAGACTGGAACCGACTGCTACTCGCCGTGGACGTAACAGTACGGCTGCCGGTAAACATCGCCGCAACTTCTTCCGACGTCGAGAGGAACCCGCCGTCGTCATCCGCCGTCGTACCCACCGTGATTGACGACTCTCCCTTTTCGAGCAGGGGATAAGACGGGCTGTTCGGCAGGGATACGCCGTCGACGGCGGCGCCACCACACCCCATGCACTTCTCCGCCGCTTCCTGGAGCTGCAATGCAAACTCCAGGCTCCAAACGACGTCGCTCATCGCCGGGCGTTCGATCCCCTGATCCTTCAGGCAGTTGCACGCGATCTCCGCGAAGGTGTTCAAACACTCCGCCGCGATCTCCCCCGTCAGCCTGGGGTCCACCATCTCCTCCACCGATCCTCTCCGGTAGCACTGCCGGGCCCACTCCGCCAAACTCACTCTTTCCTTTATCGGCGACGCCACGACCGCCGGCCGTGCGCAGAGGACCTCAAACAAGACAACCCCGAAGGAATAAACGTCCGATTTCTCCGTCACTTGTTGCCGTCTATAGTACTCCGGATCAACATACCCTATGCTCCCCTTGACCGCAGTGCTGACGTGGGTGTCGGCCCCGCCGAGCGGGCCCACCTTCGACAGCCCGAAATCCGAGACCTTGGCCACCCATCTATCGTCGAGCAAGATATTCGTAGACTTCACGTCCCGGTGAATGATGCTGTATTTGGCGCCGGTGTGAAGATAATGCAACCCCTTCGCGGCGCCAATACAAATCTCCAGCCGCCTCTTCCAGGGAAGAGGCGGATTTGGGGATTTGTAGATATGGTCGCGGAGCGTTCCCCGCGACATGTAGTCGTAGACGATGATCATCTCCCCACCGTCGTTGCAGTACCCGATGAGGGGGACTAGGTGGACGTGTCTCAGTTTCGAGAGCATTTCGATCTCGGTCCTGAACTCCCGGACTCCTTGACTCGATTCTGGGTTCAGACGCTTTATAGCGACGGGGGTTGCCCCGTTGTCTATGAGTCCCCGGTACACCTTTCCGAACCCTCCTCTCCCAATGACGAGGCTCTCGTCCAAGTTGTCTGTGGCGGACTTGAGATCCTCTAGGGAGAAGTGGCGACAGAGGTCGCTCGGTAAGGAGGAGGTGGCGGAGAAACCGGAGGTTTGTGTGGATGCTGACATGGGCGACAATGGCGCCCATGACGTCTTGGTGGCATGGCTCGCCATGTCGGATGGCGAGTCTCTCACTCTCCTCCTCCGGTGCTGGAAAATCAAGAATCCCAATAACACTAGCAACATTATTGCCGCAACCCCACCGCTTACACTCCAGGCTTTTGTCTTGACTTTCTTGTTAGATCCTGCAGCCTGGGGCGGCGGCGGTTGGTTTACTGGGCCCACGACGGGAGGCTTGGGATTGGGCACCGCAAAGCTTCCCGTTGTGTCATTCAGCTTGAAAATCTCCAACCCATTTAGAATTGCATTCGCCCACACCGATTGGGATTCCATGTTGGGCCTTATCGCGAACCAAACGTCACGTTTTCCCCGTCGTAGACCGTCCGTCTCCGGCACCTGAACGGCGTAGTCCTTGAAGATCGGGATTCTCGAGCCCCCGGCCATCATAAAAACATCCATATGCGCCTCTGCGGTGGTGTTCTCAATGTCCACCGCGAAAACCCGCTGATTCGCCATAGTTATTTCCTGCATAAACTCACACAAATAGAGCCGGAAGAGGTAAGTAAACCCGGAGTCAACTGGAAAGGTCCAATTGACAGCGTTACTGTGATTCGAGATCGTTCTTGACGTGGTATAAACACTCCCCGGAGCAGAGTACGCCGGCGCCGACGGGGTGTAGCTGATGTTGACATCCAACGACGGTGTTTGGTACCCATAACCGACCACGTAATCGTCGTCGCTATACCACGTCCTGAACATTCCGGAGTCCTCGTTGGGAGAGACCGTTTTGCCCCCGACATTGAATCTGTACAGAGTTTCCAGGGCAGTGTTGTCGGAGATGTAGTACGGAGTTCCGGATGACCCGACCCATGTAATCGGGTTTTCCCCGGTATCATCTTCTCCCCGTATGTAAAATCCGGCCGGAATCGACACGATTTCGATCCCATTGACAAATGCATAAGATTTCGGAGAAGGAGTGAATGTGATGTCGAGCTTTTTCAGCCTTTCGTCGACGTTGACCAGAAATTCTTTGAACACGACCGGCGGGTCAACGCCGGAGACTGTGAGATAGGCGCTGAAGTTACTCAAGAGGGTGTAGGAACCGGCCGTGACGGAGAAGAAAGACTCTGTTTTGACGAACCGGCTGCCGCCGTCGATGTACTGGGCCGGGTAAAAGTGGAGGCGGAGGAATTTGGGGCCGGCGGAGACGGGGAAGGAATAGGTGAACTGGGAAGTGAAGAATCGAACGCCGGTGGTGTAGGGTACCTGCGGAACGGAAGGGCCCTGCTCTGCGGCGGCGGTGGAAGTTAACGATATGTCGGCGGCGTTTGGGGGGAGGAATTGTTTGTGGGCAGTGTCCGTTTCCCAGAGACGATCTCCGAACCGTTGGTTTATGGAGGCGCCGCAGTTCAAAAGGAAGTGATCGGCGGCGAAGACGGGAGCGGATAAGAGTAAAGAGAGTAATAACGCCAACATGGCTATTGCTCATCCGGAGACAATGGGCAAATGTGGAGGTCATTTGTCATATGGTGTACTCGGAACCCACTAGTCCCTATTTGGCAAAAGAATGGAAAAAGAATAAACTAATGTAAAGAAATTATAAAAAAATATAAAATGACAGTAAATCATAGAAAATGTATAAAAATAGGAGTTTCATGTTTTTATTTCTAAAATAGGAATTAAAATGTATTTACAGTGATAATCATGACCATATATTTACCAAAAAGTATTATAAAATGTCAATATAGAGTATCACATTTTTATAATGCAAATTCTTATTTTAAGAATAAAAATATGAAACTCATATTTTAATAATTTATTACTATCTCCATCGCAAAAAAAAAATCACACTTTCACTTTTTCATTAATCTTAAAAAATACTTTCCCCACTGAGTACTTTCTCCGTCCCACATAAATCTTATCATTAACCCTTTTTATGAGTACTTCTTTAGTGCAAATTGGATGCATACCATTTTGTGCACCTTCTCACACAAAATATTTTTTTATTTTTTAAATTTTTAATCAAAATAAATGCTTACCAAGCTAGTTAGGATTTGCTTATTTGCATTATATGTAGGTCTATTACCTTTGTTAACATTTAAAATATAACAACTACTCACACTTACTTTATTTATTACACCACAAACACATCATTTAGTCCATGTTCTCTTCACCTGATCTGATTGGTTTTGATCTGATTGGAATAAGTTCTGATCTGATGTGATCTGGTCTAATATGATCTGACTGTAGTTATATTTAAAGCTATTTCTAATTTGATTAGAATCTAATAATAATAAATACTAAGTAAAAGAATAAGGAAATATATGCACTAAATAGCACTTAAGTTGAAGAGAACATGACCTTAATACACTATACTCATTTTCATTAACAGTATTTTGGTAAACTTTGATCTTTTTTAAGTTTTCTTAATATTTACAGAATGTCAAAATAAAAAAATCATAATGGGACTGAGGGAGTATTAGAGAAAAAAAACTAAAGTTAGAATAAAATATACATAGTAGAAACTATATCAAAAAAATAGTTTTATATTTCTATTTTCAAAGTATGAATGTTTGACCAACAATATATATTAAAATGTGTTTGTAAAAAATCATTACAAATGATATATCGATATAAATATTACAATGCATAAAAGAAAATTTTAAGAAGAACAAATGAATATCTTGATCACAACCCAAATGTAAAATTGACTGGAGTACTGTATGTACTTCTGATTCAATCTCATCTTGATGAATTTAAGTCTAATTAATGGATTTGGAAAAGGATTGACGTTTATATTGCATTGATGATGATTGATGGGGAAATTACGGAGTACGTTCTATCATGATGACCATAAAGGGGGGACTCTTAATTTGGGTTTGAAATATGCGAAACCTAATTTGACTATTTCTAAAAATTTGTCTTATAGCACTAGCACTTTGTGTGATTTAAGAAATAGACATTAATATTTTCTATGTTTTCATGATTTATTTATAGAACCTTTGTGGTTTCAAAAACTGATGAATTATAAAGTTAAATATATTGTTTTCAAACACTTACAATTTGATATCCTCTCGTTCATGTTGGATGTGGAGGTCTATTTATACAATACAACATTATATAAGTTATGGGTCGGAGTCCTATTAATAACCATGCTTACATTACATGGATTCATTAATTACATTATTTGTCTTATGTTGTGATACGTCCATTTCTTATTAGACTCAGTGTTTGTTCCCATGGCAAGGGTCGGTCCATTGTTCCCAAGGAGTTGACCACGGGGTGGGGCTTCACTTATTGCTTGCTTATGGGCCTCACATGGTCTTTCAAAGTCTATAGAATATAGGTCCTGGTTTTAATCCCATTATATCTATAAATAATGCTACATATACATTTCCTTATTTTCCCACCATTTTTCAACAAAGAGGAGGCCAGACATTGGTGTTCATTTTCCAAATCATAGGAAAATGATATGATTGTCACATCATATAGTACTATAGACCTATAATTGCTTCAATCAATATAAAATACATAATTGTATTTTTTAAAAAATACTCCGGTACATATATGTAAAATATATAGTCATATATATAATTATACTCTGTACTTATACATAAAGAATGTGTGCGATATTTAGCATATAGCTACCACATACCCTATGGTCCACCAATATCACTATAACTCGTGAAAATAGAAAATCACATGCTCAAATCTCAATAGTCACCGTATTACTAGTGTTAAAAAAGAACATATAGTCATCTAGATAATGAAAATAAAAATCTAATAATTCTATCTCATCATCTAATTAAATTTATTACCTCTACCCCAGTATACTTGTGCATTTTGATTTATTCGCGTTAAACTAGACAAAATTTTTACTTCAATTAAATAAAAAATATAATGTGTATTAGTATAAAAATAATTTTATTAAAAATAAAATTATACAGTATGTATTTTTGCCAATTTTTATTACTCGTCCGATAAAATAATATAATAGTCATGTTACCTCTTATTTAAGAATAAAAATCTTACTCCATATTATTTAATTCCACACCAAATTCCATATATTTTATGTTAAAAGTAACTTAAGTCAAACATCGTAAACCACGAGCAATCTAACTCAGCATGTGAAGAGTATATCTTCAAACAACGGATAAAAATAATATGACGATATGATTTTATACTATCACAGTATTAAAGTGTCATTTGATAAAATCCTAGGGGTTTGAATTCATTCACTTTGATCTATTTTTTTCGGGTAATTTTGAGTTCGACCATAAATTACACATTCAAGCCTCACATTGACAATTGACAGCACAGTGAAACATTTGGCATTCAAGAATAAAGACAGGAGCAAAAGACTTTGTGATAAATGTCTTCTGGCAGTCAAGTCCAATCGTCCAAACATGTTAACAAAAGTAAAAATAAATATATTTTTTTAATAAAAAAAATGGTTCCCTTTGTTCATATGCATGGGATTGGTGTGTGAGGAGCTAAGTCAGGGATTAAGATTTACAGTGTAGGAGGGGGGAACAAAAGGATCCATCACTACCAACTGTACAGAAGATACGATGATCATCCCGGAGGGGCAGGGAAACAAAGTACCACATTGAGGAGATGGAAGAAGAAATGGTGGAATCAGGCAAGGTAATTGTATACCTGAGGATTGCTCTTGTCGCGCTCCAGGTACTCTCGATCTATAAGGCTCTCGATCCTTTTCTTCAAGTCTGTTGGTTTTATTGGAAATTTTAGCTGCCACCAAATATAAAAAAAACGTGTTCAGTTCCTCTGTACAGAGACCGATTCGTTCGTTCTGAAGAATTCAAAAGAGATGTAATGCTACAACTACAAGAAAACCAGTAGAATCTCACAAAATGTAGGATCATAGGAGGGTGAGTGTTTGCAGACATTACCTCTACTTGGAATTGAGAGGTTGTTTCCAAGATACCTCAGCTCAAATACATGAGTATGGGCAAACAAACCCCAATAGCACTAACAGAGTACGAGTAAAAAGAGAAGAAGCAAACTATGGCAATGTAAATAAGCACATTTATGTATTAGAGTGTTCGTGAGGGCAGTGTTAATACAGCATTTCAGTTAGACGACGTAATAATGTACCATAAGCCAATAAAGGCTAACCACTGAACTGACAATAGAAGGCGTGCACACTCCAACAGAAAAGAGCGAAAAAGATACTCCTGAAATGACAAATGGTAAAAAAACGGATGTATGACGGGTTCTGTATCTCAGACCCGCCCAGCCCAATGACTTTGTTAATTTGGGATTGCCGTGGGCTTGGGAGCCCAGTATTGTTTCCTTGCAGGACACCAATTGTGTGAAAGCATCAATTGAGAAGCTTGGTGAAAAGCTACGCTAAGAAGGTGTTTGGAGTGGATTCTGATGGCTTGAGTGGGGGTGTTGCTTTGATGTGAAAGGATGAAGGAAGAGAGTATGTGTTCAGTAGGCTATGCAGAAAATTATGTTGATGTTGAAGTTCAACTCACAGGAGAGCAACGATACCGTTTAACTGGTTTTTATGGGTAGGCAACTAACTCTGCAGAAAAAAGAAATCTTGGGAGCTAATGAAATCACTAAAATATGTCTCATCTCTTCCTTGGTGTATAGCAGGGTATTCTAATGGCATTTTGTCATATGGATATAAATTGGGAAGAACCAAGCAACCAACTTGGCACATTACTGGTTTCGGAGAGGTAATTGAGTATCGTTCTCTTTGAGATTTAGGGCTTGATGGGAATAAGTTTACTTGGAAAAGGGGAAGGAGAAGGGGAACAGTGGATTGGGTTTGGGAGACACTGGGTAGAATGCTTTCCACAAAAACATGGCAGCATTTATTTGGTCTTTCATACTGAAAATGCTACAAGTGATCACAAATCGCTCTTTCTCAATTTGGGAATACGTGTGGCACAGTATGTTCCAGTAGATTTCCACTTTGAAAATTCCTGGCTTGGAGAAGGGGATGTTCAAATGGCTTTAATTGAGAGGTGGGACTGTGGGAGAGAGGCAAGGGACATGCCCGATTGATAAGAAAGGGACTTTTACAACAAAACTGAAGCAATGCATAAAACAGATGAAAAATATGAAACAAGATAAACATAGTAGAAATCGCAACACATACAGCTTTATATAAGTGCCAAGGAAACTTATACGGTCATCCTGAAGCATCATCACGAAGAAAAAAGAATGTGGTGCATCAGTTGAAGAATGAAAGTGGACAGTGGGTGGGATGAGAGAACGGATTGCTGGAACTAATAAGTAATTACTACATACTACATGGTTCATCGTTGGGTAGATGACCAACAGAATGTGGCCATGATCTCAGATTTTACAAAGGAAGAGGTACAACAGGAAGTGTTTGATATGCACCCAAAAAAATCATCTGGACCGGATGGTTTAAACCCAGGATTCTATAGAAGCTTTTGGCTGGTTGTTGATGAGGATCTAAGCTGCACGGAGCCTGGGAGATACTAATATGGGGACGGGGACACGGACAGGGTTGAGCACGGGGAAACACTACGTCTTCTAAATTTTACAATGAATTTCGCAGTTGGGACGTTCCCAAGTTTCCAAACGGGTACATTTTTTTGGGAATGGGAAGCATCTCTTACTTAAAGAACCAGTACAACATAGATGAGGATATATTCAATGTAGCGCTGGGTTTTGTCAATAAAAAAGCAACCCTATCAGGCCACAATCAAACCAATATCATCTGGATGCCCAAGAAGAAAGCCCTGGAAACAGTACAGATCTTTGGCATCTCTCAGTCGGTCACATCATTGACCGAATTGCAGGCAAAGTACTTGCAAATAGAATGTGGACTGCCATGAACACAATCATCTCAAAGAATCAAAGTCCGTTTATCCCTGAATGATTTATAACCAAGAATGTTATGGTGCCATTTGAAGTTGTCCATTATTTCACTGTAAAACTGAAAACACAAGGTCAAATGGGCTGGACGGCGCTTAAAACAGACATGAGCAAAGCTTATGATAGAATGGAATGGAATTTCTTGTTTGTCATGATGAAGGGTTTGGGTTTCACAGAGATTTGGATTTTAAAATAAAAAAATAATAAGAATATGTCTATTAGTTACTATGTGACACCAATGTATGCATGCTGGAAAGAGGTTTGGACTTTGGATATATCCCTGCGGAACATGAGCTTCGACAGGGAAACCCACTGTCACCTATTTATTCCTCATTGTAGCCGAAGGACTATCTTTGTAACTTGCTGATTGTCAGAAAGGGGGCTCCTTGCATGGAGAGAAGATTACACCTAGAGCATCGATAATCTCACATCTTTTCTTCTCCAACGATGCTCCATATTCCTTTAAAACAACCCAAGAGGAAACAAAGGTACCCTTGTATGGAAAAGTACCAAATTGCCTTGAGCAACAAGTTTGTTGTTAATTAATGGTCGTTAATGAAAGGTACTCAAACCTTATATGATCATTAATGAATTCAGATTCATTGCTAGATAGGGCAGTGAATTCTAATGGAATGGGACCTAAACCCACCATCTTCCATTGTTAAGTTTCTTGTCATTGATTTGAATTCGAAGTAATAATTAAGGAGATAGGTATTTACAAGAAGAAAAAAATATCTATAGACAGAGAGTAAATCATATCACCTGTTGGAAGAGCTCTGTTATCAAGAGGGTGTGACTAAGAACTTTTCTGGTCTTCATTATCCTAACAATGGCAGCATCCACCTGCAGAGAGATCGAATTGAGTTGTGACACATGCAATGAGATTTGACTCAAACTACTTGCAGTCTAATTTGCACTTCCTCCGCATCATTGGGAAATCCCAATTAGCATTAGCACGCAATTTGAAAAATTGAAAAAGTGCTGTTGAGGTTTATTTAGAAGAGAGAAAATTATGAAATACAAATATCTTTCCTTAAAACAAAACTGGAAAATATTTTGAGACAAAGTAGATGAAAAAAAACCAGCAGGACAAAGGGAGTATAAAATTTAGCATTGGAAAAGTAATTTCAAAAAAAGAAAATATTAGTTATTTGCACGATGGATGGAGTATTATGTAATTTTAATATAAACATAAAAATAAACCAACATCTTCGTGGACGATTACTAGACGAAGAATCAATGAGCATGCTAACACACATAGTGAATGAGCAAACACGTGTTCGGACTCTTTTCATCTATGGAACGAGATCTAAGCTTTGCCCATTTAACCAAAAACAACAGAACACTACGGAGATTGTTTGCGAGCAATTTATCAAGTGCTCTGTTGACTTTAGCTCCTACTCTGTGTCCAACAAAGCTGTGCAGATTTAGGAGAGCTAACATACTAAGTAAAAATGTCAAGCACCTATGACGTCTGCATATGCAGTGAATGAGATGAGGTACTTTCTGAGTTCTGACGTTGAGTTTATATAAGTTATTAATGGCCCACCCCCACCCCCTTCTTCCAAAAAAACACTTCAATTACTATTACAAGTGGCATTAGATGAAAGTTTTGTATAAGTCTGGTGTATACCTGGTATTGTCTGTCCTGGAATACTCTCTCAGTAGTATTTGTGTTCTCTTCAACTGTTTCTTTCAGCTGGATAGCATTTACCTGTATACATTGAATTTGTCAGTTGTCAGCACTTACCAACACCACATGAGCAATGGACAATTATACTCTTTTGTCAAGTAAGAAGTCCGGTGGGTGTTAGGAATGAAAACATGATAAAAGAATCACCCATTTTCATCAGCAGCATACACATTTACCTTTATCCGATAAAGTGGAGCAGTGAATTGATCATTGAACAAAAAGGTATCATCATCCTCCACATCTCTACCCTTCGGTGTCTGTAGGATTATTATTACATTTATCTTTAATCGAGGAAGCATCCAACAAAATGAAAAAAAAAGGTGTACCCAGTGTGCTAACAAAAAAAAATGAGTAAATTAGAAATCCATGTCAATCAATAACTACATACCTTTTGGAGAACCCGCACCTTCCCGCATGCAAGGGATTGCAAAGTCCTCCTCAGCTCTTTATCTTCGATACCAGTAGCTTCTTTTATGTCTTGAAAGCTTAGATTTTCCGCATCATTGAAAATCATCAACACAACAGTCTAGGCAAAAGAATGTAGAAACCCCATTTAAGAGTAACAAAAGGATAATAAGAATGTCACACATAGCACAAGAGTTCAAGCAAAACCGACCTGGAATAGAGAAACAGCAAGCTCCTTTTTACCTTTGGGAAATTCTGCTTTAAGGACACACTGGCCCAATGAATTCTGCCACATTAAGCGCCTCCCACTGTATTTGCTGAGGTAAAACTCCTTGAAAATATCCTGCAGCATATGGAGAATTATTGATATGATTATTAACCTGAATAAGTATGGCGTCTACAAGGAACAAACCATGAGTTTGTGCTATACCTGATACACAATTAGTTCATGGGGAAGCCGAACATCCATGGGAGGATATGTTGGCCAGTAACTGCAGTACATTACAATATATCATTAACTCCACAAAATATGATATCAGAAAGAGGGAAAGGTCAAAAAGAGGAGGTCATCTAAATTAAAAAAGGAAGAGTGGAAAAAGGGGGCACTGCCAAAGTTACAGTTTCTTATGAAATCAGCGCTGCATAAGAAACTTACCCAGTGGTTAACACATGCACACTCATCTCAATCCCAATTGGGAGTTTAGTCCTTGCTTGGGATGATTGCTTAAAGGATTCATTTATCTCTTTTGATAGTTCTATATCCTGGCCAATAATTTCAAAGCGTCAAACAAATAGTACAATCTAAATAATTCAGAATAAACATCCACCATAAGATATCAACTATAGACGTTATCTGAACATAAAGGCACCATTCAGCAGTAAATCATTCTAGAAATAAACACATTGCAACATGGAAAATTGACAGTCAAAGTGATAAGCTTGCCCATTTATGCAAGAATAAGCTACA
Source organism: Cuscuta campestris (assembly GCA_900332095.2). Lineage (NCBI taxonomy): Eukaryota > Viridiplantae > Streptophyta > Magnoliopsida > Solanales > Convolvulaceae > Cuscuta > Cuscuta campestris. The sequence goes on from OOIL02000115.1 coordinate 371,832, forward strand.
AATAAAATTTGATGTCCAGACCAAGGAATCCTGGCAAAGAAAAATAGAATGTTGTTTGTACTTTTGTACCATTTGAGAATAAATATAAATATTATAACAACAACATTACCCCAGTGCCTCAAAGGCTCCCGCACATTGCGGGATAAGGGGGGGTCAGATGGACGCAGCCTAACCACTATGCTTAAGACATAAAGTGTCTGTTTCCAGATGACCCATGATGAGCATCGAAAGTTGCATTGACTAACAACTGCTACTTCACTATCAAAAGAAGCAAATATAGTTTAAAGAGCCATTTTGCTTTATCCCATCATAGTCCAAAGCCAAAAAATAGTAAATATTTGGCTCCAACGACCAAGAGCATATCTGGAAATAAAAATAAAAATATTATACATGTGATAATTTTGTTGGATCCTTTGCTAATGGAGCTAAAAAGAGTCATTTTTGACAATGTTTTAGCTTTGTATAAAAACGAACTAAATCAAATTTGCACATTAAATTTCACTTGGTTCTGCTTTATGCAATGCTTTGGGCAGCAATGCATCAAAGGGTGCAGCGGATTTTTACATGGGTAAGGTTGCATACATCTTGAACCCCACCCCCACACCACACATAAAAGAAAACCAACAAAGTTGGGATTATACTGGGTTCATTTTTATCATGATAAATTTGGTGATCCAACTGGGTTGATGCTCTTGTTGACTTGTTGTATAAGAAATAGGTGTCTACTTCTTGGCCTTTCACCTATTTAGAGTAGAGTAGTGATCTTTCACTTCATTAGCTTAGTTTATAAATAGCCATATGCAGATTGATGTAAATTTACAAGCAGAACAATCATATTCTTCTAATAACCATTTGGAACAAATATTAACTAGCCTAACAAATGCTCTAAAACTACCATCGACAGCTTCTAACATGCTTAAACATACCTTGAACATCCCTTCAAGTTTATTGGTAAATTGGCTACCACACTCTGTCTTTAACTGTCAAATTAATAGCAAAATGTTGGCATGGTAGAAAAGGCAAAGCAATGAATAAGGAAACTTTGTACCTTAAGCCCATACCTTAGAAATCATGGATTTTTCGGCATCAATAGATGCACTCTTTCCCAATAATAGTCTTTTGGCAAGATCTTTCTTATAGAATGCTTCAAATACATCCTTACCCTACAAGAGAAATAGTATTTATCAGCACAAAGTTGATGACTCTAGTCCTCTACAATCCAATAATGGTTAAAATACAACCAAGATGATTAATCATTAATGTCACACTAGAAATTTAATATTCTTAGGAGAAAATTCTCATACTTGTATAAACCTGAACAGGACTAAGACTTTGTCGAGTGTACCCTCCAATTCCTCTTCTGATGTACCCTTATTACCAGCACGAAGCTTTTCATCCAAAAACTTTGCAATCAGCTCAGCAGGGCGATTCTAGTGCATCAGAAAGAAAAAATTACACGATTTATGTCCAAAAGTTGGTTACTTGGTCATTAAGTCTACATGGAAACATGGAAATGAAGAGATTAGTGACCATATGAGCTAGGATGTACCTGGCGGAGATTTATGAGATGCTCAAATGCGTCCTTAATGGTGTTGCTAAAAGCTTCATTTTTAATGAAGCTTTCTTCCAATATTTTATCAAGAGATGCTTTGAACTCTAACAAGTTATATACCATATCTTTGTCTTTTTCTTCATCCATAACAATCCCCTGCCCAGTTCTTCGGATATACAAGCTAAGAGCATGCCTTAAGGATTCAAGAGCATCCACCCTTGAGAAAAGCATATACATCCTTTGGATATCATTAATGCGATTTCCGTCTATTAACATTGTGAAACCCTGAACAAATAGTCATGAAGTTGTGATTAAGAAACCTAAATATAGGGTTCAGGGAGTGTTTTTGAATATTTAAGTTTTAGCCCTTGTTTTATGGTATAAATAACAGATTTTTAAAGAAAAAGTAGTAGTGGTGTTTGTAAATTTCATAGTTATCAAGGTGTCGCATAGGCAATGACACAGCATCCTGTCGATTCAATCTTCTCGCCAATGCTCATCGACTCACCAGAATTCGCCGGAAGAAGGCTGGTGTCACGGAGGTGATGACTTGGACCTCGACTAGTACGCCCATCGAACAATTAGGTCATACGAGAAACTATTTTTTAAAAAAAACAAATATGACTCACCTGGTGTTTGACGACTTCACGCCGCAAAGAATTAATTACATCATGTTTGTGTTCGTGTGTAAAATGAACTACACACACAAATATGTGTGTGTATGTAGGGGACAATTCATGTGACATTGCCTAACAATGTCATGGGATGACCCGGAGGTCATACAGTGCCCTGTTCGTAAAATTGAGGATTCCTACCCCTCCTAACCCCCCGGCAAACCCTCCTACCGCCCGCCCCCTTCAATTACACTTTCCAAGTTATTTGACTTTGGAGTCAAAATTTTGACTCCCGGATCATACTATGACATTACAGGGCAATGTCACATGAACCAGGGTGATACATACATACATACATACATACATACATACATACATACATACATACATACATACATACATACATACATACATACATACATACATACATACATACATACATACATACATACATACATACATACATACATACATACATAT
>OOIL02000115.1:375159-401222 GCA_900332095.2 Cuscuta campestris
GTCCTCGTGTGGCTGCTAAATCGACAAGGCGTCCTCTCAGTACACTGGTGCCTAGCCTTGGCACCATGATAACTATGGTAAATTTAAAAATAGTTTTTTGCTTATTCAAATTGCAAACCAAATATTATAAACTAATTACTAAATTACATGATTAGCCATGAGCAGCAAGGTGCAAAAATGTTTGTTATACAAAATGGTAAAAGCTGCTTTTAACTTGTAGGGTTAAGTGGCTCAAAGAAAGTGCTTGCCAATTTTTTCTTTACCAAACACTAATATTTTAAAGCATGCTTGAATTAAGCAATAAGCATTAATTTATTTATTTTCCAAAACACTCCCATAGTACTTACAAGGCATGGTCAGAATTGAAATTTAATATGGGGGACAGAGACCTTTTCAAGAATGGCAGAGATGTGGCGCTCTAGTAATTGTTTTTCTGTAGTTGCTATCAGTGGCTTTCTTGTGTTTGCATCGAGGTAGAGCAAACATCTTTCCTGTTCCTCAAGCAACCTTGCCTGAAAGGTAAAAGACCACAAATGTATTACAACAACAATTACAACCCAAAGGGGGTAGAGCCTTCAGAATTAAACTACAGAGAATAAATTTTCATAGCTCCAAAGGATGCCAGAGAGCAATGGAAAGAAAATCATACTTCTACATGTTTCAAGTAATCTGGCACATCTGCCAGCTGCATGTACTTGACACCTTCGGTAGCATAAAATTCAGATGTAGACTCAAGAAATGGCTTTTCAAAGCTCTCTGAGTAAATTCCTAATGCGGTGAACATCTTCAAAATATGATTAAGAAGAGTTCTATCAACTGCCTCGCCTAGTCTGAAAAACAACCAAGGCCAAAATATGGAAAAGTTAGAAGAAATTATTGAAAAATGGTTGAATTACAAAGTTGCAATGATTCATGAATCATTCTTATTCCCTACCTGCAAGCTATTGCTTACCATTTTCTCCATCTTATAAAGGTAGCTTCTATTTCTTGATTTATATTATAAAAACTTTGCGATCTAAACATGAGAAATTTCGTTTTGACAATGTGGAAGAAGCAAATTTATAAAATAAATAACCTAGACGGAGAAAATAGTATTGCTTCTCATAATTTAAATATTGACTGTCAAATCAGTCGTGTCTATTAATTCTATTTGTCTCTGACTATCTGATACTTAGAACAAGTTAAGATAAAAAAGGAAAGTACCTCTCACTCTCAATCATCTGTAGAAGGCCAAACACTGTTTTGTGTTCCACTTCAGAAGCAAGAGCAAAATGTTTGCGAAAAAGATGTAGGCCCATATCCCACAGGGAACGTACATTAGAGGTTTGTTTAACATATGTTCTGTCTAGAAATAAAGCTATCCCGCGAATCATCAACATCTGGTCACAAAAGTCCTGCCAACACTTCTCAACAAGTGATAAAAACACCACAAGATCTTCACTTTGCCCGACCAAAGATTGTTGTGCTGCAGCTATATGTGCTTCACACTCTTTTTCAATCCGCTGATAGAGACTTCCCCCCATCTTGTGCAGACAAAGATCATTAACGACCTGTGCCAGGAAACCTAGTCATTTGACACGCAAGGAAATGTAGAAGAAACCAAGGCCTGTGAAGATGTACCTGGTAGAGCTTCTCCAAGTCACATGGATCAGGCTGCTTCAAGAAAACCGCACTAATAGCTGACTTAAGAGTAGCCCATCTGTTTTCTTCAAAATTTCTTGGCAATGTTGGTTTTGCTACAGATTTGGAAATGATAAAATAAAGAGGTAAACATACAAAACAATATACTCAGTAACAAAAGAGCACTGAGACACATATCAAATTACATAAATAGAGACGTTACATAAACATAGACAATGAAAAAACCAATGGTGACACTGACATGGGATATGAAGGATACATCAGTGCGCAAAACGAGAAAAAGTAGAAAGACAGGTGCCAAGAATCTCACTCTGAAAGGTTAAATACAGAAAGACGACTTTACAATACTTTGGGTGAGACACTTAGACTAGCTAATAAATTGAATCCAAGATTGGTATCTTTGGGTTATATTATTTGTGTTATTTAGATAATGTTCTCTTCACTATTTTTTTGCTTATTACGTATTCTTAATTTAATTAGAAACATCCACCCAAGAAAGATTCCAACTCTACCAAAATAAACCAAAAATATCCAAACCACACTAGACCAGATGTTATAATTCAAATCAGAAAATCAGACAAACACATAAATATCTGGACTTCAGATCAGTGCGGAACAATTCAAACCAAATCAGGAAAAGATTCAGACCAATCACATCAGACGAGAAAAGAGATAATGGAAAATTTACAACCAGACTAGATCTTAAATATTCAAATCATATCACATTTTTCAAGGCGATGAGAACTTGAGAAGTCCATAGTGTAGTTATTTATTTGTAAATGGTCTTTTGCTACTGTTTGTTTGTATGAACTTATAATGCTAAGTAATTCTAGACAAATCTGACACAATAAATTTAATGTCACTTACACCAAAATAGTTATAAATAAACAGTGAAAATGATGATATTGAGAATAATTTAGTATTTACACATTGTTTAGATTGAAAATTTAATGTGACTTTAAGTCAGTTGTAATTTGTAAAGACTAATTATTTTCTGTAGAGACTAGTATTTGCTGTGTCAAATTTTTAGGGACTTGACAGCACTCAAGGACTAGAGACTAGTATTTGCTGTGTCAAATTTTTAGGGAGCCCAAAATAAAAATTCTTTTTAGGGAACTTTTGTCATTGTTTATGAATTTCTTCCAAATAATACCCCCTCCAACCCCAAATAAACTTCCTACTTTGTACAACATGCAAAATCCCACCTCGTTTAAAATGATTTAATTTACAAATTGGAATAAAAATAAAATGCACAAATTACATATTTCAAAACTACATAAAAAAATTCTACAAAACTAGATGTGACGAGAATATTTTATTTTATCAAATGATCAACGAAAACACACAAACAAAAAAAAGATTATCAAGAGGTCGTAATAGTAACTAAGAAGTTTATTTAGGGGCGTAGGGAGTATAAGATTATAGAACTGATGTGAGCAAGAATATCTTATCTTATTCATGTATAGTTGTCTAATGTAATTTGATTTAAGTTATACGATTACCATTAATGTTATACTCCCTCTGTCTCCATTTCCCAATCTTAATATCTTACTTCCCTTGTTGGTCCATCCCAAAATTATCTTCTTATTTCCGATTAGGAAAAGGTGTGGTTCATATTCTTACATTACTTTAAAAAATTTCAACCTCATAATTTCAATCATCTTAAATTATGTGCCAAATCAAGCCACAAAAATCAAATGGGGACATACTTTCTTAATCTGGATTGATCACTTTAGTCTTATATATCTCCACAAGCAGCGTCTCAAGATCAGTGATTTTCATTCTAAAATGATTATTAAATGAGAGCGGAGGAGAAAAGATAATACTGACATTGTTTCTTACACATGCACGTTGGACAGGTCTCGAAATGACAGGAGATCAATTTCTAAATATTGTGTTTTCATTAGAAGTAAACTTATTTCCTGAAAAAAGTAAGAAACTGGGCATAGTTGTGAGATCAAATGATGGAGCAGAATATAGGCTATGTCCCACACTGCATGCAATGATGCAATCTTATTTGGTTAAAATATTTACTCTAGGAATAAAGTTATTGAAGAGTAAACTATAAGAAACTGATTTGTGATAATCAAGGAGCTTTGCACATTGCATCCAATCCCATTTTTCATGAAAGAATCAAGCATATAGAGATTGGCTGTCAATTTATACGAAATAAATTTGTACACATCTATTACGTCATTTATTAGATAAAGTTATCAACTTACAGATATTTTCACCAAGTTTTGTGAAGTCCTCAAACAACCAAAGTTTTTTATCAAAAAAATTGAAAAGGTAACCAAGTTTGTATAAATCTGTTGAAGGATTAGCATAGGCAGGTTTGGTTTCCTTTTACTTTTCTACTCTATGTATACAAAGTCCTTGAAATGAAGTGTTTGGTTTCTTGAACATCTAGAATCAGCTTCCTCTCCTTGTATACAGGAGGCCCAATGGAAGTGTACAATAAGTAGTGTAGTGCATATATTTCTGATAACCAGGTGCTTAACACTGACAAAAGATGTCATTTACATTCAGCCCATATGATGCAACTTACATGGAAAATCCTTAGCCTGTGAAAAGCGTGTGAGCCAAACTCATAATTCAATGTTTTGCTTGGTAAGAAACTGTTTAGCTAGTGGCGACTGGCAATACAACCAGTCAAACACAAAGACTTATTATGAACTGGCTGTGGTTTCTACCTCTAAATACAAAAGTCAACAAGTACCATACCTGCATATCATCGTGGTACTGAGCATAGCAATAACTCGCTCTTATCCCAATCATGCACCAACAAATATTTAGTTTGCCGGAGCATATGCAAAAAAACATCAACCCAAACTAAAATTTCATTGCCATTTGAAGCCACTTAAGGAGTGTGATACTAATTCTGACCCATGACAACCATCTCTAGTGATCATCTGCTTTAGAAACAACCTCTCTACTCATATAGACGTAAGGTCTGCCTGCATCTAATCAAACCTCACAAACCTACTATCGAGTGGGATGTAATGGTTTTGTTTGGTTTTTGTTATATTTGAGATTGCAATATTGTTGACTTATGTGAACCAGAACACAAAGAATTCAGATACAGTACTAAGTAATACCCAAGACAAAGAAACAAAACTTAACTAGATTTGTAGGACATCACAATGGAGTTTCAAGCATATCTGAGATAACTAAAACACTTACGACCCTCATACCCCTCAACAATTCTGGAGATTGAATTCCATTAATAGTGACAGATTAACAAAAATTGCATCTTTAAACAGAAATCAAGCACTAAAGTGTGTCAAAGGGACAAGAGAGGGAACCTTTATTAAACTTAATAACTAGCTTTTTGGGAGGCTGGGGAGGGATCGCCTTCTTGCGAGACAAATTGGCAGTGACGCCGCCGGAAGTGGAGGAGCTCGTATGGAGATCGCCGGAGAGGTTCGGATCCTCGATGTTTGGTGCGATGGATGGATCTTCGGAGGAGAAATGGACGTGATGCTGGCCGCCGTTCATGTTCGTATCAAGGGAGCAGGCGATGGCCTGGGTTTTGGCCTTCTTCATCGCCGGAGGATAATAGAAGGGCAACACCGGCTGCGTTCCTCCGGCGGCGGTGGGAGAGCGGGGAGACGAGCACTTGATGGGATTGGGGTTGGCGTTGGGATAAGACATAGAAAGACTGAGTATAAGCTTAGGAGCGCATTGTATTGTACTCCGGGTATTGAGATAGAGGAAGAAGGAAGCCTGGGCCGCTGGGCGTTGAACCACGATTTTGATTTAGCTTTCTAAGTTCTAAATTTTAACTATGTCAATACTCGTGGAATTAGTAAGAGGTAATATTTTAATGGAAAAAATCATAAAAATACTCTTACAAATTAATGATTTTACATAATAATTCCAAATTCATTTATTTCCACTATTAGTTCTACATTTTTCTCGTATTTACGTCGCTACTTCCCAATTTGGTAGTGATCATCAATCTTATTTGGATGTACCTTTTAACGCAAAGTGACAAATTAAAATGCTGACGTGTATTTTTTTCCACTCTAAATTACCAAATCACTCAAGCTTATTCTCTCTCATCGTTTTTCTCACGTCTTAGTAAGCCTAATTGTTGCCCCTTATCTCCCATTAATTTTTTAAAATTCTTCCGATTCTTAAGTTTCTAAATCTTCTTCATGCCTGGCATCAAGCTTGTTTGTACTAATTTAATTTGAATTCGGTCAAAAACATGAAGAACCTTGTTTAAAAAGACATACCCGAGTGATGAGTGCGCAATAGGGTATTTGGAACGGACCCAAACTTAACCGGTTTGGTCGAAAACCACTAGAGTGAGTTGGGACTCGTGACTTTACCAGTCAAGAAATGGCTTCAATGCTTCACTAGAGAGATCCTAAAATCATCAAAGACATTCCTTCAAAAAATCATACGGGTGAGTGCTTGTACTGGCATGATAAAGGCCCAACACGGTTGGACAGTAGTGACTTGGAAGCCACTTGGTCAGGCTGGATTTGTAATGTTCCAAAACATAACTTAAAAGTTATTTTATGATAAAAGTATTTTTAAAACTACAATTTTACCCAATCAAGTATTAATTCTTATGTTTGACCAAAAATGAAGAAATTTTTGGAGTTAATGGTCTTTTGCTAAAATTGAGTTTTATGGATAGATTTCAAAGACATGAATCTAATGATATGTTTTATTATCAAATATTATTTATAGATTTTGAGTTATGACATTTTTAAAATATTTAAAATGTGACTTGTATAAAATCAAGAAATGATTAAAGATGTAAACTTTTGGAAAATAACTTATTAGAGTAAATCATTGTAGTGAATAATATTAATTGAATATGAGAATATTTTTATATATATGTCAATTAAATCAATTTTGACTCTTTCATAGTCAACCACCCAAAAATATGATGCCCAAAAAGTGCCAATACCCCCCGTGGTTTGCAAAATAGGCACCAATACCCCATCTGTTTTCAAAACTTATTTCTAAAGTCTTTGTGGTTTCAAAATGTTACAACTCTGCCCCCTCTGATCATTTTTCGGTAACTTTTTGGCGAAAAAGGGGGACATTGGCAATATTTTCTAAACCATAGGGGGTATCAGTGCTGATTTTTATTTATCTCATATTTTTTGTTTTTTCCATTTTTTTCCTTTATTTGTTTCATTTATTAATAAAGGTTTTTTTAAAATTATTTTAATAATGTTCTTAAATTTTAAAGTTATTTTTGTTTGAAAAAAATAACATATAATGCATATGTACTCAAATTAACAATTTTTTCGGAAAAAAAGTAATTTTTTTGAGAACTTCAAAAAAATGAAGAATAAAATAAGAAACAAAATAATACAAAAATAAAAATGAATGTCCTTTTTGGACATCTCAATTCTAAGGACTTTTTTAGGTGTGTCCAAACTTATTTTTTTGTAGAAGCCTTTTTTTGCGTATTTTAATTTTTTTCATTTCGTTTTTCCATATTTTTATTTTTTTTATTCTGGGTTTTCTTTTTGAACTTTTCAAAAAATTATTCTAAGTAACAAAAAGTGAAAAGGCTTAATTTGAGATAGATGTAATGCATGTTAATTTTTTTATTTTTATTTCAAACACAAAAAATTTTAAAATTTTTAAAATATTATAAAAAATTGAAAATAAATTTTAAAAAATCTAGGAAAAGGAAAAAGAGATAGAAAATATTTTTAAAAAAATGAAAAACACAAATAATAAATGAAAAATAAGAAATGAGCACAAATGCCCATATGATTTAGAAACTATGCGCCAATGGCCCATCTTCGCCGAAGAATGGCTGGAAAATGATCAGAGAGGATGTGAGTGCAACATTTTGAAACCACGGCGACTTTAGATATAAATATTGAAAATAGAAGGAGTATTGATGCCAATTTTCCAAACCATAGGGGGCACCGGAGCTATTTGGCCGCTAGAAAACTATTTCAAAAAAATGTAAAAATTATATAGTTGCATAGAGTTTGAATGTTTGATTGCAATCGGGTTTTAATTGGAGAAAGTTGGATCAAAAAATATACCCCAACTAAGAAAGAATTAGTTAAAATCACTTAGAGGTGCGTAAAACACTAAAACCTCCCAAGATCGCACAAACCCACCGAATCGCCGAAGGAAGAGATGGGAAGAAGACATCTAATATGACCTCTTTTTCTCCTTCCCAATATAAAAGGAGCCTTGGCCCTTCCTCAATCCTGCACCATTTTTTCTTATTCTTTTTCCTATAGTTTCATTAGAGTATAGAGGGTAGGCCGCAAGCGATCACCGTCGCCGGAGTTAGCCGTGGTTTTACCCGAAGTTTTGCCGGAATGTTGAAATGGAAGAAAAACTATGTGCAATTAAGTCCACTTCTAGGTAGCGTGTGACCCTCTAAACTTTGTTATTTAAATCTGCATTCACGAAAGTTGTAGTCATATGTCTTATAAATTCGTAGCTTGAAACGATTTGCGATTTCGTTGAGTAACAAAGGAGATGCGGCCTAAATACCAGTACTAGTATAGCTGTGATGAGAATAATAAATTTCACGAATCAACTTAAACGATTTAATTCTTTTACCATAGAAATGAAAAATAAACGATTGGTAGACTCACTACTCATTATTTGGAAAACCTTGACTAGTGCGCATTAGTGATTCAATTAGGTGGTGTCCTAATGATAACTCGGGTTTGGGTTAGTACTTTTTATTCAATTTTAGGCATTTTTAAATATTTTTAGAGCTTAATTTTTAGTAGTTTAGCTTAGTTTTATTTTAATTCTTATTTTTACAATCTTTTAATTTTCTTTCAAAAATAGTAGTTTTTTAATCATTTTTTACATTTTATTATTTTCTTCATTTTATTATTTTTCCTAACCCAAGTTATCAGATATCTTATTTTTTTTGGAGAAAATTGAAGCAAAAGACCAAAGTACAGTTCAAGTTTAAAAGAAGAGATCAAAATTGGGTTGAAGCCCAAAACCATCAACAAAAGTAGCCCATCTCTCCTCCCTCAATCTAAGTTAACGGAAAGAGGAAAAAAATATGCGCTCCATCTCCTTCTTCGAAGAGTAACGCCGACGACCAAGCGCTCCAACGTCTCTCCACGAATCTCGCTCAAGCGCTCCAACGGGAAGAAATTAAAAGCCCCTTGCTCCTACTATCCTATAAATTGAAGGCAAATTGCACAATTCAAAGGGGGAAACAGACGAGAATAAAGACAAGCCGCTGCTTTGGCGGAATCCGGCGGACATCTCTGGCGCGGCGGCAGGCGGCCGGCAGACGCGAACCGGCGGCGGCATCAGTTCCGGCGAGCGGTCGGCAGTAGCTCCGGGCAGAGGTTAGGCTGTTCCATCACAGCTCCAATTTCTTCAATTTCTTCATCTTCTTCCTCCAATTGGTAACCCTATATTTGTCAATTTCTTTTTTCTTCTCCAATTTCTTTGTAAAAGTTTGTTTTTGATTCAATTTACATTCTTTTCCCTTGTTTTAATTTTGAAAATTCTAAAAAAATGGTTGGTGTTCTTCTTTTTGGGTTTTTTTAATGTTTATATTAAATCCCTTATGAATGAGAATTGATTTAAACTAGTTTTTCTTCAATTATTGAGCAAGTTGTTGTTGAATTGGTTGAATTGTATAATTTGATTTCATAAGTAGGTTGGTATGTGGGATTCGGTTTTTGTTGAAGCTATTTTAGCTCCATAAGGTAGTTAAATGAACTCCGAATTCATACGTGAATCTTTTTTGTGCATTGTGTTCGTTGATTTTAAGAATTTTGGACTTCTTAGCCCCATAAGTTGATTCATTTTTCTTAGAATTCGTTATTGAGTGATTGTGTATTTTCTCGTATGTTTGTTATTTTCGTTAATTTGAGGTTGTTTAAGCTCAAAAACAATTCTCAATTTTATGAAAATATGTTGTGTTCATCTATGTGAATAGTAAAAACGTCATTGGTTTGAGAAATTCATGGAAATCTGTGAAATGTGCTCATCATTAGGAGAAAAAGTTTATTAAAATGCATAAGGTATTGGCGGTTTGTGAATAGATTATGCATGAGAGTTAGAATGAAAAAAAATTCGCTCTTTTATAAACTTTTTCTATAGTGGAAGTATGTTTTCATGCTTGATTGGTGAGTTGGGGTTCTAAGGTATATTTCAAAATGGGCCTTTGAATTACATGACTCCGGGCCGTGTGGAGAGTTGACAATCCACCATATCGTGGTTAAGGAAATGAATCGACTCGGCCTTTGATTGATTTTTCCTATTCTTAAGTGCGTAAGTTACGTAATATATTGTCTACGTGTCTATTATACGTGTAATGTTCGATTGTGTTTGTTCTCTTTTTTTATTTTGTTTCGGGTTCTTGGTGGTGTTCTTGGGTTACTTTTGTTGGAGTAGATGATTATCTTTAGAGCTTGTTTTCTTCATTTTATCAAAAAAAAATCAAAAAAATAAGAAAAATAAAAAATCAAAAAAATATTTACTTTTTATTCAACCCCCCTTTGTGTTGTGTATAAGTTATACTCCGTATTATAAGTTCTTTGTTTATATAAGTTATATTTATGAGTTTTATAAGTGTTATCATATGTGTAGTAGTTAGTTTGTTTTGTTTAGTGACAATGTGTGTGCATGCTTAAATGATTCAAAAGTACAGTCTTTTTCTGTGGGATCGATCCTTACTTGCCCTAGCTATAGTTTTTATTTGATTATATATTGGGGGTTAGCTAAGGATATTTTATAAATTTTTAATTTGTTTTGGACCTCACGACAAGTCCCCAACACCTAAAGTATACACTAAAGTTATACACTAACATTTTTATAATTAACGCTAATATAATATTTGTTAGAATTCGATGGAAATTTTTCATTCTCTCTTTGCTTAATTCCCCATGCATGCACCATCCACATCCGTCCACCCCATACCACATTTCCTCCCACCCATCCCACCCCCTACTGCCCACCACCCTTACTTCGGGCCACATACACCTACCACCCTTTTCCACCAACCCCCATTCCGCACCTTCTACCCTTCTTGCGTCCTCACCCACTCCACCCCATCCACTTACCTTAGGTTATTTTTTGTTTTCAATTGATTAGCTCAACATTATTATTTTTATAGATACGAATAATTTTGTACTCAATTCGTCTTTATAACTTCTTTGTTTGACTAGGCAGGAGTTTTAATGTAATGTTAAATAGCTTTGGTTTTCAATTTTAAATTTTAAATTTTAAATTTAAAATTTGAATTTGAATTTTAAATTTTTAGTTTTAAAGTGCACAATTTAAATTTGAAAGTTTATATTTTAAATCCTTTTGAACCGAAGTGTAAAAGCACGTTCTATTGCTATTACTCGAAAATGATACGATTCACTTGATTTCATTTTGACTCGCAGGATTCAAAATGTTGAATTCAAATTCTTTTCTTATGTTATACTCCTTTCATGCCAGAAAACCTCTTTCTCCTTTCTTTTTTATCCATCCCAAAAACACTTCTTATTTCTATCAAAAAAGTCACTTTACCTCTTATTTTTTCTTACCCTACCTATCACATCATATCTTTTTACTAATAATCTACTCATCAAATCATACTTTTACCCATCACATCAAAGGACATTTTTGAAAATTCAATGCCAAAATACATTTCCCTTAAATCTCTTTAAAAAACAAAACATTCCATGTTTTATGCGACGGAGGGAGTAGAATTTAAAATCTTGAATTAGCATGTTTAGAATTCAAGTTTTTAAATATTCATTAAAAAAAACTTTTTAAAAAAAAAATATTTTTTCTTCTTGACAAACAATGGAAGATACGATTGGGAAATAATTTTACTAGCAAATCTTTTTCATTTAGAATACATTTTCAGGGAAAATATCTTTTCCCAACCAACAAAACCTTAATATATGGATCTTAAGATAAGGGGAAGAAATGAGGAACAACTTAAAAAAATATTTTCTCCCTTCCTTAAAACAGTTTCTTTTTCATTTTTCTTAAAACATTTCTATTTTTGTAAAGACTAAAATTCACCATTGGTCATTCAACTTTATCAGTTGTGCACGATTGGTCTTTCAAGTTTCAAAAGTCCATAAGTCGTCCTTCAACTTTATGAGTTCTGCATCATTGATCCTTCAAGTTTCAAAAATCCATAATTAGTCCTTCAGGTACACGTCAGCCCTCCATATGAAATCCTTTTTGATAGTAAATATTAAAAGTTAAACGAAATACTAGTTTCATATAATACAAGTAAATTCCACTAGGTACGACTACTCCGTATTATATGGAGCTAGTATTCCATTTAGCTTTTAACATTTACTGTCAAAAGGACCTCATCTAGAGGACTGACATGTACTTGAAGGACTATTTATGCATTTTTAAAACTTAAAGGACTAATCGTGCATAACGCATAGAGTTGAAAGACTATTTATAGACTTTTAAAACTTGAAGGACCAATCGTGGACAATTGATAAAGTTGAATAACCAATGATGAAGTTTAGTCTTTTGTAAAAGAAGACTAATATATCTAAATTAATTTATTGAAATATATATCATTCAATTTGTATTGATATAATAAATCATTTAAATGATTTGTCTCTTCTTTTTTCTTTCTTGGAGGATAAAAGATACTCCGTATAATTTTAGGATAGAAAGAAAGTAGATAAAATTAGAGTTTGTACCCGATATTTGGGAGAAATCTAACTGGGGTCTTGTCTTTCCACCACCCCTTTCAAACTGCGCCCACAGGTAACGACACCCTTATCAAGAAAAGGGTGGGTGTGTGGTTTGTGACTTTGTGTAGAACAATCATAGACTTGGAATTCTCACTCTTGCTGAAGAAGGACAATACAATGGCTTCAGCAGTTTTGTATGGGATTGCTCAGGAAATCTTGAAGAGTCGGCTTGGGGCTTCAAATCCGACCTGGAAAAGCTGGAGCACGATGTTATTTGCATTGTGGGGATTGGGGGCATGGGGAAGACCGCTCTGGCTCAACTCATCTACAACGACCCATTGGTTGAGTAAAATTTCGGGTTGAGATTGTGGGTGTGTGTGTCTGATGTGTTTGATATCAAGGAAATTACCGAGAAGATTCTCAGATCTGCAACCAATTCAGAAACCCCAAAGTTAGAGATGGACCAGCTACAGAGCAGGTTGAGGGCAGAGATGGGTGATAAGAAGTACTTGCTGGTTTTGGACGATGTGTGGAATGAGAATCGCGAGAAATGGGTAAAGATCGATGAGGGCTCTTTTGAAAACTGGCAGGAGTGGGAGTAAGATCTTGATAACTACTCGGCAGAGTACGACGGCTAGAATAATGTGCACGGTTCCTCCTCATGACTTGCGAGGCCTATCAAAAGAGAAGTCGTGGGAGTTGTTTGAAAGGGTGGCATTTGTGCCCGGACAGATTACACACCTCGCTGATATGGGAAAGGATATTGTTGAGAAGTGCGCCAACGTTCCATTGACCATAAGAGTTTTGGGAAGCATTCTTTATGGTAAAGATGAAAGCAAGTGGTTGTCAATTAAAAACAAAAGTCTTGGAAAAATGTCCGAGAACGGGGACATTATGAGCATTCTCAAGCTTAGCTACTATCATCTCGAATCTCCTTTGAAGAATTGCTTTGCTTATTGCGCTCTGTTCCCCAAAGACTCCGTCTTCAACAAGGATATGTTAAAGGGTCTTTGGATGGCCGAGGGATTCATTATTGCTCAGCCAGATGAAAGCCAGAGCCTTGAAGAGCTCGGCGAGGAGTATTTTCTCACTCTGTTGCAAAGGGGATTCTTCCAAGATGCCAAAATGGACGAATGGGGACTCTGCATCGAGAGTTGCAAGATGCACGACTTGATGCACGATCTTGCTCAGGAAGTGGCCGGGGCCAAGTGTAAGGTCTTGAAAGCCGATGAGAGTTGCCACCAGAACAAAATTCATCACTTGTCTTTTGCTTACCAGTTGAACTTTCAAAGGAATATCCCTGCAGCAGTGCTAGGTTTGGAGCATCTGAGGACGTTGCTATTGCCACAACAACTAAGCGACGGGTCGTCGACTTTTAGAAAACCGATGCTCAAAGAAATCACATCAAGCTTAACTAAGCTGAGGGTGTTGGATTTGCATGGCCTTGGATTGATCAATCTACCTAGTTCAATAGGCAAGTTGATCCACTTAAGGTACCTCGATCTCTCCTCGAATCCTATTCGTGTCCTCCCCGATTCAATCACAGAACTCCACAGCTTGCAAATGCTAAATCTGAACCGTTGTAAGAGGCTTACATCATTACCTACAAATATCAAAAGACTTGTCAATTTAAGAAGTCTTGATATTGGTGAATGTTATCCCGTGTTTCGTCACATGCCTCTAGGAATAGGCGAATTGACTTCTCTCCGTAACTTGCCACTTTTCATAGTGACTAAGCGTGTCGGTAGTGCTAGACGAAGTGATCTAAAGAAGCTCAATAGCTTGAGAGGAAAGTTGCACATAGTTTTTGATGGCGACTCGGAGACTACGATGCTAGAAGCAAGAGAGGGGGACTTGACCTGCAAACATGGTGTGAATGAGTTGGAGATAACTTTTACCATGGTTTTCTCTGATTTTAATGATCATGGTGAGGTGGTTGACTCTGATTCTAATGACCATGATGATGT
Organism: Cuscuta campestris; assembly: GCA_900332095.2. Classification (NCBI taxonomy): domain Eukaryota; kingdom Viridiplantae; phylum Streptophyta; class Magnoliopsida; order Solanales; family Convolvulaceae; genus Cuscuta; species Cuscuta campestris. The sequence continues at coordinate 389,414 of OOIL02000115.1, forward strand.
GGTGCTGGAAGGCCTAAAGCCACATCCCAATTTAAGGAAGCTAAAGATATCACATTACAAGGGCGGGAAGCTCCCGAATTGGGCAATGAAGGAGAGCCTGGTTCTCACTCTTTCAAAACTAGTTGAAATTGAACTTTACGAATGGAACAACTGCCAAATCCCCGTGTTTAGCCAACTGCCTCTTTTGAAGCGCCTTTCACTTACACGATTGCTGTCTGTGGAGACGATGATAGACGGAGACCATTCATCATCATCATCATCAACATTGTTCTTCCCATCTCTTGAAACACTCAAGCTGCATGTGATGCATTGTTTGAAAGGATGGTGGAAGGGAGCTGGCGGGTTATCGTTTCCCAAGTTATCAAAATTAGATTTACATTGGTGTAAGAACCTAACATCGCTGCCATCGTGTCCTAGTGTGGAGGAAGTGCATCTGTCACACACACTTGACAATTTCTCAATACTCAACATTGTAACAGCTTCGTCGCGGTTGACTTCACTGACGGTCAACATCGCGGAAGATCTTTTACGCATCCCGACACAGTGTCTGCTTCAGCTCTCTCGGCTCTGTATAAAGGATTCCTCACTAGTTTCCACTGACAAATTCGGAGACTTGTTTGCAACTTTATCTTCTTCTCCCCAATCTTTGTCATTCCACTCTTGCGACAACTTGAGATCCCTCCCTAAAGGCTTGGAACATCTTGCTGCATTGGAGAGGTTTGCAGTTCTTGCCTGTGACCAGGTTGATCTAGAATGCAAAGACAAAGACGAACGTTGCACAATTCCTAGTGACATGCCATGGAAGGCCTTCAAAACCAGTCTTCGTTCCCTAAAACTATTTGGTCTTTCGCAGCTAGCGCGTCTGCCTGGAGCGCTTCGACACCTGACGAATCTTCGTTCTCTCGAGATATCGTTCACTGATTTGAGGGAATTGCCCGAATGGATACGTTGTTTCTCCTACCTTGAAACTCTGGAATTGGTTTGCTGCGATAAATTGACTTGTCTGCCTGAAAGCATCCGTGACCTCAATATCGCCCTGTGCTCAAAAAAATTGATCAAAAGATGCCGAGGCCCAAACGGCAGCGACTGGCCTAAGATTCAGCATATCCCTCGTGTTATTCTTGAGGATTATGACTCAGTGGTGTAATACATTTGTCAAAGCACAATTCTTTCCACCCCCTTTTTAAAGTTTGTAATACTTTGTGTGTTCTTCCAAAGAACACACACTTTGTGTTATCCTTTCACATTTTGCTCTTTTGGTACTGAATTAAACTGAAGTACTGAGTCTACAACTGTTTCTTTGTTTCAATGCCAAATCACTTTGAGAATACAAAAATGCCCTTTTATTAGTGTTATTATATCTATAAATAAATAAATAAAATTGGATGTGCTACGTGTCTGTTCATTTGGTTTGGAATAGTTAACTTCAAACCTTTTCACACTAAAATATTACTCTCTCCGTCCCCAATTTGATTACAAATTGAGGTTAACGAGATCACACTTTTTGAAATCATTTTATTTACAAATCGACATATCGGTAAAAAATAAAAATTACATATTAAAAAACTACGTCAAAAGTTCCACAAAACAAGAGGTGACAAAAATATTTTATTTTATCAAATACTTAATGAAATCGTGTAAACAAACAAAAATTATCGAGAGAAGAAAAAAAATTGTAAACTAATTGGGGACGGAGGGAGTATTATCTATTCAATAGGAGTCCATATTTTTTTGGGAAAAATTTATATAAATACTCCTTGAAATTCAGAATTTTACAATAATACTTCCAAAATCAAATAGAAATTAAATTTTATGTTTTCATGGTTACTTCCATTCTGCCTAATCAATCTTTCTTACTTTTACGTGTCATTAAATGAGCTTAGTTGGCTAATTTGATTTGTATTTTATATTTTAAGGAGTAATATTAATACATGTGTTCAAAAAAAACACGGAGTACGCTACAGAAAAAAAATTTATCCATCTTCTTTCCCAAGGTTCAACGGTGAATCTTTACAACTGACTTTTCTTCTTTGTTCATATCACACATAGTCTCTCTCATCTTTGTTCACCTTTCCTCATCTTTTCTTTCAAAATTGTAACCCTAATTCAGATTTCAATTATTAGTTCTAAGGAACGATGTCAATTGTTTATGGTGTTGTATTTAATTTTATGTCATTATATTTTATTCCAAATCGTATTTCTAATTTTTTTGTGTCTCACTCTCTTTACTTTTTAAAATCAATATCAATCATATAACCTTTTTCATTAATCCATGCAATAAAAATAAGAAGATAAATCAAAAATTTTAATTAACCTAAGTTGAAAGAAAAAAATGGTTTTATGCAATAAAGGTAGTTTTTAATTTACATCTGTCATATACAGAATTAAAAAGAAATAATATTAATTTTACACAATTATTTCTTCACGTATCAAATTGATATATGAACATTTTTCTGCAAATGCTTAAAACATGCATATTATAAAAATAATTAGTGTATGCACATTTTAGGCAAAATTCACAACAATACTCCCAGAGATTACAGATTTTACATAAATACACCCAAATTCATCTATTTACACCATTACTCTTACATTTTTCTCTTATTTACGTCGTTACCCCTCAATTTGGTAGTGATCATCAATATTATTTTGATGTGTCTTACTTTTAGCGCTAAGTGACAAGTTAAAATGCCGACGTACAATTTTTTTTCACTCTAAAATACCACTTACATAAGATTATTCTCTCGCATTGTCTTTCTCACGTCTCAGTAAGTCGAGTCATTGCCCTTATCTCCCATCACTTTCTAAAAATTCTTCAGATTTCAAACTTCCTAAATCTTCTCCATGTCTGATATCAAGCCTGTTCATATTAATTTAATACGAATTCAGTCAAAAAGATGAAGAACCTTGTTTAAGAAGACACACTCGAATAACACTGATGATGACTATGCAATCATGGAGTAATGACGTAAATAATAGGCAAATGTGGGAGTAACTGTGTAAATAAATGCATTTGTGAGTATTTTGTAAAACATATAATTTCTAGAAGTACTCTTGTGAACTTTTCCGCATTTTAAAGTTATGTAATGATTAATGAAAGAAAATAGAGTGCATAATTATTTTGGTCAAACCTTAAAACATTCACTAGAACACATTTCAAAGAAATATAGGTATCAAAAATATCAAAATCACAAAGGAAATTATAAATTAATAATTTAAGATTTTGATAATTTACGTGACTCAATACTAGTAACTAAAATTTAAATTCATGACATTTTTTTAAATAAATTATGACATCAAATCAATTTTTTATTTTACTGAGATAATAATAGTAATAATATTTAAAAATAATTTTAAAAAAATACGAAGAGAGTTTTACAAAGCAAATTGTGAAATGAGTACTATTTTTAAAAATAATAGACGAAAATGTAATAAGAAAAGTAGATTTAGGTGGATCTTGTTAATAGTAAACATAAATCTTACTCCCTTCGCCCATATATTATCTTCTTGTTCACTATTCACAGGGTCAAATTTTATTCATTTTGTTGGCATATTTCTATTGCTCATTTGATAAAATAATATAGTCATATCACATCTAGTTTTGTAAATCTTTTGATGTAGTTTTTAAATACGTAATTTTTTTTTATTTTACACCAATTTTCATATAAAATGATTTGAAAATAGCTTCAGTCAAACATTATAACGTGCAAAGGGAAGATAATTGTTGGACGGAAGGAGTATTTGGGAACGAATGAAGTACTATTTTTATGGTAATATTATAATGATTGAACTCAATTTGTTATAAATATAAAAATTACTTTTGTAAAAATTATTATTTCTGAAACTAAAAAAGAATCATATTAACAAAAAATCCTAGATCAATTCTCGGTTGGTTTTGAAAATGACTTCAGATAAAAATTGTTATCTCGAAGTAGGGATCTTATTTCAGAATTGGTGTATTTTAAAATTTAAAATTGTTTTTCCACATTTAATTAACTTTTATTTCAAAAATTGATTGATTTGGGAAACTACATAGTTAGGGAGGACCATATTAGAAAAGTAGTACTCCGTATATGTTCTAACGCCAATTTGGTGCCGTTTTCAGAGTTGTTAGACGAAGGACTAAACAAAGCATTATTCTCAATTAAAGGGTATCAACTCGGTAATTAATTCATCTTGGAGACAAACTTCAAAAAACACAGTTAATAAAGACCATTTTGATATTTACTCTAGTTTTAATTTAAGTATAAGTAAAAAAAATCTATCTATATTCATTATAAAAAATCAAAACTGCACAAACAATCTGGAACAAGAGAAAGTATGAAGTTATAAGTATTCAGTCATAAAGTGAATCCCGTGTTTACAGGGAAGCAACATTGTTATTTTACACATTCACACATGTTTTCATCCTCATTGTCGTCTAGGATCGGGTTTAGATTATTCATTTTTTTTCTGATTACCTGTGTATAACAAACACAACCACGCTAAGGCTGAGTTCCGTTTGTATAATATGATCTCATGTAATTTTTTGAAGTTCTGATCTGATTGAATTTGATCTGATTAATTCAATTTAAATTAAAATAATAATAATAGCAATAATAATAGAAACAATAATAATACTAATAGTAATAATAATAGAAATGATAATAATAATATTAATAGTAATAATAATAATAATAATAATAATAATATTAATAATTATAATAACAATAGTAATAATATTTATAATCACAATAATGATAGTAATAGCCATAGTAATAGTTATAATTGTAATAGTAATAATAATAATAATGGCAATAATAATAGTAGTAATAATAGAAATAATAATAGTTATAGTAATAATGATATTAATAGTAATAGTAATAATACAAATAATAATAACAATAATAATAATAATAGTAATAATAACAATAACAATAATTTCAATAATAATAATAATAGTAATAATAATAGCAATAATAATAGTAACAATAATAATAGTAATAATAATATTAGTAATAATAATAATATTAATATTATATGGGTGGGGTTCCAGTGCCACTGGAATCGAGTGCCACTAGCGGTGCCACTGGCATTTTGGGGTACCTCCGGTGCTCCGTTCGCAAAATTGACAATTTCTACTCCCCTAACCCACCCCCTAAACCCCCCACCCTACCCCCGCCCCTGCACCCCCACCCCAACCCCGCCGTAAGCCCCCCCACAAAATGTGTGGCTATTATGCGTTGCATAATAGCCACACATTTTGTGGGGGGCTTACGGCGGGGTTGGGGTGGGAGTGCAGGGGCGGGGGTAGGGTGGGGGGTTTAGGGGGTGTGTTAGGGGGGGTAGGAACCGTCAATTTTGCGAACGGAGCACCGGAGGTGCCCAAAAATGCCAGTGGCACCGGAGTGGCACCGGATTCCAGTGGCACTGGAACCGGGCCGATATTATATTAATATTATTATTAATAGTAATAATAATAATAGGAATAAGTAATAAACAGAAAAAATAAGTTGAACGGAACGCTACCTAAGCGGTGATGATAGATTAGAATATCTAACATTTTTAATACACGCATAGATGAATTCACAATTCACAAGAATCACATGATATCATGCAAGTAAGATACACTACGTCATATCTTTGTTTAATTCGTGCTTCGCACGAGTTATAATGCTATATACTCCCTCCGTCCCTCTAAGATCTTTTCGTTTTGACTTTTTGTTGTTTTAAGGAGAGTTGAAAAAAAGGTGAAAGTTTACCATAATACCCTTAATGAAAATGGGTGGAGTATATTAAATGAGGTAGGTGAGGTGTAATAAATAAAGTAAGTGAGGGTAATTGTAATATTTTAATTGTTAAAAAAGATAATGAGAAGATCTATGGTGGAAAAATAAAAAGAGCTAATGAGAAGATCTATGGAGGGCGGAGGGAGTATAAAATTTGAGAGTTGAGCTTCTAGAATTGTGACATGTAGCGCGCTTATTGGGAACTTTGTTGACATGTCAGCATGCCATGTCAGCAATTAATATTTAAATGATTAGTTAACAAAAGAACTTTTTATGTGGAAATTAAATTTTGTATTCTTACTCACAAATTTCTTAGCATAATCGTGTTTAAAAAATTTATATATTAATTTACAAATATCAAATTTTTATAAAATATATTTATGTATAAATATAAATATTATAGATCAAAGTGCAATTTAAAAGATTGTAAAAAGTCAAATAGTAAGAATATTTCAGAAGAGAGACTAAAAAATAAACTAAAGCAAACATGTCCCTAATCAAATCAAAATCAAATAAGACTAAGGGTCTGTTTGGGAACTTCTGAATCGGTAAGTGCTGAACCAGTAAGAGGTTTGAACCATTAAGTGCTGAACCAGTAAGAGGTCTGAACCATTAAGAGCTAGTATATTGCTTAACTATTCAGAGGCAAATGTCTGATCAATTCAGATAAGAGATCTTAACCATTCAGACTCTGTATAATACTTAACCATTCAGATGCAAATCTCTTAACCATTCAGACATCTGAACCATTAAGAGACTGAAACAAACAGCTCGTAAAATCCCCTAGAGCATTCTCGTACTGGGGTAAGGCCGTAAGGGGATATATTTTCGGGAGAAAAGGGAAACCTGTTGCAATTGTGGAGTCGCTTCCTCAATTTGGACGAGAGAAGAGAGAGAGAGAGAGAGAGAGAGAGTAAACCCACGCCGGCAGGGAGAAAGGTTAAGTTTCGATCCGGAGAAGGCGTCAATTTCCGGCTCTAGGTGAGTGATTATAATCTCATTCCATGTTTTTTTTTTCGTGTTTAATTTGTTTGGATTGGATGGGGAAGGGCGAAGGAAACCGCCGGATTCGTCGGACAGCAGGAGGAATCCGGTCAGGGGGTGGGGCGAATTGTTGACGGATGATTTCATTATAATTGTTATGATTTTTTGTTTTTAATGAAACTATTGTGTCTGATTTTGGGACATCGATTGATTAGGGCATAACCTTCGGATCTAAGCCATGGCTGTATCGACAGAGTTCTCACGTTTGGAAATTTGCCATTCACCTCCAAAGATATTGGTGGACACCAAGGACTCGGAAGAAGAAGAAGAAGAAGAAGAAGAAGAAGAAGAAGAAGAAGAAGAAGAATCACCCCATCTGGACAACACAATGGAGGACGAAGTGGGAATCGTTACTGACCTAACTGATGACCCTCCAATTGAGACTAGAATGGAGTTGAAAGCAAACGTCCCATATGAGGATACATACGATTCAGATGGGGAGCCTGATCTGATTGTAACTGGTCCCTTTGCTGAAGAGATGGACGCTTTTAGAGAATACAGGGCTGAGTATCTTGCCATTGGGGTAATGTTGTTTAAAATCTCTACTGCTCTTGCTTTGCTTGAATTTTTCCGTCCCCGATGCTTGCCTCAAAATGTTTTCTTAATTGTTTGTTCCTCAGGGCTACGATGTCACTAACTATTTTAGACCGTCTCCAAGTTTCCCTTATATGTTATGTGATCTGCTGTATCCTGTGAAACTTGCATCTGGAGACTTGTACTATGATCATTGCATCCTAGCTGTCCAAAGAATGATTCTTTATCTTAATCAAAAGGTTTGGTATCATCAAAAACCTATGCCCTTGCAATTNGGGGTAATGTTGTTTAAAATCTCTACTGCTCTTGCTTTGCTTGAATTTTTCCGTCCCCGATGCTTGCCTCAAAATGTTTTCTTAATTGTTTGTTCCTCAGGGCTACGATGTCACTAACTATTTTAGACCGTCTCCAAGTTTCCCTTATATGTTATGTGATCTGCTGTATCCTGTGAAACTTGCATCTGGAGACTTGTACTATGATCATTGCATCCTAGCTGTCCAAAGAATGATTCTTTATCTCAATCAAAAGGTTTGGTATCATCAAAAACCTATGCCCTTGCAATTAATATGTACTGTTATAAAAATATGAGTTATATGCTTAAATAATCCCCGTAGTCTTCAATAACTGGGTAAATAATCGTCGAACCTTCAAAATTTTTGAAATAGTCATTGTGGTCAAAGAATCGTTGCATAATTACTCTTTCATTTAAAGAAAATGTGAAGCATGTGTGTATTATGTGAAGATCTGAAGCATGTAATAATACAAAATTGATCTAGAGTCTTAATTGTCATGTGTTAGCTTGAACCGCAGTACAATGTCTTCCATCTTTTGGTTCAACTCTCACAAAGTTTTCTTCCTGTCTCCCATATCTTGGTCTTTTAACCACAAAGACAAGTGTAATTTTGTCAGGCTAGCTTCTTTATTTTGTTACATGCTTCGCATTTTTGCATAGTATGCATGTCGTTTGTGTGCTTCATGTTTTCCCTAAAAGAAGGACTAATTATGTAGCGGTTTTTATAAACCGTAGGGACTATTTCACAGCTTCTGAAAGTACATGGACTATTTACTTATGGAAGACCATAGGGATTATTTATGCCGATAACTCTACAAATATTTGGCTGATTTTTGTTGTCTAATAATGTTAACGCTGCGTGCAGAGAGGGAGAAATCTTGAATTTGGGGAACTTGTTAAGGCAAACAGGGAAGCAACTTCTTGCTTTACATTTTATGCGACCTTTACTGCTACAGAATATGGAGAGAAACGAACATATCAAGCCCAGGTCCATACCTGTATAAAAGGTGCTGCAGTTAAGTTTTGGGAGTTCAAGGAAGCTGCATCAAAGGAATGAGATGGTTTGATTTGTTTTCTTGATGGTTATTCCCCTATTCTTGCAGAATTGTGGAGTTGGGGAAGATTGAGGCATGCTGTTTTTAAGGTTGCAAACTACTCTAAGTTCAAATGATTGAGTTGAGGAAGATTGAAGCATGCTGTTTTTAAGGTTGCAAACTACTCTAAGTTAAAATGATTGTGCGACGCGAAACTTATTTATGATGACTTGGTTATATGCAATTCTGAGTATAAGAAATTAGTATATGTTTTAACGCCAATTTGATGTTGTTTTTAGAGTTGTTAGATGGAGGACTAAACAAAGCACTATTCTCAATTAACGGGTATCAACTCGGTTATTAATTCATCTTTATGATGAAATAAAAAAACATCAATATTTTAAACTATATTCAAAAATTGTGGATAAAATAGTTACATAGAATGTTTTATTAATCTAAATTTATGTAAGACATCTCAAGTTTTGCTTTATTACTCAACTTTTTCTCATTTTTATTGATTTCAAAATTTAATTTTGATAGTGCAAAATTAACAAGGTAAGTTTGACCGGGTACAATCAACAAGCCAAATACACCGGAAAGTAAGAACTCAAAAGATGATTTAGACCAAGAAAGAATTCCTGAGCCTGAAATTATATTTTTCACTCTTTTTAAGAGTGTACAAGAATGTATATAAATAAGCGAATGTCTTTCCTCCACCTCTTACAATCTATTTATATTAGGTGGAGGAAGTCAATTAAGGTAAAAAGCCCTTCCTTGGGTGTAATCTTAGCTTCAATCAATACCTACATAACCCCTAGACCCGCCACTCGCTGGCTTAACCGTCAACGAGCGCCAATCTCGCCCCTATTTATGCTGTCTAGCGGTTTAGCGCGATCCTCGCTCCGTCATTAAGTCTCTCAGATGGCGGGTAACACAGCGGGATGGCTCCACATGCGCCCTCACCTAGCATCGCGTTCGTTTGTTTAACTCGTAGAATCTAACCGTGCAAATCTAATGAGTTCATCCCTTAAGCCGACTCCAGTAATGGCCTTGTGAGAAAATGACTATGTCGTAAACATGACCGGTCACTTTCCAGAGAGGGATGACTACTCGTTTCTATAACGTCCTTTGCCACCTGGAATGCCACTTAATATATTGATCGGTCACGTTTGACCTGTCACTTCGCGCCCGTCCGGGCCGGGTATTAATTATACCCATCAAATTTTGTTTTTCATTTTTCTAAATTTTATTTTAAAAAAATTAAATGTCAAAATAGTTTATAGAAAAAGATTAAAATATGAGTAAAACATAAAAAATGTACAAAAATAAAAGTTCTATATCTTTATTTCAAATAAGAGTTCCAATGAAAATAAAATGTCAATCATGAGAAAAAAATAGGGTTGATTACATTATAAGAGCGAGCGAGATCAAGGATTAGAATGAGAATAATATAAAAGTACACTAAAATAAAAAAAATTAATTTTTTTAGGTAATAAAAAATCATAATAATAATAATAATAATAATAATTATTATTATTATTATTATTATTATTATTATTATTATTTTATCATTCATACATCCATATGAGAATGGTAGAGTTTGACCATCCAAAAACCCTACAGTGCTCTATTCTCAAAATTAATAGTTCATCAAAAACCCTAATCCCAGATCTCGCCCGCTCACGACTCCCCTACCCCTGCAATTGCACCCCCTAAGTTTTATTGACTTTCTCCATAAGATTAATCACAGAGGAAAGATGTACAAGGGAGAGAATCCCAAATTAGATATGTTAAATATATTGTATATATTTAATATATTGTATTATTCCCTTACCTTATTTGTATAGGTTCCCTTACTTGTGTCTCTCCTACCTTGTTTAGAATTGAGACTCCCCCTATATATATTCATGTAATCACAACTCATTCAATCAATGAAAATAATAATTCTTCATGGTATCAGAGCCTAATTAAAAAACCCTAACCCTACCTCTCGGCTCTCCCTCTCTCCCACGGCAGACTCAGCGCCGCCCCGCCGTCCCTCCTTCGACGTCGGCAGTCCCAGCGGCGGCACTCCCTCCCCCTCTCCCTTTGGATCTCTCTCCTCTCTTCAATGGCCGAAAGCGAGGTTACCTCCAACTCCACTCCGGCGAAAACCCCTCATTTTGCCTTCACGAGGGTCTCTAATGTCAAACTCCACATTCCGGTTCTTCTCAGTCTCTCTCAACCGAACTACAAAAAGTGGAGTCGCCTTTTCCTCCTCTTGGTTCGCCGATTCAATCTCCAAGGCTACATCAATGGCTCCATCGTCCCTCCCTCCGAAGACGACGATGAGTGGCTCCAACTTGACGCTCTCCTCCAGGGATGGATCTTATCCACCATCTCCGACGAAGTCTCGGATCTGGTTATCTCATCTGTCTCCACCGCTTCTGCTCTTTAGAAAGTTATCCATGATCTTTTTCACGACAACAAGAATGATCGTGCCATGCAACTCGAGCACGAGTTCCGTACCACTGTCAAAGGCAACACTTCTATGGCGGCCTACTGTCAACATCTGCAAAATCTTGCAGACTGGCTAGACGATGTGGATGCCCCGGTGTCCTAACATCAATTGGTTCTTCAGATGCTCCGTGGTCTCCCCAATGATTTGCAAGCCCAGACGTCTTTTCTTCAATTTCAGGATCCGCTGCCAACTTTTCTCCAAGCCCGCTCCGCTCTCATGCTTTTGGACCGACAACGCAACCCCATGGCCAACTTGAGTAGCATGGCCCTCCTTGCCGGCAGGCCCGGCGTCAACGGCGGTGGTCGGCAGCCGTCCAGCAGCGGCAGCGGGGGACCCCAGCACAGCAGCAACGACATCGGTGGTTTCCATGGCGGCAGGCTTCAGCACGGCGGCAGCTACGGTGAGGGCAGTTCCTCCGGACAGCGCAACGGCTATGGACGCGGAGGCGGGCGAGGCAACGGCGCTCGGGGTAGAGGTCGTGGACGACAAAGCAGCTCGAGGCAACGGACCTATCCCGACGGATCCAACACCTGGAACTCACCTTACCCAAACCAAAACCCGGGCCTATTAGGCCCACGTCCCATGCCTACACCTCTCCCATATCATGCCCAAGCCTACTACACTACCACCACACCCC
>OOIL02000115.1:417124-432172 GCA_900332095.2 Cuscuta campestris
TCTTCTTCTTCTTCTTCTTCTTCTTCTTCTTCTGCTTCTTCTTCTTCTTCTTCTTCTTCCTTTGGAAGTAAATCGCAAATTTCCAAATGTGAGAACTCTGTCGCTACTGCCATGGCTCAGATCCTGAAGAGCAATTGAGGTCCCAAAATCACACAATAATTTCATTAAAGACGAAATAATCAAACATTTATAATGAAATCATCTGGGAACAGTTTCCCCGCCCCTCCCCTCCCCGGGCGCGCTGTTCTAGACGGAAACCCCAGCTCTGGTCCGACGAATCCGGCGATTTCCAATCCATTCCAAATAAGTTATGTATGGCATGAGTTATAATCACATACCTAGAACCGAAATCGACGCCGCCTGGATTCGCCCCCGGATCGAAACTTCTCCTTCACGTCTTGACGCCGCTGTTCTCTCTCTCTCTCTCTCTCTCGAAGGAACGAATCTACCATTGCATTAGGTTTCCCTTTTCTCCCCTAATATATATCTCCCCTTGCTCGGATCACGGGCCTGGCCCGCCGGCAAAATAGAGAGCTTGGGCTTGACATTTTAGAGTACGGGCCGGGCTTGGACCTTATAAATGGCGGCCCGAATATGTTAGGGCCGGGCTCGGGTTTATGCTCAAGCCCACGGGCCGGCCCGGCCCAAATAAATTAAATATTTATTATTAATATAATTATAATAAAATAACAATAACAACATTAATAATAATAATAATAAACAAACCTATTTCAAATTATTATAAACACACATACATACTTCTATGGAGAGAAAAAATAAACTATAGGTATATATAATAAAATGAATACATCTTTACTAATCCGTATTGTTTGCAACGTATCACACATTGATTATGACATTTCAATAGATAATATTTTGTACTTCATACATAGTAGCAATATCAAACAAAATATATTTATATATCAATTTTTCTTTCATTTACTCATAATAGTATCAAATATCTAATATATTAACTTGTTACGTTTTTTAAAAAATTTTTTTTTAAATTATTTAGAAGTTTTTGTCGGCCAGGCCGGGCCTGCCCGAAGCCCGCGGGTAATCATGCGGGCCGGGCTTGGGCTTCAATTGTTAGGCCCGTTATACGGGCCGGACCGGGCTCGGGCCTAGAAATTTTTCGTAAAGCAGTGTCTCGGCCCGGCCCGAAACCCGGCCCGGCCCGCACTTTGATCAGGTCTACCCCTTGCACGCCCCACCCATTCACCCCCAACACTAAGGGCGTATTCAATTAGAAGTCTGTAAGATTTTTTTAAACTTTAAGAAGTCAGTGGATTTAGAAAATCCATTGACTCCATGTAGAGTTTGGCATATTCTTTTATTGATTTACATTGAATTTTATATACTTGAAGAGATTTGTTTAGGCCCCGTTTGGTACATGGAATTCAAACTATCGAATTGGAATTGAGGACTTCAATTCCAATTCTGGTGTTTGGTAGCACAAAAATTATGTGGATTTGAAATTGATAGTGCAAAAAATGAATTGAAATTGACAGAATTCAATTCTATGGAATTAAATCCCATGGAATTTCAATTCCAATTCTATTCCAATTCCACCAATTCCTTGTACCAAACGGACCCTTATTGATTTAGATGGATTTCATGTTTGTTCAACTTTTTTATTCATCTCATCCATGACACTTGCCCTTCCTTCCCAAATCTGGGTCTGCCCAGTGCCACTATTTTATAAAAAAGACTATTTCCTTTTTTTTAATTTAAAAAATGAGAATTTACATCTCTATTTTATAATTAGATTTTTTGTATTTTCTCATTTATCATTCTACAAATAACAACCATGCATGATATATTTTATTTTATAATTTTTAAATATGATATCATATATTTTTAATATACTCTACACCAATTTTAATTTTTTAAATATGATATCATATATTATTTTGTTAGACAAAAAAGGCTACTTTGTTTTTTTATGTTAATAAATGAGAATTCACATTTATATTATATAAGTAGATTTTTTTTTGTATTTTTCTCATTTATCATTCTACACATAACAACCATTCATGATATACTTTAGTTTATAATTTTTTTAAATATGATATCATAAATGTATAAAAATACTCTACACCAATTTTAAATATGATATCACATATTTTTAATATACTTTACACCAATTTTAATTTTTTAAATATGATATCATATATTTTTTTTGTTGGACAAAAAAGCCTACTTCGTTTTTTTTTAATTTAAGAAATGAGAATCTACATTTATATTTTATAAATAGATTTCTTTTGTATTTTTCTCATTTATCATTCTACAAATAACAACCATGCATGATATATTTTATTTTATAATTTTTTAAATATGATGTCATAAATATATAAAAATACTTTACACCAATTCCGGTGCCGTGAGGATCGCAGAGAGACGCAAAGAAAAGGGTAAGAAACAGAAAAGGATGTGAACTGCTAAGTGAAATGCTGCTAGGGTTAGCATTTCAATTTTTGGCGGTTTGGTTCTAAATGCCAATTCCAAAAGTCATTATCCAAACAAATAATTTGACGGTTTGACTAGTCCAATCCGCCTTTTATGGGCAAAAATGCCAAATGCTAGATGAACCGCCATTTACCAAACATGGCCATTGATTCCTAAAGCGAGCGGGTCAGTATCTCCCTTCTCAAGGAAGACTTGAACGGGCAATGAGCCAAGGCCATTGACTTGAGATAGTAAACTAAAAACGACCCATAAAAAGATTTAATCACCCGGAAGTAGAGGCCCTGAAAGAAGAGTACATATGAGCCTTAGACAACATTCGAAACGATCGGACATGGTTGGAAATGTTAGACACCTCGCACACCTCTAGAGGGGGGTGAATAGAGGTGTTGCCCAAAAGACCAGTTTTTTTGCGCGGAAACGTTCTTCACGAATATTCAATAAAAACAATGCACCACAAACAAAATAAAGTGAAGGATAAGAGCAATGCACACTCGATATATACTGGTTCGGCCTAAATGCCTACATCCAGTCCCCGAAGCAATCGTGCCCAGGCCTTCACTAACCCATCAAACTTAATGGAGTTTGACAATCCGAATACAACTCGAGAACTTAATTTCACAAGCCTCTTATCTTACCACCGAAGTTTTGATTTCACAAAACTCAGGATTTCTTCCACCTAACGTTTGATTTCACAAACCGTTAGGATTTCTACCACCTGGTGTAATCCCAACACCAAGAATACAAATCCCTTACAATAAAGTAAGAAAACAAACTGCAACCGAGTAATTCTCCCAACATAGAGTAGATTGTTGCAAATACAATGGAGTCCTTTAGAATATGGCAATATCTCTCAAAGACTCAAGCAATGAGGAAAAACTCAAGCAAGAAATGATTTAGCAATCAAAACAATTGCCTTGTTTGGATATAAGGAGGGGATTGAGTAAGATCTCTTTGGATATTCAAAGGATATGTTCTTCAAAGTGTTCTAAGTGTTCTTATGAAGATAATCACGAAAGAGGGTTGTTTATATAAGTTAGGGAGTGGATAGAGATGAAAAGAATTCAAAAAACTAGCCGTTTGGTAGTTGAAACTGTCGACTTATTCGAATAACTCAAGAACTATTCGAACAGTTTGGATCAATCGCGTGGCTTGAAAAACCAGTTCTTATTCGAATAAATGGTTATTTATTCGAATAAATCAAATTGAAAAACCAAGACTTATTCAACTAGTTCTGGATTTATTCAACTAAGTCAGAATAGAAGTTCAGGGATTTATTCGAATAGTTTTTGATTTACTCCGTATTTGAATAGTTTTTTGGAAAAAAATGTGTTTTAAAGGAAGGATGATAAGGGAATGAACGTTAGAGATGCCATACTCTTTAACACATAATCTAAGACTTAAAACACTACCCAACTAAGGAAATAACCTTTTCGGCCTCGTTCCTTCACCGATGCTCAAGTCCCTTCTTCACGGATGAATATAAACTTCTTGTAGCTTTGATTCTTAGCCTTGATGCACAATATGATTATGTTTTGTCACCCTTTTGTCATTATCAAAATCTAAAAGACAATGGGCAAAAGACATTGCAAAAATACATACTCATGATAGCACATTGTCCAACAGGAACCTATAGTGTTAACTTGGCCGAGTCAGAAAAACTTCAAAAAACTACTAAGTTACAGATGCGTTCGGCTACAACCTACCGTTAAACAAAAAAAATGTTAACCGGGTGCAAGGCACACCAGAAGAAATATTAAAATTCACAATGTTAAAAACTCCAACCAGGTTGGGAAATATGACCTATGGCGTCAGGCTACCGAATAACTTTGCGGCTGAGTCGAGATACAAGTGAAGCATTGAAAGTTTTGCAACCCTTTTCGGGTTGGGTGTTCAAAGAACGGAGAAAGTTCTCAAACCCACCAGACAAGAATGTTATGGAATTTTCAATTCTTTCAATTGGACGAAGATGCTAAGAAATTCCTGAGGCCAAACAGCTAGCTAAGGGCAAGGTCACTTTGAAAGATCATTCAATATTTCATATAGATCATTCTCAGAGCGGCTAAAACACACATGGAAAGAATTGAAATATGTGCACATGCAAAAGAAACATACACCGGGTGAAGAGAAAATTAAAATGCAAGGGGATGGGGGTGCTGGTTCATCCTCGGGGATCAAAGCAATGCCATATGAAGCCGCGGAGAAGGCAAGATCCCGGACTGCTAGGATGCAATGGGTCGTCGCCCGGCGTCTTTTTTGGCCCATCTTGAAGCCGAAGAAGCCCACATCGGTGATCATCTTCTTTCCTTCAAGCTCTCGGTAAAGAAGCCTGGAGGAGTCCATGGTAGCCTTAGGGGAAGAGGTTCCTGGGCGACCTCAACTTTGTTCTTTTCCACCCATGCCTGGGGCTAATCGGGGAGCTCCCGCTCCTTTTGCTCTCATTCATCAGTCGGGTATTCTCCTCCCTCAGCTCAAGGTTTTTAGCCCCGACAGCCTTAGTCAGCTTCGCGAGCTTGTCTGTCTAACTGCCTCATGGTGATGGCGCTCAACTCCCGGGCCCTCTTCTCCCCTTCTTTCACCTTCTCCTCCAACCGGGTTGACTTAGAAGGAGAGCGCAACATCCGGGCCCACCTCACCGAGCTGATAAAGATAAAAGAGTACTGGTTAGGAAAAGAGAGAGAAATAAGAATCGGGAAGGGGGGACAGAGTTAAAAAATATTGTAATTTTTATCAAACAAAGTAAGCAACAGACAACTTAAAATGAGACGGAAGAGTAATGAATTGGAGGAGGGAGGAGCAAATATGAATTAAATAAACACTCCGCATAAATTTAAGAAGATCAAAAAAGGATAAAAAGGCACAAGTACTTAAGAATAGGGGATAACGATTTCCCATTTCTTCTCCAAACCTCGCCCCTCCCACCTGATGCTTAAGAAAAGGGGACAGTCCAAACGGAAACGAACAGCTTTCTCCAAGAGATTCCACTTGAATTCCAAGTCGGTGAAGTAACTTCTTCTCCAAGTCGGTAATTTCAAATTCTTCTCTACATTGATTTGACATCTCTGCGACTGTACATTGATTTGACATTCCAATGCATATTTTCTACGGAGTAAATAATAGTGAGATTCTTGTTGTCATTGTGATCTTTCAAATTATCCATGCATACATCAATGAATTCTCTTCCCGGCCACTTTTAGGCCAAGTTTCTGGACTAGAAATCCCGTTCAGAAGGTTCAACATCATCATTATGAAAAAGGTCTAGGGTTGAATGAATAGATTCAAATGGCATGCTTTGATTGCTTCAAGTGTAAATTATATATATGATATTTAGATTTTGCGTGTTATTTGTTGTTCTCACATTATATGGTAAGATCTTTCATTGCATGACACAGATGTGGAAGAGTCAGTCTTGTATGACCATTATGAGTAAGTGGTTACACCTTCTAGAGTAGATTTCCTAGACCATAGGTAAAGAGAGCACTTTGAATAAGAGATTCCCTCCGACTTGTACTAGGAGATGAGATGATAGAAAAGTTCTTTTTGCTGTCTTATCAATTTTCCAATACAAAAGAACATCTAAACATGTAGAGCCAAATGCCATTTTCATACTAACATATAAAGAGCTATACATCATTTAAGCAGTAGCTCAATAGATTTTAGGCAATTGTTTACCCCTACCTAGTCAGGGCAACTCTGAACTTTTATTGGACTAAGAGTTAAAGAGAGCATCCATGCAAGGTAGCACCAAGGTAACAAATCAAACATAATAAATCAAACAGTGTAGCCAAAAAGTAATAATTAAACAACTCAGCTCCTAACATGCCTACCTGATAGTAAACAAATAACACTTAAAACTACATTTGTGAACACGGAAACCCTAGCCAAATGCACATGTTTGGACTCCCTTTTGTATAATTGGTTCTGCGACAAAGCAACGAATTAACAAAGGCGTGACTGCCACTGATCAATTCATGGTTCTTTCCCTTTAATTACTTTGCTCCATACTTTTGGATAGAAAAATATACTCTCGTGCATACCGGAATATACATACTCAAGCATGCGATACTTTACATCTGCATGGTCTAATACTATATTTTCAGCCAAGCACAAAACACTTGAAGTATTAATCAGACACTTGTGGGAAACTTATACACAAAAAAGCCAACTAATCTATATGTTCAAAAAGGCACTTTAAAAAACACTTTTGAAATGGTCAAGCAAAAGCAAATTGCCTAGATTTAAAATCCATTGAAACTTCTTAAGGGTAAAGAATCGATAACAAGGAGAAAAACTAAATTTAAATTTCAAAATCAGTTAATGAATTTTCTAAATTTTTAATCCGATTAAATTCGATAGTGAAAACTCAATTTCACCAGAGGTGCCATTATATTTCATCAATTTTAATTGATTTAACAACCTAGTTGAATCCCACAAAAGTAAAGTCGGTGTGCATATGCAGACCTTACCCCGACTCAAAAATAGAGAGGTTGTTTCCAAAGAAACCCCCGTCTCCAGCACCACACGTAATCATGTATGCAGCTTGACCCTGTGTTTAAACCATAGAGTTGCTGTTTTCAAATGACCCATGATGAGCGTAGAAACTTGCATTGATTGACTGCTACTTCACTATTAAAAGAAGAGCAGACAGTTTAAAGAGCCATTTTGCTATATTCCTTCATACCCCAAAGCCAAAATATAGCGAATCTTTGAATTTATTTAAAATTTAGACAACAGAGCGATATAACCATGGATATGCAGAAACCCGGCTCAAAATTTTAACCTTAATTTAAAACCAGTTGATATTCTAAAGTCAAAACATAAAGTTGGGGGATAGAAACAAAGATACGCAGAAAAATATACTAAAATTTGAGAAAAGTTTGGCTTCACGATGGTCTCTCACATATGCCCTATATATACTCAACAAAATTGATGAATTAATGGAGTAGAGGACGAGATTGAACCATGAAATGTTGAAGTAAATTAAAAATATGTGATATATAACATATGTATGTATGTATGTATGTATGTAATGTAATGTAATGTAATGTAATGTAATGTTATGTATGTATGTATGTATGCATGCATGCATGCATGGATGCATGTATGTATGCATGGATGCATGTATGTATGCATGTATGTATGTATGTATGTAGGTATGTATGTATGTGGGTGGGTGTTTGTGTATACACCTAGGTGACAACTAGGCGACACCTTAATAACTATGGAAAACTCATAACAAAGACTAGTGGTATGTGCCTCCAAAGTATCAAATTAGTGAAACAATGTGTGACCAAGTTAAAAAATATGAATATCCTAATTTTTTTTTGAAACATGATTATCCTAATTTTAATAAAGTAGAAATATCAAAATAAGAAACATGTACTGAACAAGCTAGAACAAATCAGGGAAAAGAAACTGGTATTTAATAAACCAATGTATTTTTTTAAACAATAAACCAATGTATTGAACGCTGAATTGACTCAAGCAATCTGACCAATTTGTAGAATCGAAGCACAAAGTAAGATTCCTA
Source organism: Cuscuta campestris (assembly GCA_900332095.2). NCBI lineage: Eukaryota > Viridiplantae > Streptophyta > Magnoliopsida > Solanales > Convolvulaceae > Cuscuta > Cuscuta campestris. The sequence goes on from OOIL02000115.1 coordinate 425,121, forward strand.
AAGAGTGAAAAGAAAACCACTTTATAAATAAAATTTCTTGGGAGAATTTCTCATGCTCTGTATAATTTATCGTAGACCGAACTAACCCCAAAACTTGAAAATTTCCTCTATAACAGGATGATTCCTAAAAAGTACTGGAGCTGGCTTATCTTACTTGCTGCTTGCATACATCAATTATATTCCACAATGCAACAATAAATAGAATGTGAAACGAGAATTTTCTACCTGATTAGAGAAGAAAAAACTCCTCTTAGGAAGATCTTTCCTGAACGGGATCCATGAGCTGCAAGGCAAATGGAACGGGCCACAAAGAGGCCTCGAGAGTAATGCTGTCAAAGAAAAAACTCTTTGTGATGCTATTGAGCATTGACTAGTTATTTAGGGCGCGATGCGCACCAATGCGCAAAGGGCTTCTAGCGCCTCGGTGCGCGATGCGCATATGTAGACACAAGTAGCATAGCATCTCTAAATTAGTAATAACACGCGTAAGATGTTGAAAAGCATATGAAAATTTTAGATTTAAAACAAGAATCAAATTCAAACAGAGCCATAGGCAAATTTAAAAACAGAATTGCAACACATGAATCAAAATCAAATTCAAACATTACCATATTCAAACACCAATGAATAAAATACGACGATTTAATAAACAAATTGCAATAAACTAACAAATGAAATTGATAAAATACAACAATTTAATCAACGAATCAAAAAACGATGAACAAAATGCAATTAACTAACTAATGAAATTGATAAGTTACAACTGTTTAATCAATGAATTCAAAAAAATGATTATGGTTATTTCACAGTAGAGACTGAGAGTATCTAAAAAAAGAGGTAGAAGAGAGTTTTTCGAGCTGGAAGTTTATCTAATACCCAAAAAAAGAGCAACTAAAAAAAAGAATATACCAACCTGAGATAGCTTTGAGACTGAGAATGGGGTCTTTGGTAGTCGAATGAATTTCCATAGGTATTTGCGCCTCAGGCACGCTTTTCACAACTATGGCATTGAGATTCCACAAGGCAGCCGAGAGTTAGAGTCCACTTAAACTTCAGCGTTGCTTTTCACTGTCTCTGCTTTTGATCCGGCTTTCTCTGCCCACTCTTTCAAGTTTCAACACAGCAGGTTCACTATTGTGACCCTTTGTTTCTGCAAATAACCATAAAACATTTTTTATTTAAAATTCAAAAATCACACTTAGGGTTAAGAATCGTCAGATTCGTCACTAATCACCTACTCGGCTGTTACTTGAATTGAAGTGCTCCTTCAATTCTCTTGGGGGATATTTTCCCGTTATTCTAAAAGTCTGGTTTCACATATCCCCTCGCTTTTTCTTCATTTTTCCATAATCAAATGAACACATTTCTCCATTATTTTCATGTTCCCACCACATAAACACAAACACGCATCAGCCAGTGTATAACTCATAATTAGATCAGCATGTAGCTACCACAAAGGAACTTTTTTATGTAACTATGATAACAAGAGTTACAAAAGCTCCTAATCAGCGATCTCTTATTTCAGTCTAGGGGTAAGGTCTCTACACTTTATTACATTTACCTATAAATTTATCAAACACATTAAACTAACAAAACATTCTCTCAACTATAACCAACCAATTGAAAAAAATCACTTGCCCAATATTAGAACAACCAACTAATATGACTTGTTTATTCGTAACTAAATCTCAGCTCCTCTCGATAGAAAGGATTTATAAAAACTAGTCCAAACAAAAAAAATCAACAGAGAGCACTCTTCGGAAAACTTTTGCATAAAGATGAATTTCTAAACATGCCCAAGAATAAGGCATTTGTTGATGTAAGGAGTATTATAAAACATCTGAGGTGTATAATATTTTATAAAAATAGAACACATCCTAGGAAAATATCTAGAATCTGTTTCAAAGATAGCGGATTGAGTTGGTAAACACATCTCTAAACATACCAAGAGTAAGTCACTCTTAATCTTGGCATTAGAAAAAAACCATGCAGAGTTAGAGATGAAATGCAGACTAAGGAGATTAAAGACTACTTGAATCCTAAGGACACTTAGAGTGAATCTCTTTCCTTGGTTGTTTGATTTTGCTGAATTTGGTGGATGAAAGGAGTTGTATTGAACTGCTTCTTTTTTTCACTCACCGTGATTTATTCAATGAATATTTGTTTACCTTTTCCCCACAATCTTAGCCATTGCAGCACTGTAATATTATTATTTCCTTCTTCCACATCATTGTAGAACTAATCTGCATCAAAATATCATTATCAAGTATAAGGCATGACAGAACGTCGACCACCGGTAAGAAAGAAAGGCTTTTCAAACAAATAGTAGAAAAAAAATATTTAGATTGTCAATTTCCAATATTTCTTCAATTTAATTGCAGGACTTAGAGAACGGGATGCCATTGGCCCATCGTTGTAACCGATATATTCTGCACGAGATGCAAGATCAGAGAGGCACAAGTAAGCATTGCACCAATAATTATTTCATATATATATATATATATATATATATATATATATATATATATGTAAGTATTTATTGTTTGAAGGCACAAACAATTAGTAACAAATGTCTGAACATGGCTCAATTAGTAACATGTGCATATCTACCATTTTTGGCCAACTTAAAATGTTAAATGATCTGAAGTAGAAAAGCACCACATCAAAGGTTGATGCCAACAAAAGAAGACAAGCACCCTTTTTATAAATTTTTCAAGGAGTTAAGTAAATGAAATTAAAAAGAGAACGGAATTAAATGAAAAATCTGTTTAATGATATTTTGCACTTCACAGTGACCTGCATGGCACGGGCGGCCATTGCCACATGCGAAGGGAGGTATAATAAGCCACTATTAAAAAAGGACAGAAGAGCCTTTTCACCACAACATGCCATCGAGGAGATTTATGAGATCCAGCAACAAAGAGATGGGATAGGCTCTTTCAAGCCGATTGAGAAGCTCTTAAAAAAAGGTGGTGTGTGTCTTGAGGAAAGATATAGGCCTGGGAAGAAGGTATATGCACACGGATATATATATATATATATATATATATATATATATATATACATACATATATATATATATATATGTATGTATGTATGTATTTTTTTCATGCACTACATTTATTCAAATCAAACCAACCAAAGAGTTAACAAAGAGAAACAAGAAGACTTCAAATGAAAAACCAAAACCTGCTTGCTGCAAAAGGAAGGACGCAAGACAGTATAGTCATGCCACCTCTTGTGTTCATTTTTAAAGTTTAGACTTGAACTTTTTTTCATTTGTTAGGTCATTGGAGGAATACATATCAATATCAGAGAGGGGGTGACAGTTGAAAAGCCTGACGAAAGACGAATAATTAGACTTATTCTTGAAGGTGGCCCTGTAGCTGGTGTTCTTGAAGTTGATGGAAAATTTAGTCATTTGAAAGAAGATGTAAGGAAAAAAAAGTGACTTGTATTCTATATTTCCAAATTGAATTGCCTTTGAATACTTTGAGATTTGACAGGAAATGTATCGAGGGGAAGACGAAGGAGTTGAAACAGGTCTACATGCTGTCATACTTATTGGCTATGGAAGCAAGGCGGGTAGCCATTTCTTCTATGTCCGTAATTCGTATGGAGGTAAATGGTGTGATAGAGGGTTTGGGAGGGTTCTACGAAGAGTCAGCACGGGGAGACCAAATTCATTATTTCAAAGAATTTGGTATCCCGAGGGTGTGAGTGCTTATTGAAGAAGCGCGGAAGACTAAAGATGATGTGCAGCAGATTGAAGAGGTTGAATAGCACCATCTGAAGTGAATACAACTTTTTTTTCATGGCATCTAGGCCACCTAGGATCTGATCTGTTTTTTTAATATCTGTTACTTCGCTATGAACCAATGTAATCATGTTTGCTATTTTATACAATTTTAATGGTGAGTAACTACTTTTTAAGAGTATAAATTGATAATTTTATAGGATTCAAAATCTCAATTGAATAAGAACATAGTGCTTCATCTTTCCTGTTTCTCTCTCTATGGCGAGGAGGAAGGGAAGACCTAGGAAGAACGATTCGCCGGCCGATCAATCACAGGCTAAACAAGGATCTAGAAACGGAAGCTCCTTCAATACACCAGTAAACAAAACTTCTGGATGCGATGATGGAAGGATGGAACAGATCTATGAACCGATAACGAAAGAGAATTTCCAATCCGAGAAGAAGGATGCTGCTCCAGATGTGATAGGGGGACAGAAGGTAGCAAAATTCACAAAGGAGGACATAATAGAAGACTATGGGATCTGGGATAGAGCTGTAATCTGCTGTGTTCTAGGGACTAATCCCCCCTCTGGAGGTATTTAAAGGATTTGCTAACCGGATTTGGAAGGAGTATAATATTGATGATGTCTCATTTGTGAAAGAAGTGTTTGCTAACTGTGGAGGAGAGAAATGAGGTCAGTAAACGTAAGTATTATTTCTTCGTCAATAAACCAATGCTGGTTCAGGAGGAGTGGGTCTCTGGAAAGGCAATTGATACTACAAAACTGATTGATATACCTATCTGGATTCAATTCCCTATCCTCCAAATGAAGTACTGGAGCTTATCTGGGCTGAGCAAATTGGGCAGTCTAATAGGTAAACCCATTAAAAGAGACAAAGCTACTGCAACAAAAGCTAAGTGGAACTTTGCCAGAATCCAGGTTGAAGTTCAAGTCCATCAATCATTCCCTGATAAAATACAATTTGTGGATGAGGATGAAAGGGTGATTACCCAAGAAGTTACATATGAGTGGAAACCTACTTTGTGTGAGCAATGTAAGAAATTGGGGCATGAATCACAACAATGTAGAAGGAAAGAGAAGGATCAGAAGGTACAAAGAGGGGGGTCAGAGGAAAATTTGGGTCCCAAAACAGAGGCAAGAAAAGGGAGAAGTTGCTGAAAGTGGAAAACAGAAAGACTCAATTGAAGAAAACCTCATTCCCAAACAATCCAATGAGAAGGATCGGGATGGTTTTCAAACTGTAAGTGGAAGGAAAGCAGCAAGGAAGGTGATATTGGAGGATATAGGGGTGAAAGAAAATACCCCTATTTTTTTACATGATCTTGAGCTGGAACATAAGAGGGTTAAATAATCCTACTAAACAGTGGGAAGTTATTAATATTATTAATAAATATAAAGTCTGTCTTATGGGTATTTTAGAAACTAAGATTGAGAAGAATAAAGAGGAAGAGATCCTAAATAAGATGTTTGGTGGTTGGGGATCCTTCACAAACTGTGATCTTCATCCTCTAGGAAGAATATGGGTGGTGTGGAGTAAGAATAAGGTGACTGCTCAGGTGATTGATTCAACTGATCAAGCTGTCCACTGCAAATTCAGGCATCTAGACTCCCAAGATTATGCTTTCATTACCTTTGTCTATGGGTCCAATGATATTCATCAGAAGGCAGCTTTGGACCAAAATAAGAGAATACTCTTCTACTATTAATGGCCCATGGTGCATCCTTGGTGATTTCAGTGCTGTGTTAAGTGTGGAAGATAGAAAGGGAGGTAACCCAATCACTTCAGATGAAATCCAGGATTTTAAGGAATGTATAGAGGATTGTGGCTTGGATGAAATCCCATCAGATGGTCATTACAATACATGGTCTAACAAGCAAAAAGGAGACAGAAGAATCAGTTCTAAATTGGACAGAGACTTGGCTAATTTGAACAGGATGGATTACTTTGATACCAAGACAGTGATAATGGAGGAGGGAGTTTCAGATCATTCTCCCCTATTACTGAAGAATATTAACTGGAAACCTAGAACCAAGAGTTTTAAATTCTGTGATATGTGGATGCAAGATCAGAAGTTCCCCAGCATCTTAAGCACTAACTGGAAGGAGGAAGGGGGTGATAGGAGTATGTTCAAGCTAGTGCAGAACCTAAAAAGATTAAAAGCTCCTTTATCTGACCTTCACAAGAACAATTATCATAAAATCCACAAGCAGGTGGAGGGTATAAGGGAGGAACTGTTGAGGGTCCAATCTGAGCTCAAGATTAACCAGAGTGAATCGCTTGTGGAGGAAGAGCAAAAACTCAAGGATGAGCTCTATAAGAAAAGTAGAGCATCACAAGCTTTAAAGAGTCAGCAAGCTAAAGAGAGATGGATTACTGAAGGAGATGGGAACTCTAAATTATTCTTTGCTTGGGTTAAAAAGAGGAAAATTCAGAACTACATTATCAGTATCCAAGATGAGAATAATAAGGTTGTGGAAGGGACAGACCAAATTGCAGATATTTTTATCTCATATTACAGAAAGATCCTGGGCTCCTATAACCCCTGTCAAGAAGTGGATGAAGCAGTCCTAACAAAAGGCCCTAGGCTGGCTGTCAACCACCAGATTGAACTAATCAAGGAATTTACCCCTTTACAGGTGAAGGAGGCTATATTTTTCCATTCCTAATTCCAAAAGTCCATGCCCTGATGGGTTTAATGTTAGGAATCAGAGATCAGAGGCGGTCAAGCGGAAGCGAACAAACACACACACACACACAAATAGCAGAAATAAGAACACGAGATTTAACGTGGTTCGGTCAGTAACCTACTCCACGGGTTGCAACTAGGGTTTATCTTTTATTAGGTGCTCTCAGATTATAGTTACATGATTGGGTATTTATAAGATATAAATTAGGGTTAACAACTTGCTAAACAAGAAACAACTAATGGGCCCTTTAATTAATAACTAAAACCGGGCCCCCATATTTCTTCCCTTTAACCGACCGGGCTTAAAGCCCAAAGCTCCAAAGCCTTCACCGAATAACCCAACAATCTCCCACTTGAAGGATTTCGCATAGACACAAATGCCATCCAAGTAAACCCATCATGAGTAACTCAGTAATCTTCACTGTCAATTCCTCCAAGCCTTCAGTTCCCAAGAACAAGCTAAGACTCCAGTTATATCCCCTAGTTGCAACCACCCCCTTCATTAATAACCTGAAAGGACAGTTGAAGCTCCACCGAGCTCCAACCCAGTCGTGACTGTAACCGCCACAGCCTCTGTCTCAACCGGCTTGCACAATCCACCGGATC
>OOIL02000115.1:432922-447779 GCA_900332095.2 Cuscuta campestris
TTCTGTTATTACCTCTTCCCCTGCTAACATTGAGTAACCCAGAAGTAGATCCTCCACTAGCGTTCCTCCGGCGAATGTCTTCACCCAAAACACTATCCCGTATCCGATCAAACTTCAAGTTTCCTGTTCCAGCAGTTTCAGTAACCGTTGTCACAAATCCCGACCAACTATCAGGCAAGGAAGATAACAGAATCACAGCCTGAGTGTCATCATCGAACTTCATGCCTACTGATGACAACCTCGACAAGATCGAATTGACCTCATTAATGTGATCAGCAACTGGGCTGCCCTCGTTCATTCTCATCATGAACAATTCCCTCATCAAGAACACTCTATTACCGGCCGACGGTTTCTCATACATATTTGACAGAGCTGTTAACATACCACGAGCAGTTGTTTCCTTCATGATATTAAACGCCACACTCCTCGTCAAAGCTAGTGTAATTTTACCTCTTGCCTTTTTGTCCTTTGAGTCCCAAATTGCTTCAGCAGCCTTATCCATTCCATCCGGTTTCTCTTCCAGTACCATGTCCAAATCGCACTCACCAAGCAACGCCTCTATTTGCATTTTCCACCATGCAAAATCAGTACCGTTGAACTTCTCGATTCGAACCCTCCCGTCCTTAGTCATTGCAAAACGAGAGAAAAAAAAACCAGAGAAAAAAATCAAGGAATAACGGCCTGAAACCAAGCAACCTCCAAAAGAAAACAAACCCTAAAACAAAGAACCCGAACCAACGAGTACCAGGTCCAAAATCAGAAACCCTAATCGCCAAGTTCACCTAAAACCGACCGAACAGCCCCTGACCAGATCCGAACCAGCCTCTGATCAGATCCGAACAAGCCCCTGATTAGATCTGAACCAGCCCCTTAACCGCGGCAGCAAAACAGCAGCAAAAACGATCCTGAACAGCCTTCTTCCTGCGATTGATCCTGTGTAACCGTGTGTTTAACCGAACCAAGGCTCTGATACCACTTGTTAGGAATCAGAGATCAGAGGCGGTCAAGCGGAAGCGAACAAACACACACACACACACAAAAATAGCAGAAATAAGAACACGAGATTTAACGTGGTTCGGTCAGTAACCTACTCCACGGGTTGCAACTAGGGTTTATCTTTTATTAGGTGCTCTCAGATTATAGTTACATGATTGGGTATTTATAAGATATAAATTAGGGTTAACAACTTGCTAAGCAAGAAACAACTAATGGGCCCTTTAATTAATAACTAAAACCGGGCCCCCATATTTCTTCCCTTTAACCGACCGGGCTTAAAGCCCAAAGCTCCAAAGCCTTCACCGAATAACCCAACATTTAATAGTGGTTTCTTCAGAAAACAGTGGGGCATTGTGGGCAGACTTGTCACAGAAGCAGTACTGGAATTCTTTAAGAGTGGGAAAACCCTGAAGCAAATCAATGCAACTAACATCCCCCTTATCCCCAAAACTGAAAACCCTATGTCTCCAGCAGATTATAGACCAATTGCGTGCTGCAATGTGGTATATAAAACCATTGCAAAGCTGATTAGTAGCAGGCTGAAAGAGGTTCTTCCCCATACTGTGAGCCCAAATCAAGGAGCATTTGTTAAAGGAAGGGAGCTACTCCATAATGTTCTCCTTTGTCAAGAACTTGCCCAGGGCTATAATAGAAAGAATGTATCCCCCAGGTGCATGATGAAACTAGATATTAAGAAAGCATATGATTCAGTCAATTGGGCTGCAATTCTGAAAATTCTACATGGACTGATGTTCCCAGCTGAATTTATAGACTGGATTCAGTTCTGTATTTCTACCCCCTCCTATTCTCTATGTATTAATGGTGAGAATCATGGCCACTTCAAAGGGGAAAAAGGGATCAGACAGGGGGACCCCATATCTCCCCTAATATTTGTTCTAGTTATGGAATATCTTACTAGACTGTTGCAAGAAATGGCAAGCCAAGGAAGATTCAAATACCACCCAATGTGTGCAGAAATGAAGATCATTAGCCTTATGTTTGCAGACGACCTAACAGTGGTATGTAAGGGGGATGAAGGTTCTATCCAGTGTATTATGAAAGCACTAGAGAAATTCAAGGAGACTACTGGACTGCAAATCAACCCAAACAAATCCCAAGTGGTTTTTGGAGGAGTCAAGCCACAGCAGCAGGACAGCCTACTTAAGTTAACTGGAATGGGCAGAGGCAAATTACCTTTCACTTATCTTGGTAGCCCAGTCACAACTTCTCGCCTTAAATCCTCAGATTGTGACAGATTAGTTGCTAAGCTAACCGCCAAGATCAATGCCTGGAACTCTAAGCATTTCTCCTACAGTGCAAAGGTTAGACTTATTAATGCTATGCTTATGGGGGTCATCACTTTCTGGACCAGAATCTTTATTCTACCCAAAATGGTGCTTAAGAAGATTATGAGCATATGCAGAAACTTTTTATGGGGTGGGGCAGCAGATTACTCCAAATCTCCCCTTGTTAGTTGGGATATCATATGCCAACCTAAGAGGAAAGGGGGTCTTGGCCTAAGGAACATCATTAACGGGAACAAAGCAACCATCATGAAATTAAACTGGGACATAGCTAACAAGAAGGATGTGCTATGGGTCAAGTCGATACACTCCAGGTATATTCAATCTGCTAGTTACTAGGATTATATCCCTGAGCCCAGCTCTTGCCATTATTGGAGACAAATGGTAAGGGTGAGGGATAAATTTAGGGAAATGCAGCTAGTTGGGGAGTTTGAGGTGAAAAAAGGCTATGAGTGGCTTCAGGGTGAACTCCAGAGGGTTGGATAGGCTAACTGGGTGTGGAACAAAGCAACCCCTCCCAAAGTGCAGTTTATATTCTGGCTATTAATGCGAGACAGACTTTTAACCAAGGTTAGAATGGCTAAATGGTGCTCTACAAACACTGACTGTGTACTATGTGGGGGTGAATTGGAGGACACCAATATTTTTAAAAATATACTTCAAGGTACCTTTAAAAAACGAAAATTAACTGTGGGGTGATAATCTGTCACTCTCTCGTCAATTTCCATTTGCCGTTAACTTTTTCTCTTTCTTCAGCATTTTTCGCTCCTCCTCCTCCTCTGCCTTCGGATTTGATCTAGCGCCTCCCTTTTTTCTTCTTCTATTTTTTGTTTTGAATTCTTTTTTTCTTTTTCTATAATAATTATTATATGTTATTAATTATTATTATTATTATTATTATTATTATTATTATTATTATATAAAAATCAATTAGTAGTTTTAATATTCAAAGTTTTCAGAAAAATAGCAATACTATTATTATTACTTCATATTTATTATTATTTTCTTCTTGCTCTATTATTATTATTAATTTTATTTATTATTAATACAATTATTATTCAAAATTAATTATTAGTTTTACTACTCTTTTTTTTCAAAAAATAACCATTATTGTTTTTTGAGAAAAATAACATTTCTAATGACAGTACTTTATTATTACTTTGTATTAACTATTACTCCCTCTGTCCCCCATAGATCTTCCCAATAGCCCTTTTTCTTTGTCCACAATAGATCTTCTCATTTCAGTTTTTAACAAGTAAACTACTACAACTACCCCCACTTACTTTATTTATTACACCTCACTCACCTCATTAATACACTCTACTCATTTTTCATTAAGGGTATAATGTTAAACTTTCACCTTTTTTCAACTCTCCTTAAAAATCACCAAAAGTCAAAATGACAACATCTTAGGGGGGCGGAGGGAGTATCTATTTCTTATTATTTTCTTTTTCTTCTATCATTTTTATTGATTATTATTATTATTAAAAATTAACTTGTAGTTTTATTACTCTATTTTTAAGAAAATAACACTTTATTATTTAGAAAAATAGTACTCCCTCTGTCCCTCATAGATCTTTCCAATAGCCCTTTTTTTGTCCACAACAGATCTTCTCATTTCATTTTCTAACAATTAAAATACCACAACTACCCCACTTACTTTATTTATTACACCTCACCCACCTCATTTAATACAATTCACCCATTTTCATTAAGGGTATTATGGTAAACTTTTACCTTTTTTTAACTCTCCTTAAAAACCACCAAAAGTCAAAATGAGAACATCTTAGAGGGGCGGAGGGAGTACATATTATTTAAACTAACACTTATTATAATCATTATTAAAAAATTATTAGTTGTTTTACTACTATAATTTTTTTGACATTTGATCTTCTCTTTCGCATTAGTCATAGCCATCGGCAAACGCCATTGGTAGTAGTGAATCCCGAAAATGAGACTTGATACGAGAATAAGACGAGTAAATGCCTCTAGATTTTTTTAAGAGATAATATGAAATGATAGAAGTAGTGTTACATTTCATATTATTCTTATGAATTACTCCCATCTTTTCTCCCCAAAAAATAAAATTGGGCTTAAATTAGTAGTTTAATTACAAAATATAAAAGTTAAATTACCTGAATAAATCCTAACCCTACTCGATCGCCTCTCCTATATCGTTTTCATCTATCTTCTTAGCAGAGCTGCTTTTCCATTCTTTGATGAGCATCATAAGTTTATTAACTCGTTTGTGTTTTGTTTTTACTTGCCATGCCTCTCTTCTTTTTTTAAGGTTTATTTTTATGGAGTAAATTTGTTAAGGTTCATTGCATATTCCTTAATCATTATCCCTTCTCTTACTGTTTACTAATTACTATTACTATTATTATTATTATTATTTGAAACATTATTGTTATTATTTTTAACTTATTATTATTATCTCACCCCGCTTGTTTTTTTTTATTACCAATTTATGTTTTTTTTTAAAAGGCAACATTTATTCTTACTAATTTGTCATTGTTTTTTTATGTTACTAACTTTTACTAACATTTTAGATTGAGGCTGACGCCTCAATACGCCTTGACATAAAAATGCCTCAATAACGCAATACGCAATTTCTAACATTGACATTGAGGTGAGAGTTAGAGAAAATACTATGCATAAGCCCTAAAAATTTCAAGTATTTTTGAGTGTATCATTCAAGGGATCAAATCTTCTTCAAGCATTATATGTGACAAAAGAGTGCCTATAAAACGCATAGGAAAATTTTATCATATTGCCATTAGACGATCTTTGTTGTATAGAACAGAGTGATGGGCGGCAAAGGGTGATAACTATGCACGATTTATTTTCTTGATTTGAAAAGATGAGATGTATTTAAAAATAATAAAAAAAAAAGTATCAAAATTGATTTACTTACTTTTGCCAAAGAAAAAGAAAGAATAAGATGAGCGGGCTACCTGCCGTGACAACTAGAAGCACTCTGAAGAGGATGAAGTCTTCTTCTAATTGGCAGATCGTATCCAGGAACGAAGCGAGGCTTATACGTCTAATTGACAGATCGCTTGAAGTTATAATTGGCAGATTGCTTGACGTTCTAATTTGCAGATCGCTTGTACTTCGAATAGGGCAGATCGTATCCAGGAACGAAGCGCTGCAGATTAGATACGATGAGCGCCGATTCCCTTTTCCAGTCAAAGTTACTCCGGATATGTACAAACCTAAAAAGTACAAAACTCTGTCCCCTACATTTACACCAAAAATTGTACACACCGCGCTTATACACAAACATTTTTATGGTTTACACTGAGACAAGTGTTAGTACGTTAACAAAAAATTACACGAACACAAAGTGTTGATGCGTTAACAAAAAGTATCTTTACATCAACCCAAAATGTCGGTGCAAACATAATTGACAATACAAGAATTTGACATGTGGCAATATAATTGAAGGGTACGGTGTGAAGGGGAAGTGGAGTGGTGGGGGACGAAGGATTGTGCTGCTATTTAATAGCTTGGGTCCCTCAACCTCTTGAGTTAACTTTTGGGGTTGAATTGGGCCCAAGTCTATTGTTTCAACATGGTATCAGAGCTAAGCCATTGATGTTGGGACCGCGCCCGCAGTAATCTGCGCCTCATGTGAGGGGGGCGTGTTGACTTGTTCATCCCACATCGGCAATGCAGCCTTATATTGTGCTGCTATTTAATAGCTTGGGTACCTCAACCTCTTGAGTTAACTTTTGGGGTTGAATTGGGCACAAGTCTATTGTTTTAACATGGTATTAGAGCTGAGCCATTGATGTTACGACCGCGCCCGCAGTAATCTGCGTCTCGTGTGAGGGGGGCGTGTTGACTTGTTCATCCCATATCGACAATGCAGCTTTATATTGTGCTGCTATTTAATAGCTTGGGTACCTCAACCTCTTGAGTCAACTTTTGGGGTTGAATTGTGCCCAAGTTTATTGTTTCAACATGGTACTTCACAAAAGTTTGTTTTTTCCTTTAATTTGATGTCTTAATTTTTTTTATAATGCTAATATTTCACTCATTATTTTCTTTCCTTTGTTTTTCTTTTTTTTTTTACATGGGAAATTATGTGCCAACCTGCTAATTGTAAAAGATTTACACGGGAAATTTAACAAGATTTTAGGAGTGATGCACAATCAAAATAATACTCGTTCTTTCCCTAAGGTTGTTGAAATTTTTATCTCACTTATCTATAACTTTTATTTATTTTTGTATTTTCATTGATTATTTGATAAGATAAAATATTTGTGTCGCCTTTTTTTGAAATACGAGTACATATTAACTTTTTATGCCTCTTTCTATGAGAATGAAAAATATATTTTTCCTTCAAAATTGTGTGAACTGATGAACTTAATGAAAATATGAAATAGAGATTTATGGCCAATCGATTTGGGTTAATAGTTTTTGTTATTTTTAGACAAGATGATAAGTAAATTGAAAATTCATGCGCGTTGTGCCATTATTTGAATCTCAAGAGTGAGAGAGACAATAGTGGACTCTTCCATAATTAAATTAATTCAATAATGCCAAAATCGTAAAGAATGTCAGTGTAAACATAATATGTCGTGGCGACACACTTGTTGAATTGTATTCTACTTTTCAATTAAAAATATCATATCATAATAGATAATTGAAAACAATACTCATAATACTTATTTATACCCAATAGATAACTGTTCGTTTTAAAAAGAAAATTGGTTAATACCGTGTGATAAAAAAGGAACGGTATTTATTATAGCTTTTAAACTATTTTTTTAGATTAATAATAATTATTTTTTAGATTAATAATATCACTTTTTTAAAAAGTAATATTAAAATTCAACTTCACAATAATTAACTTACCTTTTCGCCATTTTAACTTACCTTTCTTTAATTATTATAAATATAATAAATATAATAATTATTACTATAATTTTGACCACTTACCATTTTAACATCACAATTGGCATTTGTAATTGTCATACTCTTTGGGCAGTGGCGGATCCAGAAATTCAGGTAGATGGGGGCACAAATGGTCGGGGAGCGCCCCTGTTTTTTCTAAAAAAAATAGACAATTTGAAATGACAAAAAATAATAAATTTTATTTTAAACAGTTATTCAATGTGAAATTTTATTTAATCAGTAATATAAAATTTTATTTTTAAACAATAAATTAAATACAATAAAATACACCTTACTTCAATAAAATTAAACAAAACAATTAAAAACTAGCTTAATTAAATTAGGTTCCATTCATTTTTGTAGAGAGTAAATAATTTAATATGGAGTCAATTCCAATTTTAGATGGGGGCATGCACCCCAAATAATAAGAATTTATTTTTTTTAAAAAAGAATTAATTTAACACCAAAATTTTGTTGGGGGCATTGGCCCCCAATTATTTCTAAGTGCATCCGCCCATGTCTTTGGGCGGGAAAAATGTTGATTCTATGTCTTTTTAAATAAAGTATGGATATAGATTCTTCTATACCTCCGTTAGAAACTTAACGGCGACCCAAAGTTGGCAAATTTCAGTAAAGATGAGATTATTATGCATCATAGTGAAAGGTGGGATTATTTTTGAAAGACCAGGTAAAGTTGGAATTATTTTGAGTAATTTTTCCATTTTTAAAAGTCAAAACTATTTTTTATTTTTTAGAAAGGGAATTAAAAATGGGTTTGTAAAGGCCAAAACAGGTTATTTTTAATTTTTTAAAAAAAGATTTAAAAACGGCTTTGCAAAAGCCAAAACATTTTTTTCAATTTTTTTTAAAAGCTTTAAAACGGCTTTGCAAAAGCCTTTTTTCTATTTTAAAAACGGCTTTGGTAAAGCCGATTTCCAACTGAGGGAATCCTTGCCCACATTCTTCCCACAATCCCACTGCAAGAATTTATTCCGATGGGGTACTATGATAGGCCCTGATATTTAGAGGTGAATGGATTACTTTGTCTAAAACCTGAGCAACTAAGTTCGTTGAACAATAGACAAATACAGAAGATATAGTGGTTCCTAAAGAGGAAACCAGAGATTTACCATCAGTGACAATTTGAGAAAAAGGAGTTAGACAATTAACGTTTGGTTGTTCCAATGCATTGACTACTGTGGGACTGATTGAAAAACTATTCTTCAACGAGCACTGACAATGACAAGTCCAAAAATGGAATGCCCAATGATGACGTGGAACTTATCAACCAATCAAAAAGCATTGATGAGTGAGTGGAGTGACAATGTCATCCAGGGGCGACTAATTGTTTTTGTTGTGACATATTTTAATTATAAAAATTTGTTTTACTTATATTTTTTTAATTCATAAAAATATATGCGCTCCTTTTTTTAAAAGAAACATTTTTTCTACAAATAAAAAAATGAGTAAGAAAAAGAAAGAAGGAAGAAAGCCTCACACAGGACATGCCCCTGCGTGGAGGAACGCACAAGCCAAGCATGGCAAAATAGAAAAAGGGCTGACGTGGCATGGAGTGGCGGGCATTTGCCACGCCATTGCCAATGCTCTAAGGGTGGTCCTTCAACCAGCCAAGAGCTTCTTTTATTGCCAAGACCTTGAAAACTTTCAGGATATGGAAGGATGGTTTTTTAACTGCAAAAGTCTCATTGATGATCATGAACAACCTATCCAACTCTGGCGAGGTTTTTTGGAAGACCAATTAAGGCATCGACGTTGAGCTTTACACACCCACTGGTGGTTTTGTTCAACATCTTAACCCCATACCCAAGTCATCATGAATAAGCACAATCATTAGAGCAATCATTGCAACCTTGAAAAGAGCATGCTTCAACCTTCCCCAACTCCATGCATCTGCGGGAATAGAGGAAATAACCATAAAGAAGACAAAAAATCAAACCGTATGATTTTGTGGAGACATACATAATGTACACATATATAGACTATGTATTATCAAGGCTTTGAAAGATCGTTACTACCTTTGGTGCTGCTGCCCTGAACTCCCAAATCTCAACTCGACTGTAATCATGTAGAGGGACAAACACTTGAGCTTGGTAAGTTTGCTTTTCTCCATATTCTGTTGCAGTAAAGGTCGCATAAAAGC
Organism: Cuscuta campestris; assembly: GCA_900332095.2. Taxonomy (NCBI): domain Eukaryota; kingdom Viridiplantae; phylum Streptophyta; class Magnoliopsida; order Solanales; family Convolvulaceae; genus Cuscuta; species Cuscuta campestris. Next base: position 442,289 of record OOIL02000115.1, read on the forward strand.
TAAGAGAAGTATTTGCAACCCTGTTTGCCTTCACAAGCTCACCAAATTCAAGGTTTCTTCCTCTCTGCAGAGTTAACATTAGTAGACATAAAATCAGCCAAATATTTTCATACCAATGTCCATTGAGTGGTTGATAGGGCATTGATTTTTCATGGAAACAAACCTTTTGATTGAGAAATTGAATCGTTCTTCGTACTGCTTGGAGGCAATGATCATAGAACACATCTCCAGGAGCAAGATCCACAGGTCGAAGCAGATTACATACGAAATAGCGAAAATTGGGAGACGGCACAAAAAAGTGAGTGACATCATAACCCTAAGGAACGAACAAAAAAATAAAAACAAGCATTTAAAGGTGAGCAGCAGGGATGGAAAAAATTAAGCAAAGCAAGAGCAGTAAAGTAATGAAACAAGAGTACATCACTGGCAAGAAAATCAGCCCTGAATTGCCTATAAGATTCCATGTCTTCAGCAATGGAATCATCTTTAGCCAGAAAAGGCTCCCCGTCTGAATCGTATGTAGTCTCAGTTGGAAAACTTGTGTACCACTCTGGCCGAGACTCAATCGGCGGGTTATCAGTTATGTCAGTAACGATTCCCATTTCGTCCTTCATTATATTATCCGGATGAGGTGAATCATCAGCCATGGCGTAGATCCTGAAGGTTACCCTATATAACGAATTGAGGTCCCAAAATCACACAATGCTTTCATTAAACAAAAGAAATCATCAAACAATTATAACGAAATCACTGTGGAACCACGGGGGCCTTCAGCCGCGACCCCCTGTCCCTCGGCGAGCTGTCGGAGACCTAACCCTAGCCCGACTCTGGTCCGACGAATCCGGCGATTTCCAATCCTTTCCAAGAACGTTAGAGAAGAAAAAAAAGTATGGAGTGAGATTATAATGACTTACCTAGAACCGAAATCGACGCCGTCTCGTTTCCACCGGATCGAAACTTCTCATTCCCGTCTTGCCGATCAAAAGTGCGTTCTCTCTCTCTCTCTCTCAAAAGAACGATTATAATAATGTGCCTAGGTTTTGTGTTCTCTCACAATAATTCTAAATAGAAAAAATACTAGGGTATACACCAAACGAAAGATATATAAATTGGCAAGAAATTTAAAATAAATAAATAAAAATAGGTGATAGAGAATGGGGTGGTGTACATTTGTAATACATTTTGGTGTACCCCTAGCATTGCTCTTCTAAATACAGAGTATGTCTAAAGAGTTATGCCTTGTCCGGAAAGTTCATTCACCAAAATTTAGATGATATGTGCTTAACTTACTTTTGTTTATATGCATATTTTCTTTGATAACATCATGAAATAAAATATTCTTTCCTACTTCTTGTTTTGTGTTTTTATTAGATTTGTTGAATGATGTAATTTATATTTTTGTTTCCATACCAATTGATAATTAAAATAGTTTCAAAAATGACGAGATTTTGTACATTTTTTCGAAGAGTGACAGTCATCATGCCAGAGATGGAGCAAGTATATACTCCCTCCATCGCACAATGGATACCAAACTATAAACAACGTGCAAAATCAAATTATTTTAAAAATGTTTTTATTAAAAATTGGTATAGATATAAAAAGTACTTCCTCCGTTTTGAAAAATATTTCTTCTTTCATTTTTTTGTTCGAAAAAAATCCTTACATACACCTTTCAACAATGCATAAAAAATTATATCTAACAAGTGGTGATAAAAATATTTTATTTTATCAAATGACCAGTAAATGAACAAAAAATTATCGAAAAATCTAATATTGAAAATGAATCTAATTTGAGATGGAGGGAACAAATCATCTAAAAAAAAAGTAAAAATTTTGGGCCACATAAAAAGGCCTAGCCCGAACTGGTTGGTTCGTCGTCCCTTTGGCCGGCCTTGACTTTTTTAGAAAAAAAAAATATACGGAATAAATTTTCTCAGGTTTTTTACTTGGTAGGTACCTCAACTTTGATAATATAACCAAAATGTACCTTACCTTCAACTTAAAATAAAAAGACACCATATCTTTAAAAAAAAATGTAATAAAGGGGTACCTCTTGCTAAAAGTTAGAAAATTCGGTCGGTGAGTGCACATATGACATTCTACTTGGCTTCCAAGTATACATGTGACATTCTATATGGTTTTCAAATTAAATTGTAATTTATCTAATATTCGGAGTAATTAACTTTATACTTGACACCTATAAAGTCAATTTTTTTATAAAAAAATAAAAATTTTATTTATACAATTTAATTTTTATACTTCTGATGAATGTATCTTTTAAGTAGTGTATTTTAATTTTAATTTAACCTCATTCTTTATATAATGCATTTACTTTGAATTTTTTAGAATTTAAATTTTAAAAAATATATTTTTTATGATTATTTTACTCTTACGACTATCATCATCATCATTAAAAGATTTTTTATATATCATCTAACTATTTGTTTTAAAAGAGATGTGTTGATTTAGAGAATTATGAATTTCACTCAAGGAATAATATCGATACATGGTAGTTATGTAGATGTAAATCCTGACATGAATTGAGATTCTTCCAATATACTCCTTCCGTCTCTAAATATTTGTCACACTTGTATTCCCGAGGCAAAATATTAATTTTTTCAATTCATTTTATTTACATATTGGTATAGAAATAGAAAATAAAATTTACATATAAAAAAACTATATGAAAAGTTTTTTGAAATAAGAGGTGTCAAGAATATTTTATTTTATCAAATAACCAATCAAAACGTAGAAATAAACAAAAGATCCCGCAACTGCTGAAAAAGCAAACGTTGCAAATAATTTGGGACGGAGGGAGTAGTAACTGACTAAAATACTATTACTAGCATAAATCCTTTACTATAATATTTGAGACTCGTCGCACAGAATTTTGACATGTGGCGAGTCTACTTGACATATTTTTAACAAGTCATCTGCCACGTATTTAATCTTGCGATTTTTTTCAAAACATGCATTTGTAGGGGTTTGAATCCAAAACCTCCTAGACATTGGTTGAGTTTCTAGCCATCCAAGCAAGGGTGATTTTTATTGCAAGTTCACATAACCTTTTATGATATTTCATAATTAAAAAAAGATTGTATAAAAATTATTTTTCAATTTAAAAAATAAAATTTAATATATAAAATTTGAGAGTTGGCGTTCTGGAATTGTGACATGTGACGCGTTTATTAAATAATTTTTTTAACATGTCAAAATGCCATGTTATCATGTTATATTTAAATATTAGTTAACAAAAAAACTTATTCAATGGAAATTACATTTTGTATTTGTTACACTCAAATTTCTCAGCATAATCACATTTAAAAGCTTTTATATCTTAATTCATTATTGGAAAATATTTAAATTAAATAATATATTTTGAAATTGAAAAATAACTCATATTCAAAATTTGGTTGTTCAAAAAACCCCTTCTTGTCTTGAAATCGTCTACCAACTGGTAATAAATTTAGTACGTCATTGGTGAAAAAAGGGAAGCGGCCGACGAAGCAATCTTCTAAATACGGAGTAAGAATTTTTAAGGTCACTTGAATAAGAATTTTTAAGAAAAATAATGACCATATTACAAGTCGCAATGTCAATAACAATAAGGTAAAAATTCTATTCTTACATATTTTAGTGAAGTATATAAGTTGTGTAATATGACTACCAAAGCATTGTAACTATCTTCTCTTAAATTAAAAAACTATCTCCTCTTGGTTTCAAAAAAAAAACTATCTCCTCTTAATATTTTTCCTACACTCTGCGTTAACTGATGCATTTTTTAACAATAGATCTACCCTGTATCGGCTTTTTGAAGGTAATGAATTGACCTTATAAGCTGCGGAAAATTCTCTTTGACTCCTGAAAAATAAAATCAACTTTTGTATCCATTTATGAAATTTAACCTTTTTTTTTTTAAAGAAAATTTTGTATAGTTCACAACCTATTGAAAATGAAAGTGGATCATTATATGAAAGTGGTTCGACTTGGCAGTTCTCTATGTCCCACCACACTGATATCTTCGCAGCCGAGTAACGCGGCTCGGCGGGCTCCGTCGAAGGAGATGCTCCCCTGCCCGAAACGCTCATCGATTCCACAACTTCCGGTGACGAATCTCAGTCGTCCAATGAGCGAAGTGCGGAGCGGAGACGAGAAGACAGTAAACCATAGGGGAGTTACCCCTGATATGATTAAAAAGTCTTCTTTCTATTCCCAATACTAAAAGCTCATAGACCAAATGGGTTCTCTAGTGGATGCTTCAAGATCCAATGGAAAAAAACTGGGGATCAACATTTATGGAATTTTTGCAAAGGTAAGAAAATCATGAAACATGTCAATACTAATTATAGAGTAGCACTCATATTTGTTCGGAAGTCTCAATCTGTCTTTGGGCTCTAATACTTCATCTAATAAGATCATGAAGAAAGGAGAATACTGGGGAAGCTTAGAAACGAAGTATATGACTCATTTGAGGAATTAACAATCAACATCTCTTAAACTAGTGGTGACAAGTGTGATTTAAGAAAAAAGTAAGAAACCAAACCTTAAAAAAAATCAAAAATTTTTTAATCCAGAGATGTGGTAGGTAGGGTATGATAAATAATTCATTGATTTTACATAATCCAGGGACTTTAAATAATCTATCAAAATTTTTTAAAATCTGAATTGAATACAACCCTGTCTCTCCAACTTATATATTTTTTTATATACTTATTATTGTTCAGATTAGATTTGATCTTAATTGGGTGGCTAGAGCATGACCCAAGTAAGAAACTTTGTGTCAAATGATAATAAAAAGGTAGAATGACAACATCAAGGGGACGACAAGAAAATATTGAATCACAATGTAAACAAAAAAACGCCTAGAGATTGTTCAACATCTCGAGAGAACACAAGAAAAAGTACTCCATAGATAAGCAGAGTCAATTTATTTAATTTAGAGTAGGTATTGCAACCTTAACAAGAGCATGCTTCAATCTTTCCCAACGTCGTCGCCCTTCTGCGAGAATAGGGGAAATAACCATAAAGAAATAATAAAATCAAACCATCTGATCTCATGGAGACGTACGTGCAGATAAAGACTAGGTATTATTGAGGGTTTGAAAGATCGTTATTACCTTTGATGGTGCTTCCCTGAACTCCCAAAACTCAACTCGACTGTAATCATGTAGAGAGACAAACACTTGAGCTTGGTAAGATTGTTTTTCCCCATATTCTGTTGCAGTAAAGGCGACATAAAAGCTAGTAAAAGTATTTGCAACCCAGCTTGCCTTCACAAGCTCGCCAAATTCAAGATTTCTTCCTCTCTGCAGAGTTAACATCAGTAGGCATAAAATCAGCCAAATATTTTCATAACAACGTGTATTGAGTTAGTTGCTAGGGCATTGATGTTTGATGGTAATAAACCTTTTGATTGAGAAATTGAATTGTTCTTTGTACTCCTGCGAGGCAATGATCATAGAACAAGTCTCCAGGAGCAAGACCCACAGGT
>OOIL02000115.1:449540-466702 GCA_900332095.2 Cuscuta campestris
TATATATATATATATATATATATATATCCTTTAATATAATATTTGAGAGTTGATAGCTTAAAATTTTGACATGTGTCACTTGCAGAATTTTATTATAATTACACATCAGCCTTCCACGCGTCATTTGGAGAGCCGTTCAACCTTTTTCATTCACCGACCAAAAATTTGAGAAAGTTTCCTTTCGTTCCAGGCAAATCGGCAAAGAAGCAGGAAAATCACGGATCTATTGCGTTCAAAACAGAAGCTTCCTTCTTCGTGCCATCCCAGATCTATTGCAACTTTCCTTTCTTCGCAACAGGAAAATCGCCGAAGAAGGAACCCCAGGAATATCGCTTCCAAAACAGAAGCTTCCTTCTTCGTCCCAGATCTATCGCGTACAAAACAGGTATCTTTCTTCCATCTTCACTAAGGAAAGACTCGAAATTACCACTGATTCGAAATATTATTCTTTTTTTTGTATTTATGTATAATCGATTAATCAAACTGAATTCGGGATTGATATTAGGTTTCTTTCCAAAACATTATTTTATTTTTTCATCTTTGCAAAAAAAAAACTCAAATCATACGGAGGGATTTAGTGAGTTAACAAATTAGATTTTTGCCTTAAAAAAATACGATTTTTTTATTTTTCAATTCCAAAAAAAAGCTACACATATATATAAAGGAGTTCTTATGGGTTTATTCTTCATGGTTCATAATACGCTCACTATAAATAATTTTTCATTGTTAAAACATCAACCACAGCCCTGTTTTTTTCCTATTGAAATTTATTTCCTTATTCCTCCATAACACATTTTTAAAAAAGANAAAAAAAAACTCAAATCATACGGAGGGATTTAGTGAGTTAACAAATTAGATTTTTGCCTTAAAAAAATACGATTTTTTTATTTTTCAATTCCAAAAAAAAGCTACACATATATATAAAGGAGTTCTTATGGGTTTATTCTTCATGGTTCATAATACGCTCACTATAAATAATTTTTCATTGTTAAAACATCAACCACAGCCCTGTTTTTTTCCTATTGAAATTTATTTCCTTATTCCTCCATAACACATTTTTAAAAAAGATGACTATCCATCCTTTGTCCAAAATCAATCTAACAAGTGAGTGCTGGACAATCATGGTTGGTGTCGTGAGACTATATACTTTGCCTGTATATAGTGATGACAAATTCTATTGAGATGGTGTTTATGGACGAACATGTAAGTCAATGAAACATTTATAATTTTGCATATGATTTTTCTTATGTGTATATGATTTATTCAGTTCATAGAAAAAAATTAGGCCTCTTTCTGTGTGAAACCTTAAATATGGTTCATGCCAAAACCAACCGTAAGTGACAAAGGATGAACTTTTTTTATAAACATTTTTATCTCTTTGTATTGATGTTCTTTAAATAAATAGTGTTTGATGAGATTGATCCAAATGCTTTGAATGCATCAATTACTTGCAAAAACTGTAAAAAATTAAAGTGTATGATGTGTTTGATTCTTTGACAACTTTTTTTAGTTATTTGTAATCATGTTTCAAAAAACATATAGTGTCTGGTGTTATTAAAAATATTGAGTTTTTGATGTGTTTGAACTATTGGATCTAAAGTCTTTGAGATTAGAGATAAGTAACCAATGTTTGATTAGTTTTTGAAAAAAAAGATCTTAAGGGCCTGTGAAACAGAATTGAAATCTGGACTGTTGAACGTAGAGTGTTTGCCAGTGTTTTAATGCTTTGTATTCAAAACATATAGTGTCTGGTGTTATTAAAAATATTGAGTTTTTGATGTGTTTGAACTGTTGGATCTAAAGTCTTTGAGATTAGAGATAAGTTTGATTAGTTTTTGAAAAAAAGATCTTAAGGGCCTGTGAAACAGAATTGAATTCTGGACTGTTGAACGTAGAGTGTTTGCCAGTGTTTTAATGCTTTGTATTTAAGATAGTAATTCAAAGTTTTTTTAATTTTGAGACTGTTGAACATAAAGTACGCATCCGGGTTTTTAGTCTATCAATTAGAATGACTGACAGATGCTTTAGTATGTTGGATTTAATATGCTTTATGCTATAAAACACTGGCAATGAACCGGGATGAAGTTAGACATTCATGTTCTTAACATACATACTGTGATTTTGCAAGAAGCTTATTTACTTCAGAAGCTTATTTTTTGCTAGACATAATACCAACATACTGTGAGTATTTATTGACTGAAGCTTATTGACTGTATGTATTTATTGCGATACAACAAAAACTGTGAAGTCCAGCTGGGAAGTCCACCAAATAAAACTTGCATCTAAATAAAATATGTGTCTTATTGCGATACACGTATTTCTGTGCGATACATTCTGTGAGTATTTATTGACTAAAGCTTAATGACTTTAGGGTTTGCTAGACATTCATGTTCTTGACATACATACTGTACTTTTCTTGACTTCAGAAGCTTTTTTTTTTTTTGTGGATTTTGTGATACTCACCTTATCTTTTGTCTGCAACCAAACACTAGAGGCATCTGAAAATAACTCTTTTTTAGGATTTGCATTTAGCATTCTGTTCCCCTGTTATTTCTTTGCTCAACTTTTTAAAGTTCTTGCCATTTTTATCTCTTGAGCTATGAATGACAGATTTTTCACCTCTCATTAGCATCAATGAATTGTCAAACAAAATTGTTATGAATGTAAAAGGGATGGGTAATGACTGGGGTTTGTCGGTGTTTTGATGCTTTGCCATTGTTATTAAAAAGAATATTACCTGAGGTTTGCCAATGTCTTGATGCGTTGCATTTAGCCATGTGCTCCCCCATTGTTCCTTTCTTCAACTTTTTAAAGTTCTTTCCCTTTTAATCTCTGAAACTATTGTTTTTTAAAATTACTGATATTTTCCATCCACATTTGTGAAGGGGAGTACTATCAATGCAACAGTCTGGAAAAGTTTGGTTGGAACTTTTGAGAGACGAATCCCAGATGTCTTCAATCGACTTTTGATAGATAAAACATATCTCTTCAAGGTGGAGGTCAGGCGTGCACACTTCAACGATTTTGATCCATCCTATAATGTGATGGACATTTGTTTCAATGAACACACCATCTCTAAATTCAAAGAAAGAAATACTACTTTATTTTCAGTCCAGGTTTGATAAGATACATTTTAATCGTAAATTTGGATTTATAGATAGTTGAATGAAGCATAGTCACCTGTGCCTTATACCTTCCATTATATCCAATATTTCATAATTTAACTTTGTGATAAAGACTGATGTGACGCTCGGACTTTCGACTGGAGAGAAATTATCACAGCATACCTTCTCCGTAGGATAGGCATCTTCGTGTGCAAAGGTGAGAACTCTTGGCTATTTAGTCACACACTTTAATAAAAAATGCATCTCTTATGAATTGGTATGTTTTTGTTGGTGAATCCAAGGGTGAAGCATAACTAAATCATTGCATCATTTAGTTTTGGTCTGTTTGAATATCGTCAGTCTTGAATACTGAACCATACGACAACAAAAATGCACCTAACTATAGAGACATGGGCCACTGTTTTGTTTGAAGTTGTTAGTCTAGGATCCCGGTATTTGAATTGGAGAATGTCTCCATAAGGTTATGGTCAATTGTGCATTATTTTTACCCATATGCGACCATAGCCTTGGGGTTAGAGTTGTATTATGAATGTTGACATGTCTTTGAGTGAACAATTCGTGAGGATATAGTGATGTCGAAGAAATGAAAACAGACTTAAACAACATACCATACCATTAGTAATAATAGTTTTACACAGAAAAAGGCAAAGTTAATCTACAATGCCACAGTTAATCAACATTGAGCTCTTTTAAGACAACAATTCAAATATTTTGTAATTTCTGGAATGTTGAACATAGATTACAAATATGGGTTTTTAGTCTATCAAATAGAAAGACTGACAGATGCTTGGTTATGTTGCTTATGCTGTACTGACTGTCCATGAACCAGGATTTTTAGACTATCAATTAGAATGACTGGGTTTTTAGTAATTACAACAGACTTGATTTAATATGCTTTATGCTATACTGATTGTCCATGAACCGGTATTTGCTAGATATTTAGACCATACCCATCCGTGCCAGAATTTGCCATGAAGTTCTGTGAATGCAATTTTGGTCTATCAATTAGAATGACTGGCAGAGGATGTAATGTGTTGGATGTATTGTGCTTTGTGCTAGACTGACTGTCCATGAACCTGGATTTGCTAGACATTGAGACCATACCCATTAATGCCAGGATTATGGCGTTGAAAACTTCAGGTACAAAACAGCCTATTGATGCCATATCCATGTTGAGATGATCTGTTCATGAAGAAAACAACCTTTTGACAAAGACTTCATGAAAAATGAGACCATACCCATAGTTTAAACTTTGAAGGCAATACTTTGTTCATGACCTATATGTGAAGACATCCTAAACATTGAGATGTCATTGCTCAAAGTTTTCGGTGCTACGTTGATATGTATGTTAATTGAACTGAGAAGTCTTCACAGTTAAATAACATATAACATGCTCAGTATTTGATAGGCATTGACCCATACTTTAAATCTTGAATATACCTAATGAATAGACCAGGCTCAATATTTAAACCGTGTTGAGACCAATCTGAATATTGTAAGACTTAAGAGTCATCTAGATATGAGGGTGAACAATATAAGTGTATGTACTTTTGTTGTTATACTCCACAGTTTGTTTATAGTGATAAAAACAGACTGGAAATTATTTAGAGGTGAATGTTCATAAACTAATCTCATTTAATTGAACAGAAGAGCCTGGAACAAAACATACTGGAACAAATCAACAGATTTAAACGAAGCAACTCTTATTCTTGACGAAATTTCATATACTTTTTTCGACTTTGTCATGCAGAATATGATTGAAGCTTTTGGAGAATCTAAGCATGATCATTTGGAACGAGATGTGGATGCTATCACTAATTCTACTCTGAACAAGAGATTGAAAGACGTTGAACATTGTCATGGAGTTGGGGATGAGTCGAGCAAGAAGATGAAGAATATCAAAATAGAGAAAGACTAAAGACTAGATATTTCATTTTATGGTTTTGATGGATCCGTAGGTTGATTAAATAAGCATTTATTTCATTTGTGCCATAGACAGTTTGTGATTTATAACTATTTGGTTTTTTGATGCATTACTTTATAATTTAAACGCGTTTAAATGCTTTCTTTCTTCCATTTTGGCCATTTATATCTATATACTGCATCATGTACATTTTTTTAATTCAATTCATATTAATCATCTTGCTTTATATTTTCGCTCAACTTCCGTATGTTGAAGACTAACTTAGGGTTTACTTGATACGGAGTACTTTTTATTGTTTTCCAATGGCGGATTACTTCATTTTTTGGTGTGCCAAAAAAAATTACTCCATACTGTAATTTGTCTTATACTTCAATTATAATTCTCTTTTTTTTTTTTGGATTTTGACCTGTCAAGAACTCAAGATTTAATGATGCTTAATTTCTCTTGAGAATAATAACTAGGCAGGCTACTATTAAATAAATAAAGAAGATAAATACTTCTCCGTATGAAACATTAGAATACATCTTAATCGGTTTGACCCGTTCCTTCCCTGCAGCGGCCAAACTCGGGAAGCAGCCGGAGAGCTTTCGCTGGACGGAAGAAGTTGTTCGATCCAGGGCTCTGTTTATTTCGTATCTAACATTTTATATTATATTTACCTTTATTCTTTAATTATTTTCATAAAACAAAAAATTAAGAGAGTTAAAAATAACATGCGTTAGACCCCGTGCGTTGCACGGGTTAAATACTAGTATATATATATATATATATATATATATATATATATATATATATATATATATCTCCCATTCCATGGGAAGGGAAGGGAAGGATTCCCTTCACTTGCTTAGTTGGGAGGGGAAACAAATGTTTTATTTTCAATATTGTATTTATATTTTTCATTTTTTAAACTTATTGTGTTATCTATATTAAAATTATAATCAGTATTTTTTATTTAATTTTCTCGTTTTACACACACACACACATGCATATTATTTTACATATTATTTATTACTATGATTTTTAATTATTAATGGATTGATTTATTTTATTATTATTATTTACAATTATTAATTCTTAACTTTTCTTTTATAATTTATTATTTTTTTATTATTTTTATTACAGTAAAAGGAGTAAATTCTATAATTGGTCCTTTATAACAGGGGGTTTCCCTATTTAGTTCTCTATTATCAAATATTATCCAAGTGGTCCTTCTTTTATGGGTACCTTTCCACAAATAGTCCTTTTTTTGATCTTCTATCATGTTGGTGTTAATTTGAGGGCTAAAAGTGTAATTTCACAATGATAATATATCTCTTTTGTCATACACAATTCCAAAGGCTGTTCCGTTTGTGTCGTTTGTGAATTCCGATCGCTTTTTACGACAACTATAGTCTACAAATGTGATCTTTCGTCAGAATCCTAGCCCACAATCATAGTCATTATTTTTGTGTTATCCGCTTACCCAATATCAGAACACGTCACTAGACATAATGTTGACGTCAAATTATATTTTTACGACTTTTCCGGGGGTAATATTTGATAATGGAGGACTAAATATGGAAATCCCTCTGTTATAAAGGACCAATTATGGAATTTACTCTATAATACTATTATTTTTAGTTTTCAATTAAATTTTAAAAATATTTTTAGATTTACTTCTTTATTTTATTTTTATTTATTATTTAGTTATTTTATTAGTATACATTTTTTGTTACTATTAATTTTTTTGTTATACTATAATGATTTATTTTATTTTTTATTATTTATTTAGTTGTTTTGGCATTACTTATTATTTATTACTACTATCTATTTATTTATTTTAATTTTATTTTTTTATTTTATATTATTTTTTATTTATAATATGAAAAAAACTGATAGAAGAAGAGAATGGCAGGAGGAAAGGAGATTCCATCCGATTTGGAAGGATTGATTTGGAAGAGAGGGGATGGAATTGAAGCTAAAATTTTGGATCCCTTCCCCTACATGTTTTTAAACCAAACAAGGGGAGAGATTCAGATTCCCTTCCCTCCCCTTCCCTCCAACCAAACAAACCCTAAGGGGTGTATTCAATTAGAAGTCTGTAAGATTTTTTTGAACTTTAAGAAGTCAGTGGATTTAGAAAATCCATTGACTCCATGTAGAGTTTGGCATATTCTTTTATTGATTTACATTGAATTTTATATACTTGAAGAGATTTGTTTAGGCCCCGTTTGGTACATGGAATTCAAACTATCGAATTGGAATTGGGGATTTCAATTCCAATTCTGGTGTTTGGTAGCTCAAAAATTATGTGGATTTGAAATTGATAGTGCAAAAAATGAATTGAAATTGACAGAATTCAATTCTATGGAATTGAATCACATGGAATTTCAATTCAAATTCTATTCCAATTCCACCAATTCCTTATTGATTTAGATGGATTTCATGTTTGTTCAACTTTTTTATTCATCTCATCCATGACACTTGCCCTTCCTTCCCAAATCTGGGTCTGCCCAGTGCCACTATTTTATAAAAAAGACTATTTCCTTTTTTTAATTTAAAAAAATGAGAACTTTCAGCTCTATTTTATAATTAGATTTTTTGTATTTTTTCATTTATCATTCTACAAATAACAACCATGCATGATATATTTTATTTTATAATTTTTAAATATGATATCATATAATTTTTTGTTAGACAAAAAAGGCTACTTTGTTTTTTTTAATTTAAAAAATGAGAATTTACATTTATATTATATAAGTAGATTTTTTTTGTATTTTTCTCATTTATCATTCTACACATAACAACCATGCATGATATACTTTAGTTTATAATTTTTTTAAATATGATATCATATATTTTTAATATACTCTACACCAATTTTAATTTTTTAAATATGATATCATATATTTTTTTTGTTGGAAAAAAAAGCCTACTTTGTTTTTTTTTTAATTTAAGAAATGAGAATCTACATTTATATTTTATAAATAGATTTCTTTTGTATTTTTCTCATTTATCATTCTACAAATAACAACCATGCATGATATATTTTATTTTATAATTTTTTAAATATGATGTCATAAATATATAAAAATACTTTACACCAATTCCGGTGCCGTGAGGATCGCAGAGACGCAAAGAAAAGGGTAAGAAACAGAAAAGGAGGTGAACTGCTAAGTGAAATGCTGCTAGGGTTAGCATTTCCATTTTTGGCTGTTTGGTTCTAAATGCCAATTCCAAAAGCCATTATCCAAACAAATAATTTGACGGTTTGATTAGTCCAATCCGCTTTTTATGGGCAAAGATGCCAAATGCTAGATGAACCGCCATTTACCAAACATGGCCATTGATTCCTAAAGCGAGCGGGTCAGTATCTCCCTTCTCAAAGAAGACTTGAACGGCAATGAGCCAAGGCCATTGACCTGAGATAGTAAACTAAAAACGAGCCATAAAAAGGCTTAATCACCCGAAAGTAGAGGCCCTGAAAGAAGAGTACATATGAGCCTTAGAAAACATTCGAAATGAACGGACATGGTTGGAACCTATAGTGTTAACTTGGCCGAGTCAGAAAAACTTCAAAAAACTACTAAGTTACATATGCGTTCGGCTACAACCTACCGGTAAACAAAAAAAATGTTAACCGGGTGCAGGGTACACCAGAAAAAATATAAAAAATTCACAATGTTAAAAACTCCAACCGGGTTGGGAAATATGACCTATGGCGTCAGGCTACCGAATAACTTTGACCTAGCTAAGGGCAAGGTCACTTTGAAAGATCATTCAATATTTCATATAGATCATTCTCAGAGCGGCTAAAACACACATGGAAAGAATTGAAATATGTCACATGCAAAAGAAACATACACCGGGTGAAGAGAAAATTAAAATGCAAACGGATGGGGGTGCTGGTTCATCCTCGGGGATCAAAGCAATGCCATATGAAGCCACGGAGAAGGCAAGATCCCAGACCGCTAGGATGCAATGGGTCGTCGCCCGGCGTCTTTTTTGGCTCATCTTGAAGCCGAAGAAGCCCACATCGGTGATCATCTTCTTTCCTTCAGGCTCTCGGTAAAGAAGCCTGGAGGAGTCCATGGTAGCCTTAGGGGAAGAGGTTCCTGGGCGACCTCAACTTTGTTCTTTTCCACCCATGCCTGCGGCTAATCGGGGAGCTCCCGCTCCTTTTGCTCTCATTCATCAGTCGGGTATTCTCATCCCTCAGCTCAAGGTTTTTAGCCCCGACAGCCTTAGTTAGCTTCGCGAGCTTGTCTGTCTACCTGCCTCATGGTGATGGCGCTCAACTCCCGGGCCCTCTTCTCCCCTTCTTTCACCTTCTCCTCCAACCGGGTTGACTTAGAAGGAGAGCGCAACATCCGGGCCCACCTCACCGAGCTGTAAAAAGATAAAGATAAAAGAGTACTGGTTAGGAAAAGAGAGAGAAATAAGAATCGGGAAGGGGGGACGGAGTAAAAAAATATTGTAATTTTTATCAAACAAAGTAAGCAACAGACAACTTAAAATGAGACGGAAGAAGAATGAATTGGAGGAGGGAGGAGCAAATATGAATTAAATAAACACTCCGCATAAATCATTTATCATTTAATATAATATTTGAGAGTTGATAGCCTAGAATTTTGACACGTGGCACTTTAAGAATTCTAATGTTGAGACACGTAATGCTCCACGCGTCGCTTCTTCGCTTCTTCCTGTAAATCGCCCAGGCCTTTCCCAAAGAACCGAGCTTCGCCCACCATGACCCGGCCCGAGCTCTTGGCGACCTCACCGGAATTAAAAAACATTTTTGCCGGAAGCACGGCGAGAAGAAATTCGCCGTTCTCTGCGATTGGAAAGCCCACTCGAAGATTTGCGGCACCCGAGAAAGATTCTTCATCCACTAGCCTGGTTCCGTCTTCTTCGCGTCGCCATGCCCATCGCCCCGCCTGATTTTTCGCATCTACCACTAGCTATACACAGATTCTTCAATGAAAGAAAGATTCCATATAATCGGCAAGAGAACCGCGATCAGAAGATAGCTAGGTTTGTTTCCAAATTTGAAGGATTTAGGTTCCCAATTTCCATTTGTTTCCAAATTTCGATTATAATTTCGATTTCGGATTGCTTCCAAATTTCCAGCGTAAATTTGTTTCCAAATTTCGGATTTAATTTTTCTAAATTTGAATAGTTCTTGATTTTTTTTCTTCCAAATCTTGGATTTCAGACCACCCATCGTTTTTCAAACTGTGAAAATTTAGGATTTTTTCCGGAAAAAATTAGATTTCAAAATCCATTTTTTCCAAAGGAAAGGGAAATTGCTTTATGTACATACTGGGTTGTTAACTTCTACAATTACACCATATTCCTTCTCACTGATTATATTACGGCTATTATTAGATAATGTCTTGGATAGGTTTTTCCGTGTGGAGCATGTTACTGGTATGCTGATACTGTGGTTTTATTTGTTGTGTGTGGATTAAAATTCTCACTAATTATATTAGGCTATTAAAAAATCATGGTTGCTGCCTGTTTGCATACTCACAGATAATGTAAGTATAATTTCTGTTAGTTTAAAGGAAGAAGAAGAACAATTTCGTAAAGTACTTATGTATCAGTTCAAACAAAAGGAAAAGTATAACGATTTGGTTGTCACGTAAATTATGTATCGTTCATGTAATATGCATGCTGAAATGCCTAAGTGAATGAGTCTGCCATGGTCTTGCAATTATAGGGTATAGACATCATTCTTTTGTACTTTATATAAGATGGGTTATTTATCTACATTTTGATGCATCATTTTTCTGCAACTGCCATGGTCTTGCAATTATTTAGCTTTTACAGTTCATATTGATTGTATAGCAAAACCATTAATTTTAGCCTTACATGGCACGATCCTGACATTTGTTTGTTTGGTTGATCTTGGATCTACTATTTGGTATGTTTTTTAAAACAATATTAGTGTTAAAAATCAATATTGGAGCTCATATCTATCGTTCCTTGGATGGCCAGTGAGCGACAGAGCTGCCAACCGGAAACCAATTCTCGACTGTCTTTTCTGAAGACTTTTCTGCACTAGCCAATCAAAAGTTGGACGGAGCTCCCAAAAATTAAGGCCTAGCTTCATTGACAGAATTGCTCCTTTGCAAACAGGTTTGGTAACAATGCATTCCATTTGTGCTTCAATATTGCATATGTACTAAAATAATTGAATCCTAAATATGTATGGAATATCTGTTAGACTTATGAGTCAATGTTTTCAACCTTCGTCAGTGCTCCCTACACCTTTTTCATTGTTAACTAAAAGATCATGCTCGCCTTGCTTTATCTGATTGTGTTTACCTGATTTTTGGTCTAATATATATTTGATCTTTTAGTGTTAGATTCTATTGAGCGTTTTGTATCTCTGTAGCTCCCTAAGCCAAGCAATCTAAGATTGGGAAATTGGGACACTGCGGTTTTATCCAAAGAGCACCTAAGTTATGCTGCTACAGATGCTTTTGTTTGGTTTCCATTTTCTTTGGGCTATGTTTGGTGCTTAGGAAGGAGGGAAGGGAGAAAAGTCCAAAGGAAACTGATTTTTTAAAGTTTGGTTTTACACTTTTACCGTGGAAAATATAAGGGAGAATCAGATTTGATTAGAAGTTCGATTTCCCATGTATTTATATCTTTTAGTATTCATTTGAACTAAGTGAGTTTGAAGTTTGAGCAGTTATCTAAAATTGATTTGGTTAGCATGACCCCATTGTTTTGTCCCCCAATTNTATCCCTTTGCTTTGTTACAGGTGTTGAAGAGCCTACCTAATGCTCCAATGCCAAAGCACATGGACAGGGAGTGAGTTATGATTGTCAATCATCTTGGTTTAGTGCCATCATCTATATACCTTACTATTTCTGTTTCCTAACATTCGCTGGGTTCATTGTAAGCCAATTGTCATAGCCACTGTTTTACTTGCACAGAGATAGAAATAAGTGTGTATTGGGAAATTATTACTCTGTATTTTAAAATAATTAATGCATCAAATTATCTCTTTTCTTAAAGGGCTTTCAAAAATAGGCTTTGGCATCGGTTATTTAGAAACAACCGATGCCAAAGCCTTATTTTTTAAAAAAAGGGCTTTGGCATTGGTTGTTTAGAAACAACCGATTCCAAAACCGTATTTTTTATATAAAAAATACGGCTTTGGCATCGGTTGTTTCTAAACAACCGATGCCAAAACCCTTTTGTTTTAAAAAAATAAGGCTTTGGGATCGGTTGTTTCTAAACAACCGATGCGAAAGCCCGACCTTTTGCATCGGTTGTTTTACAACTAATGCAATTGCCTCGGAGCATTTGCATCACCTGCATTTGCATCGGAAAAAAACCGATGCAAAAGGTCCAAAATAAGTGATGCTAAAGCCTGCTTTTGTAGTATTGAATATTATCCCTATGGGACCAATTATGGGTATTTTTGTACAGGTTAGCTAGAAGCACACATACTTTGTTTAGCTCAGATCTCAAAAATAACCTTTTGTTACTAATGTGTTCAAATTGATTTCGGGTAGGATTTGATTCGGCTGGCAATTGGGATGACCACCAAAGAGTTTTTGGTCTGGATGGTCAAGATATGTATGCGGTAATGAGTATTTTAATTTGCATTAGTATATTTTGTGTATGAGTAGTAACATTTCTTGATATTAATCATGATTTGGGTATCTTATATTTTTCTAGGGTTCACAGAGTGAAAGCTTTCCATATGTATATTATACACCAAGCTACGGGTATGCACAATCTGTATATAGCCCTTATACTCCTGGTGCTGTGGTAGGAGTTGACACTTCATATATGGGAACACAGCAGTACTACATCATTCCTTCTTATGAAAACCCGGAGTATGCCCAATCATAATTCCCAATGGTAATGCAAAACGAATCTGATATTGTGGCAAACAGTAAAACCCCATTCCTTGATAGTTCCTTTTCTTCTTCTAATATAGCTTAAAGCCAGGGTGAACTGGAAAGCAACACATATCATCATTCTGCATAAAGTGGATTGCTTGAGTAGTTAGATTTGGAGTTTTTAATGATATTCTTGAAAATCTATATGTGGGGGAATAATATAGGTTACTAATAATTTGTGTGGTGATTTTAGATTGAGCCAAATCCATAAAACTGCTTTGGACGGTGGTCTAACAAACATATTATCCAATAACTTGCATTTTGCACCCCATCATGATACACATGAAAAATCAAATTATCAGTACATAGCTAAAAATTAACGCATTGAAAATTTCATATAGAGTATATACTGGCTTCATATGGAGAATTTCCCACTGCATTCCTTTTCACTTTATGGCTTTTTTACTTTAAGCCTTTTGTGTAAATATTGAAAAACAAGATGTAGCTTCTTTAGTTTCACATTTCAATTTTGTTTTCTTCAAACAACCATGCTACACTTACATCAAAAAATGCATTCCAAAGTTACACAAGGTATACACTAACATTTTGAGGGTTCACACTGACACAAAAATGCTGGTGCATTTACAAAAATTTGCACTGACAAAATGTTGGTGCGTTTACATTTTGAGGGTTCACACTAACACAAAATGCTGCTGATGAGTAGATTAATAGTGAATACATGTGATGTGTTAGGTATGTTATACATTAGTAGGAAGTATAAGTTTTCCATTATAAGTTTCAAAGTTTTGTAATTCCATATATTAACCACTTAAATTTACATAAATACTTAATTTCATAGTAATTCTTATTTTGGATATCTCTAATTTTTCCGAACTAATTCTTAATTTAGTATATTGAATATTTTGGTCATGTGGATGCATAAAAATTCAACCGTATGGGAATATATACCCAAATATGACTCTTGCCACTAATTGAGGATTGTGACTAAGGTTATGAGTCTCTTTGCAGATATGCTTAGAAATCAAGATGATGCTCAAAAGGTTTATACATGAAAATTTGCCAAGAATGCAGATATGCCATTAATACGTGAATGCTTTGGGATGTAGAAGCCTAAACTAATCGCCAGCTTGGAAGTGTGCCTATACAAGTAAGGTTTATGAACAGGTCTTGGGATGACTTTGTGATGTGAACAAAGAGATTATGAAGAGCAATCCTAAATATTTTTGGTGTGGTCACATTCCTCCATCTACCCCAACTCGGCCTCATAGATGGGTTTGCCAACCCATACCTCATAGACTAAGAAGAAAATATTATCATTGTTCCATGGGCTGCTCTTTTTTATGCATTTGGAAGGTCAAAAATAGCAAAATCAATTAGAGTGGTCAAGGAAAAAGAGGATATATAATCTATTAAAGATAAATTCTATAGTTGGTCCGTCAAGTTATTGCATAATGCATGATTCGTCTTTCCACTTTGAAAATTTTACGAATAGTTCTTTAAGTCCTGTTAGTGTTGCATGGTTAGCCTTCCACTTTAAAAACTCTTCGAATAGTCCTTCAAGTCACATTAGTGTTGCGTGAGTAGTATTTCCGTTAATTTTGTTGATACTCCATACATTCTTTTTGTTTTACATTATAAATACACGTGAGAAATCTTCTCTTTTTTCATACAGTTAAGTCATTTTTTATAGATTCATTTTAATTGAATTATTGCTAAAAAAATCATACTTGGTTAGTTGTAACAAGATATAAAAGTCTTTCATAAGAATTACAATGGTATTAAAAGTATTTTGAGTAAAATATAAATTTTTAATAACTATTAATCTATTTTTTGTATGAAAATTTATTGACTTAAAATATAGCTCATCTTATATCATCCAAAAAAATAAATATGAAAATTTATCAAAGAATATTAGTGCTTTATGGGTCTTAATGGTATATTCAATAATTTTAATAACAAAAACTCTATGATTTAATTTATTCCATAACTTTTTTTAAAAATTATAATTTGCTTAAATATATAACAGAGAATACAAAAAATACCAATAGTCTTTAATACTTTATTTATGAAATAAGTAGTGCTTATAAAATATAAAAAAATATTTATTTTAAAATAAAAATATTTAAAAAAAGGAAATATAAATTTTAAAATTATTTTTTTCATCATATTTTAGTAGGACTTTTTAGGCCTTTTATTTTTCTTTACTAGAACATAATTTTTCATTGGAAAAAATATAACTCCCTCTTTTACAATGACAACCAGATT
Organism: Cuscuta campestris; assembly: GCA_900332095.2. Lineage (NCBI taxonomy): Eukaryota > Viridiplantae > Streptophyta > Magnoliopsida > Solanales > Convolvulaceae > Cuscuta > Cuscuta campestris. Next base: position 464,724 of record OOIL02000115.1, read on the forward strand.
TTCTCTTTAATTTGTTTAAAGGCATTGATGCAAGAAGTTTTCATTTTATGACAATTGTAAGAAAATACAATTGGATGTTTTCATTCACGTCATTTGATGGAAAAATACAAAAGTCTCAAAACTATGACCGAGCAACTCCGCAGTTTACAATTAAGGTGAAAAATGATCACAATATTGGATCTTTATTGGCACAAGAGGGTGTTGTTCCAAAATTCACTCAATTATACATATATGTTACCCAGAATGAATTCTCAAACAGAATGAGTCATTACAGGTACTTAAAACATGTCATGTAATTTATTCATACTCCCTCCGTCCCCAATTTGATTACGAATTGCGGGTTACGGAGTGAAATTTTCTACTTTTTGAAATCATTTTATTTACAAATTGGTATATCAATAAGATATAAAAATTATATATTAAAAAACTACGTCAAAAGTTCTACAAAACAAGAGGTGACAAAAATATTTTATTTTATCAAATACTTAATGAAATCGCATAAACAAACAAAAGTTATCAAGAGGAGAGAGAAAAAAATTGTAATCTATTTAGAGACGAAGAGAGTATGTCATATCATTTGAAATTTGTCATGTAAGCTGACAAACAGAATGAGACATTACATACCACAGATGAATTTGGTACCGTCAAATCCTGGATTACCATTTAAGTTTCAAAGAAGACAATTTCCAATATCTTTATGTTTTGGCATGAAGATCAATAAGAGTCAAGGCCAAACATTATCATTTGTTGGATTATTCTTGACCAAATCGGTATTCACTCATGGTAAATTTTATGTTGCAATTTCACGAGTGAAACTAAGAAAGGATTGAAAGTCTTAGTTTAAGATGACAACAATAACCCTTGCAATTGCACCAAAAATGTGGTTTATCCTGAAGTTTTCCAAAAAATTGGATGTAATTAATACATTTATATGCTCTTTTCAATTTTTAAATACATGAATTTTAGTTAGCATACTCTGTTTATGTCATATCATTCATTAAACTTCTAACATTGTATATTAAAATTAGCTATATTTTTTAATCATTTACTAAAACCAAAAACTTAACAGAGTTAAAAACAACATGCGTTCAACCCCGTGCGGCTCTCTATGTCCCACCACACTAATATCTTCGCAGCCGAGTAACGCGGCTCGGCCGGCTCCATCGAAGGAGATGCTCCCCTGCCCAAAACGCTCATCGATTCCACAACTTCCGGTGACGAATCTCAGTCGTCCAATGAGCGAAGTGCGGAGCGGAAACGAGAAGACAGTAAACCATAGGGGAGTTACCCCTGATATGATTAAAAAGTCTTCTTTCTATTCCCAATACTAAAGCTCATAGACCAAATGGGTTCTCTAGTGGATGCTTCAAGATCCAATGGAAAAAAACTGGGGATCAACATTTATGGAATTTTTGCAAAGTAAGAAAATCATGAAACATGTCAATACTAATTATAGAGTAGCACTCATATTTGTTCGGAAGTCTCAATCTGTCTTTGGGCTCTAATACTTCATCTAATAAGATCATGAAGAAAGGAGAATACTGGGGAAGCTTAAAAACGAAGTATATGACTCATTTGAGGAATTAACAATCAACATCTCTTAAAATAGTGGTGACAAGTGTGATTTAAGAAAAAAGTAAGAAACCAAACCTTAAAAAAAATCAAAAATTTTTAATCCAGAGATGTGGTAGGTAGGGTATGATAAATAATTCATTGATTTTACATAATCCAGGGACTTTAAATAATCTATCAAAATTTTTTAAAATCTGAATTGAATACAACCCTGTCTCTCCAACTTATATATTTTTTTATATACTTATTATTGTTCAGATTAGATTTGATCTTAATTGGGTGGCTAGAGCATGACCCAAGTAAGAAACTTTGTGTCAAATGATAATAAAAAGGTAGAATGACAACATCAAGGGGACGACAAGAAAATATTGAATCACAATGTAAACAAAAAAACGCCTAGAGATTGT
>OOIL02000115.1:476672-613774 GCA_900332095.2 Cuscuta campestris
TTTAACATCAATGTTGCGAAGGTCAAGCAAAATTTTACTTAACTTTTCCAGATGATCCCGAAGGGGTGTACCTTCCTGCATGCGTAGTCGAAACAGACGTTGCTTCAAGAGCAACTTATTGGTCAGAGACTTCGTCATGTACAAGCTCTCCAACTTCATCCAGAGGGCAGCAGCGGTCTCCTGATCAGCGACTTCGATGATAACATCGTCCGACAGGCACAACATGATTGTCGAGTGGGCCTTTTCTTCTAGGGTTTTCCACTCTTCATCATCGTTTGCCTTATTCACCTTTTCAGTCAGCGGCGCCCACAATCCCTGCTGCTTCAGCAACGATCGCATCTTGATCTGCCACAAGCCAAAACTATTTCTCCCGTTGAATTTATCAATCTTCACGTTCAAAGCAGATGACATCTTTGATTGACTCAAGAAACCCTAACAGTGCGGAATTCAGAAAATCCCTAATCGGAAGAACCAGAGGCTCTGATACCAGTTTGTTGTTACGGAATAGGGTATTGAGTGATCAAAGAATCAAACAGAAAACACAACAACAGATTTAACGTGGTTCACCAACGTTGTGTTGGCTAGTCCACGGGGGAAGAGGGGAGCAGTTTTATTTCTGAAGGAGAGGCAAAATAGAGTACAGAATATCCCTCATAGGATTTGTGGTAGCACCCATATATATAGTGCTAAGCTAAACCCTAACAGACTTGGGCCCCAAACTACAGAATTAACAGATAATTAGAAAGCCCAATTAGAGTAGGGTTCGGATCTCTCAGGATTCGGATTCCTTGACTTCTCCGGAATTCGGATTTCTCAGTAATGGGACTTCTCCGGATTTGACTTCTCCGGATTCTGACTTCTCCGAAAACGGACTTCTCAGAAAACAGACTTCTCCGGATTCGGAGCTGTGATGGGTCAGATTCAAGGCATTTTAACAGGTTGAGACAAGGTGGAGTAAGGAAATCAAGTTTCTTGAAACTAGACATGACGAGAGATATATAACGGTTAGTGGAAGGGTCAAAACAATGATACCTTTTGGAGGAGGAGTCATACCTAAGGAATATGCAACACTTTGAAAGGGGTCGAAATTTGTTGGTAATTTCATGGTGAAGACACGGATAAGACAAAGACCCAAAGACCCGGAGGATAGAATAGTCACGGAGTTCGTGACAAAGAGCCTCATTCGGGGATTGCTGATTAAGAGAGTGTTTTGGCATTCGATTGATTAAAAATTCATTGTAGCTAATGCTTTCAGCCAAAAAATTGTAGGAAGAGAAGCAGTTCAAAAGAGTGTAGCAAGGGTTTCAATTAAGTGGCAGTGCTCCCGTTCAGCAACACCATTTTGCTCAGGAGTACATGTACATGATTTTTATGGAGAACCCCCAAGCCTTGTAATAACAATCCAAAATTTTTATCAACATACTTGTGTCTATTATCAGTTTGAAAAAAATTAATTTTTGTATTAAACTAATTCTGAACCATAGATTGAAAACTAAAAAAGGAATCAAAGGCATCAAATTTACTTTTTAGAGGATATAGCCAACAAAATTTTGTATAATCATCAATGAAAGTAACATAAAAATGATAACCTCAAAAACATGGTATAGAAGTAGGTTCTCATACATCAGAGTGAACAAGATCAAAAAGTGCAGATGCCGTAGTTTTAGACATGAGAAAGGGGAGATTATGTGACTTAGCAAGAGAACAAGAATTACAATGATCAAGACCTTGAAATTTAAAACCTAGTTGAGATAATAGAGACTTAGTAACTTAAACAGACGGGTGACCAAGACGGCAATGTCATTGATAAGGGGTGACTTTGATCGTATTGACCACCTAAGACGAATTAGAAGCTGGAAGTGAATACAAGTCACGCTCACAAGGCCCTTGAAACGTACTTGGTTGGTTGTGTTATCCCGAATCGTAAAGTCTTTGGATGTGAAAAGGAGAGAGTAGTTATTATCTTTAGTAAATTGATGAACAAAAAGAAGATGAGAATTAATATTAGAGGAATGGAGAAGCTTTGTTAAGTGAAAAGTATGGTATGGTGTGGTTAGGATACTTGAGCCTGTGTGGTCAATGGGGTAAGTATTACCTCCCATAGTTGTAATAGAGTTGGTGCCTTGATATAGAGAAGAATTATGGAGTCTAAAAAAATCAGATGTCACATGAGTATTTGCTCTAGTATCCAGATACCAGTTCAGACTTGGTCCGGCAGATTGACTTGTGTAATATGCCTTTAGAGGACAAGAATATGATTCACTATAGCGGTGTCAAAAGTTCCAGACCGCATGTTCAGGTTTCCTACACAATTTACACGTGATTATGCCTCCGCACTTCGCCTCTACCGTGTGCGTCATCACGGTAGGGCTGCTGTCGGACTCCTTGACCACCAGAGTTACCACCACGGGATGGCCCCTTTGGAGCGCTACGGTCCATGTCCATGGCCACGACCGTTGCCATGTTCAGAATTGATAAAATAACGCATTGTAGACATCCGTAGTCGAGGTAGAAACAGAATCACGAAGTTATAACTTTTTCTCAAAGGTAATAATTAATTCTTTAAAAAGAAGCCACACAGAGACTTAGCTTGGTTAAAAGTAATATTGCTAATATTGGTCCAAGTATTTTGTTTCAATGAAGCATAATCCACCAGGAGACCATGAACCACACAAGATAATATCTTGTTCAGATACGTCCTCATGAGCCTGTTTCAGAGAAGAGAATTGTAATAACATTATCCAGATTAGGGATGGCAACAGGTCAGGTTCGGATCAGATATCATTATACCCTAATCCGACCAGACTTTTAAAACTGAAACCCGAGCCTGACCGAGTGTACTGCCACGGTAGGGAGGGGGGCTGGGGTGGGGGGCAAGGGTGGGGCGGGGGTGGGGGCTTTAGAGGGTGGGTTATGGGGGTAGCAACCGTCGGTTTTACAAACTGAGCACCGTAGGTACCCCAAACGGGCTAGTGTAAGCAAATGACACCAGACACCAGTAGCACTAATGTCATTTTAGACTTACCGATTAAACTTTAGCTAAAGACAATCTAAATCAAATATGTAAAATTTATTAATAATGGTTAATTAAGAGAGGAATGAGCTGGAGTATATTTGATGGAGATGCTTGAAGAGAATCTAAGGTAGAGAGAATAGAAGATCATTAGTAGTAGGCCAAGCCAAGCCAAGTCAAGCTCATTACCCTCAAATTAAAAACACAATGATCAAACAAGTAAAGAAAAGAATTCCTATTGCACACGCTTGGCCTATATAACCCCCTCTCCCACTTCTTTTCTTGCTTCCTTCCCCCCCTCTCCTTTTCTTTACCTTTTCCATTACTTTTTTACCTTTATCAATCAACAAAAGAAGAAAAAAAATCACCCTTGCCATGAATAATTCTTCACCTAGAAGAAAAATCACCATTATCCCACAACAACATCTTGTCTTCTCTCTTCTTCTTCTTCTTTATGGTAATTAAAATATTTACCTCCCCTGTAAATCCCTCTCTCTGTCTTTGATACATTGTTTATAATAATAACTGATGGTTTAACAGGTTTTGGTTTTCTCAGAGAAGTAAAATGTCTGGGGATTAACTACGGCCAACTGGGGGACAATTTGCTTCCGCCGGAGAAAGTGTTGCAACTCCTGCGAGCTTACAAGATCACGAAGACGAGAATCTACGACACCAACCCGAAAATCTTGACGGCGTTCGCCAACTCCGGCGTCGAGCTCATCGTGACGGTCGAGAACCAGAGGCTGGCGGCGTTGGGCGGCAGCGACCCCCAACCGGCGGCGCAGTGGGTGGAGACTCAGATTCGCCCGTTCTTCCCGGCGACCAACATCACCGGAATCGCCGTCGGAAATGAGGTCATCACCGACGGCGACACGTCGCTGATGGGACACCTCGTACCCGCCATGGTAAATGTCCGCCGGGCGCTTGCAAGTCTCGGATTTGATCGTAACATTAAGGTATTGAACCAAATCTTGACTATAGTGTCTCTAATCTTTATTCATCTAGTTTGACTTTTTTAATTAAATTGAACTAATTTTAGTAATCAATTAGTTTAATCTGTATTGTATATTACTCCGTATTACAATACATTAAAATTTTAAAAGTTCTAAAAAAAATAAATCAAATAAAATAATTTTTATACTAAAATACATTTCTATTTTTTATTTAATTAAGGTTCAAAGTTCGTCTAGTTTAATTCCAAAGTACGATTAAAAGATATAAAAATGATATGAGAGCACATGCTCATTTGGGAAATGGGAAAGAGAGAAGTTTAAAATTTCTTTTAGACCAACAAAAAGAAACCCATATACTTCATCCATGTATTATAAAAACAGTCTAATGAATCCAAAATATAAAAATAAATAAAAAGAAATACTGAAGGACTACTGCATTTTTATTTTTGACACGTAAGAAAAGGTAGTGATTCATAAAGGAAATTTGAAAAGTTGTGACAGATCTAAAAGAAAAAGAAAAATGGGCATGCAATGGCCCTCTCATCTATAACAATCTTATGTCAGCTGATAGAGATGTTTGTACTCTTTTTTTGGCTTAAAATATGAGCAATGCTAGGGGTACACCTTTGGTGTACCCATACACCACATGCTTCTCCAGTACACATCTTTATTTGATTTTTAGTTTTTTAATTTTTTTTGAATCTCTTGCCAATTCTTGTGGACAAGGAGGGGGTAGGGGACAATTGGGGTACACCATATTACCAAATATGGTGTACCCCTAGCATTTTTCTTAAAATATTCACTCAAAATATTCACTCAATTTAAAATCTATTGCAAAAGGTCTATAAAAAATGTAACCAATGGTGATAATACTATTTTATATTTTCTTCATCCCAAAATGTTAGCAATATTTTGAATAATGTGTAAAATATTACGGAGTATTGTTTTTAAAAAGTCATTTTATTTATAAATTAGTAGAGAAATAAAAAATAAAAATTACATTGTTCAAAAATAGATTAAAAGTTCTACGAAATAAGAAACAACAAAAATATTTTATTTTCTCGAGAGACCGAAAGAGAATATATAGTTTAAGTATGTAAAATGTGAATAGAAGTTTATTTCAAGAGAGATTTACAAAACATTACAATACATATTTCTTGGCATGACCAATGATAGAGATAGATGATAATGTGTCATTTGTACGCTGGACACATCGTTTGCCATAATTATAGTCCATAGTTGTTATAGCTAGATACATTGAAATTAGTGTCAATTGTGAAATTATAATTTATATTTTTAATTTAACATCGAGATTCTTAAACAAATAAATACTTCTTCTGTCCACAAATAAACTTTACGTCACTATTCAAAGGGTCAAATTTTATTCACTTTGTTGGCCTATTTTCATCATCCATTTAATAAAATAATATAGTCATGTCACCTCTAGTTTTGTAGATCTTTTAATATAGTTTTTTAATATGTAATTTTTATTTTTCAATTCTACAACATTTTTCATATATAATGATTTGAAAATAACTTCAGTCAAACATCGTAACGCGTAATATAAAGTTTATTTGTGGACGGAGGGAGTATTCAATAGATAATCATAAATGAATCATATCTTTTTGACAAATTATTGGATTTAACCCAAAAACACAACAGGTGTCGTCGCCTCATTCGCTAGCGGTGCTGGGGAATTCATACCCGCCGTCGGGAGGGTACTTCAAGCCGGAGCTCGCCGGAATGATGCAACAGTTCCTAAAGTTCCTCGCCGAAACGGAATCTCCGTTCTGGATCAACGCCTACCCCTTCTTCGCCTACAAGGATTCCCCCAACAAAATCCCCCTCGACTACGTCCTCTTCAACCCCGGCGCCGCCGGCACGGTGGACCCCGCCACCAACCTCCGCTACGACAACATGATGTACGCCCAGGTCGACGCCGTCCTCGTCGCCATGTACCGCCTGGGCTTCAACGCCGTCGAGGTCCGGGTGTCGGAGACTGGGTGGCCGTCGAAGGGGGACCCCAACGAGGTCGGCGCCTCGCCGGAGAACGCCCGGATTTTCAACGGGAATCTGATGAGGAGGCAGAGGATGAACCAGGGGACGCCGTTAAGGCCGGGGTTGAGATTGGAGGTTTACGTTTTTGCCCTTTTCAATGAGAACCAGAAGCCCGGCCCGACGTCCGAGAGGAACTACGGCTTGTTTCTGCCGGACGGGACGCTGGCGTATGATGTTGGGTTGTCGTCGGAATCCGCCGTGCCGTCATCTCCTTCCACGCCGTCGGCGGCTACCATTTCTCTGTCGTCATCTGCCCCAAAGGTGAATCCATAATTACTCCGTAGTTTGTTTGTTTTGTTTGTTTATTAATCTCTTCAGTTATTCTGTGTAGTTAGTTAGAGTATTTCTTTTTTCTTTTTTTAATCTAGTTTTATACGGATTACTAATATCAATAATATGTACTGTACTCGTATTCAAAATATCAATAATATCAATAATATCATTTAATTATATATAAACACTAATCAAAATATATCGATCGATTTTAAATGGTTTCAATTTTTTATTAACTCCCACCGTCCAATAATATAGTTCTCGTTCACTATTCATAGGGTCAAATTTTCTTGACTTTATTAGCCTATTTTTGTGTCTTATTTGATAAAATAATATAGTCATGTCATCTCTACTTTTGCAAATCTTTTCATATAGTTTTTAAATATGTAAATTTTATTTTTTAATTCTATACCATTTTTTATATAAAATAGTTTGAAAATAATTTAAATCAAATATCGTAACGCGCGATGAGAACTTTATTTATGAACGAATGGAGTATGTTGTAACTATGGACACAATGCACTAGGGCGCACGGGACGGGTGCAGGGGGCGAGTTTGACTCTAAAGTCAATAATATATATATATACACACACACACACACACACACATATATATATAGGTAAATAAGTTGTGAAGTGAAAAACCATTGAAAAGATAAATATTTTTTGACATCATTTTTATACTGATATATACTACGTAATACAATAATTCTTATTTAATTGATGATTAAAAGTCGTTCAATTTGATTCGAAAAACTCGTGATCTTAAGAATTGTACCCATCATCAATCTTTGAATTAACATAACTTTTGATACACCCATCCCAAACCATTCTTACTTAAACTAAAAATGTATTTTACCTTTTGTCTTTCCGTCCCACGCACATGTTTGGTAGCTGATAAATCATGGCGCTAATTATTGCAATAAAACAGGCAGAGCACATGGAGTACCAAAGCTTTGTGCACACAAGCATTCTATTCTTCCTGGGGTGCCATGTAATTTTGAGATTTTTGACCATGTGATGAAGTCTACATTAAGGCAATATATATATGGACTGACTTTTATGGACACTAATATTTCATCAGCTGTCTCATAAAATGTACTGTTTTACATATTTTCTCTTTTAGGTGTTCTTAAAAAAATTACATTTATTTTTATTTCATATTAGAGTAAAGAATATATATGTACGATACTATACAATATTTCTTTCACATTCAAACAAATTATATATGATCAATACATTTTTTATGTTTTAACACTTTGTATTTCAGAAAGTAAAACTGTAAGCTAAGGTATTTTACGGGAATGAACTCAGGGAATAAATATATATTTCACATATTTCAATGATTTTTTTTTTTTTGGAGGGGGGGGGACAATTATGGGCCTAGCATGAATGGAGCACTTGGTGTGTTCTGATTATGGTTTTGTGAGTGGCTGGGAAGAAGTGAAGAAGCTAAGGTTATCTATTTCATTCAACCAAACGTGGTCTACATGATGGATGACATTGAAGGGGCCATCAGGTCATTTACTCCAATTTAGCTGGAGAGGAAAAGCAAAAAAAAACAAACAAACAAACAAACTTCAAGATAGCTAGGGTCAAGAATGTCACTTCACCCATGTGTTTGAGCCCTATTTCTTTTGGTGCTCCAGGAATAATTTGAGGGGAAAAACATCAAACTAAGAGTAAAACATATATCATATCCCCAAAATAAAAGTTGAAACTTAAAATCCTCTAAATAGGAGTAATTTACTTAATTAATCTAATTAATTAACTTGTCCAAGATTTAAAAGAAAGAAGAACGATCAGCTGAAAAGGTTGCGAAAGTTTTGTTGAATGAAGCCAAAATGTTGCGGACCAAAGATAATACTTCCATAATGTTTCTAATTTTTGTAACTTCTCATAGACATAATAAGAGTAGTGTATGCTCTTTCTTCTTCTTCTTCAATTTTTTTTAAATATCTATATTTATAAATATATCTGTACATATATATATACCACCAAGAACTGCCTACCACACACCCCCGCGTGTCCGCCGCCACCGTGCAATATATTATCGTTAGTGATTTCCCACATCACCAAGTCCGCCCCGTCGCCACCGACGCCATCTGCATTTACCCATGACCTACCATCGTGCCCCGCACCATTCAATCGAGTGTTGCCGATGATGTCCTACATCACCAAGCTCGCCTCCTTCGCCGCCAACACCACCGGGATTTGCCATCTTCGTCGTACATATTATTATGGTCTTATCGTGATTGTCAAGAAAAAAAATATTTTTTATACAATGCAACAATACCACAATGCCAAATATTACAATGTATAATGCTAAACATAGCCACTAACAAGTACAAATATGCCACTATATAATGTCTAAGAGAAGCAAAATGCCAAATATAGCACTGATTAACAACAAATATGTCATTGTATCACTCATAGCTAGTTGTGCACCACCTCATCTAGGGAGACCATATTATTCATAGTCTACTTGATCATCTAGATAATGCCAAACATGATAATTTATAATGCCACAAATGACAACGTATAATGACATATATGCCCATGTATAATGTTACATATCACACATGTTAATGCGTAATGTCCAAAAAAGTTAAATGTCAAGAAACTCTATGATCTGCCAAGACCATAATCATTTAATTTTAATACTCCCTCCGTTTGGAAAAACCCTTCCCATTTGATTTGGGGACAAAAATAAGGAAGTGTTAAATTATAGTTGATTTCCAATTTTGCCCCTGATGTGATGGGTAAAAGTAAGATGTGATGGATAGATTATTAGAGAAAAAGTATGATGTGATAGGTAGGGTATGAAAAAGTAAGGGTAAAAGTGGTTTTTTAATAGAAAAGGGAAGTGTTTTGTTGGAAGTGAAAAAAATGAAAGAGAAAGTGTTTTTGAGAACGGAGGGAGTATCAGTTTTATAAAATAATTTCCTAAGAAATAAATCCATATTTAAAATCAAATGTCACAACTAATGTGAAATTGAATTCAAACTTACGCACGTCTGAAAGAATTAGTACTGATTTTATAAAATAATTCTATAAGAAGCAAATCTTCAGATTTCAAATTAAATGTAACCACTTATGTCAAATTGAATATGAAATTGAATTCAAGCTTACACAAGGCTATGAAAGTATCATCTCTCGAAGGCAACAAAAATTGTGGAGAGGGGTGAAAGGAGTGTTAAATATATTCTATATATTTAATATTATATTATAATTATTGTAAATGAAAAAATAGTTTATTACTCCTTGAATTCTACCAAGAAACACCCAAAAAATAGAGAAGAGATAGAGCAAAAACATGCTCATGATTGGAATTCCAAGTTGCAGTGCTCGAAAATTCAATCTTGGCCAAAATCAAGAATCTTTGTTTCGAATGATGAACAAACTTAAGAAATTTATTGGGCTAAGCTAGTTGCTCACAACCCCTCTTCTAGAGAGAGAAAATCTAAGCCAAAACTTAAATTAGTTAATTACTCCTATTTAGAGGAGTTAAAGTTTAAACTCTTACTTTGAAGATATAACATATGTTTTACTACTATTTAGGGGGTTTTCTCCTATATTTACGCTTACACATTGAGAGAATTTGATGGGTCAAAGTTCTTAGATGAACTGTTCCAAAAGTCAAAACTGGACGAATACTCCGGGACGGAGGAAGTAAGTAGTAAAACTAGTTGGGATTATTTTATGAAAAAAAATTAAAGTAGAAAATTAAACGGACACGTGGCGTCCAATTCTCGGCCATCCCTGCTCCCACACCGTATGGTCTAATGAAGATTGTACAAAATCGAACATAGAGATAATCGTGACCGAAAACAAAACCAAAAAAATCATAAATAAATCACAAAATCAAACATAGAGATAATCATAAATAAATAAATTTATTTCTTTCGTTTTAGAACAGAATAAAAAATGTGAAATTTTCTAGTAGCATACGAGATATTTCTTCTGGGTTGCAATTGACAGGGGAAGGGTGGGTTCGGACCGGGACGAGCTAAGGTAATGAGGGGGTTTACCGGAAGGTTGGAGTGATATGAATCATCACCTTTTTAAACGGAGTACTCTAGAGATCCCAAATGGGACCAAGGTCACAGGATAACATGGGTGTTAATGTCCCTGGAATAGAAAAAGACTAAATTATAAGTAAAATATTAAAAATATACTCCCTCCGTTTGCAAAAAAACTTCCCATTTTGATTTGGGGCAAAAATAAGGAAGTGTTAAATTATACGGAGTAATTGATTTCCAAATTTGTCCTTGATGTGATGGGTAAAAGTAAGATGTGATGGATAGATTATTAGAGAAAAAGTATGATGTGATATGTAGGGTATGAAAAAGTAAGGGTAAAGGTGGTTTTTTAATAGAAAGGGGAAGTGTTTTGTTGGAAGTGGAAAAAATGAAAGAGGAAGTGTTTTTGAAAATGGAGGGAGTATATACTGAAGTAGAAGTTTTTATTCCCGAAATAGGAATTAAAATGCATTTACATTATCATATATGACTATATACATTACCAAAAAGTATAATAAATTAATCATGTAAATACCACTATCACAGTACAAATTGTTATTTAGGAAATAAAAATATAAAATTATTATTTTGATACTTTATCTATGTTTTTATATTAGGATGATTTTTCTCATTGGAACCCCCATATATGAAATTGATCGAATAAAGCTAGGAAAAAAAGGAAAATTTTTTTGAAAAGTTCGATAGATGAAGGGATGTATTATGTATAGTCTACTTTGTTTCCCCTTTTTGCATGTGGAATTAGGAAACCCAATGTGCATATGCACGTACTCTTTTATTTTTTGTTGGTAAATTTATTACAGGATATATGTATATGTATGGAGCAAATCCAGTTGGGATTGGGATATATCATTATTTTTTGTTAGTTACAGATAAAAAGGTCTTTGCTTTTGAACGTGGATATTGCACTACTGTTTTTTTGGCAGATCAAAGATACTAAAATAATTACTTCCTCCACGGATTAATAGTTTGATCAAATCTTAAAATAAAAAAGTGTTAAAATTGTAGTTGAATTCTAATTTTAATTTTAATGTGATTGGTAAAGTAAGATGTAATGGATAAATTATTAGAGAAAAAGTATGATTATTAGATCACACTCACATATTACACTGTGAGGGAGCATCCAAATTAATTGGTTTTTTTTTGTCTAAATTTAGATGAAAAAAAACCAGCTAATATCAGACGCATTAATTAGAAAGTCGGAGGAACTCACCATAATTCCGGTGTCTAAAGAACTTTGCCAAATTATTTTATGAGTATAAAATGTATGGAAATTTTAAGTACATATATTTTTTATTTGTAATTTTTTTATAAATCATAGTACAATTTTCAATTGAAACATATTTTGAATACTTTTATATATTTGTCCTTAATTTTTTAAAAAATATATTTTACATAATTATTTATAATATAATTTAATTTCAAAAATTTGAGATGCATGTTCAGATATGTTTTTACAAATTACCGTTTCTATTTTTTGATTTTGATTTCGCATAAATTAGAGAATTGATTAAAAAAATATTAAGAAATAAAAGCGAGTGGTTACAATTTTATTTTGAAGTTTGAATGAATGTTTTCGACAACACATACTTTTATAATAGAAATATAAAAAAAATGATGTGTATAGTTAAAAATATTAAGAGAAACATTCTAGAGATGTATATGCTCTTAGTACATACGGAGTAAATCTTAGAGTGTCATTATCATTTGCTAAATTTATAATTTCAAAACAATCTTCTTAGCAACTATTACAATCTCTCGGTAACTTATATTTGTATTTATATTTACATTGAGTATTGGATAAAATAAAATATTTTTATCACACCTCATTTTTTGTAGCATTTTTATGTAGTTTTGAATATTGTAATCTGTATTTTTTTTATTTCAACACCTATTTTTATAGGTTTTGCATGGTGTTCGGAAAAAAAAAATTACATAGGAAGTACGGTAATTAAGAAGCATGACATGAAACCTAACAATCCTGCCCTATTTTGTAGAGTTGTGCTATTATGGTTCTAAGGTCTACATGCAGAATGTAGATTTTCTCACACATTTTTTAAGAACTCATAATTAGATCTCTTATTTTGTATATATAACTCAATACATATGATCATTTCATGTATTAAAATTAAACTTATAAGAGTGTTTTTGGTGAGCAAGAGAGATGAATTTTGATATTTCTAAATATCTAAATTTTCTCTTGTGTTTATGAAGTAAAAAGAGATATCGAGCTTAATATCACAAGATATCATAAATGTTAAATTTCGATATCTCATGAATTTGAAAGATATCAATATGGAAATTTAATATAGACTATCTTCCTCAACTGTTTATGATTCTCTGTCACTAGTTATCATTGTTATCACCAATTACCATCATTGATGATCAACCTCACCTATCACTTATTTAATTGTAATTTTAAATCTTTCAAAATAAATTTTTCATATTTCCACAAAAAAAAAATCATTTCATTTTTTAAAATGCATATTATTTCTACCGGATTTTTAAACTCATTTCATGTTATGTTAGCTCACAAACTCACCAACCAAATAGGCCCAAAAATTGATCGGACGAATTTGCTTATTTTGATTGGATTCAGTAAGCGGAAAACCTCTTCTCCCGCAGTTCAAAAGTAAAAATCCATTTTCTCGATCGCCGAGCAGGCCAGCATTTCTCATCAATGGCGCTTCCGTCGGGGTTTCGCGAGAGAATGGAACAAATGGAAGAGACGAGAAACCAACGCCTCCATCTCCTTGAGGTATTTTTGCATTGAATTTGTTTTTTCTCTCTGGAATCACTAGGGTGTAGCGACAACAAATGCAAATTCTGAATGTGCCATTGTTGATATTAACAGGCGGAGAAAGAGCTACAGATCAACAAGTCTCGGGTATTCGCCGCCAGGCTCTCGAACATCAGATCCGCTGAACAGCGCTGCCTTAATCTCGAGCGCAAGATCGTTTCCCAGCAGTTACTTATTTCTGCTCTGAAATCCGAAATCGATCGTTTGGACTCCGATCATCTCCGATCGCTTCAGAAACTCAGGCATGAATATATGCATTTTTTCTGTCATTTGAATGTTATTAGTTCATGTAATTGATTCCATTTAGTATATGGTCCATATGATTTATAATCCCAGAATGAAGCAAGTGCCAAAATCGACCTCGATGGCTCGATCAGATTGCAAATAGTGTACTTAGCACTCTAAGCATTAAAAAGGCTTCATTGGAGCACCTGAAATCAGTATAATAATGCAATCTCCCGTTTTAGCATGTAATCTTCATGTAATTGATGATTGGAACCTATGCGAGCTTAAGAAGTACTCAGAATAGACTCAATCCCATGTGGAAATAGACATGATATGATATGGATTTGAAATCTGGGAGAAATGATATGAGTTTTAATATCTAAAATGAAGTTATTTAGATAAATTTATAATCATGATTTAATTAGTAATTGGCGGGAGTTTCCGGCAATAGGGGTGGTTGCCGGTGACAATGGTAGCCGGTAGCGGTGGATAGTCGACGGTCGAGAGAGATATCAAATCTCCACATTGTTAGGGACACATGGCACAAATTCAGATCAACTTTAAAAGACTCTGTGGAGATGGGGAGAGATGATGATGCCTTTCAGATGGGTGGTGGCAGAGGATCCAATGGTGGAGATATCTCAACTTGTATGATAATGAGGACTGCTTCTGAGTAGGTTTTTTTTCATATGGAATAAAATCTTCTGTAGTAATTAAGTTCATTCTACTTTGTATTTGTTTCCCATTTTGGTTTGTTCTCATCTTGGTTTTGATCTCTGCCTATGCATGATTTAGGGTTTCAGATTAGGCTTTTTGGAGATCTATTTGGTATTAGAACTAACAAAGATGCTGTCCAAGAACATTGATTCCTTGCTGGGCTTCTCCTCCACGGGTTTCTCAGTTTCTTTCTCTACAAACAAATAATCCCTTTTGTTGCCCAATTTTAGCTTTTTCCCCAGCCTCTTCTCCTTAGCTATTCACTACCATGCAGTTCTCTTCAGCTAAAGCCTTTGAATTCTTTGATTTGCTCGGCATTTACTAACAAAAAGCTTCAGGGAAAGCCACCGTAGCTCAAGACCTGCTCAAGTAGTTTATTGCATTATTTGCGTAGTAAATGCTAGAATTTACAGGTTGCATCCTTCTAAATAACCCAATTGAAGATTTATTATCCCAGTTTGAGATTTTTTGTATGGAAATTTTCGCCGTTTGAGTGGTCTATTGCACTATCCAAGATAGTCCGAGGGCATATTTGATACTTCTGCCCCCCAAAATAATGGCAGAAGTGTCCTCTGCGCTTAATGTCTGTTTTCTCCATTTTGTCCTAATATTTATGTTACTAGAATAAAATACCTAAGTCACTTTAATAAATGTGTTATGTAAAGTACTTATGCATCAGTTAAAACAAAAGGAAAAGTATAATGATTTGGTGGTCGCGTAAATTATGTAGCATTCATGTAAATGCATGCTGAAATGCCTTAGTGAATGAGTCTGCCATGTCATGCAAATATTGGGTATAGACATCATTTTTCTCTACTTTATATCAGATGGGTTATACTTTATATATAAATCACGAAAGGATTGAAAGGAGAGCGAGCAAGGAAACTGAATTATATTTTGCTGTGTGTGGAGACCTGTATGCGAGCTTACTCTACAGGCACAGTATAGACCTATTGGTTGTTTTGGTATGAGGGGAATTCATGCATTACTTGAAGTTCACTTTGTTGTTTGAATAAAATGCTGATCTGCTTTCATACGACGTACCCTGAATCTATTGCCAAGTCTTCATCTATCTGTCTTTGTATGTGTGCAATGTGGAAGTCTAGTAGAGGAAGAATAGCTTGTCAACGAAGATAGTTCTTAGGGAATTTGGAATAATTAGGCATTTGAAGGACGAGGTGGAGGACTTGGAGGAACTAGAAAAAGAAAAGCAAAAGTATTACACATCAGAAAATGCAGAGATGGATGAATTCATGGAGCATGTGGGGAACTTTGCGATCGAAATGCATGTACAAGTAGAGGAACTGAAAAGTCACTCCAATGCGGTCAGTAAAGTCTGTTTCTTGCCTTTTACTTGCTTGCTTCTTTTATTGGCTTGCATCACTTGTTTAACAATGATCATGCATTCTGCAGATCCTAATGTTTCAATTTTTATGAACTGTGGATAGGAATTAATTTTTGAAGTGGAATAATATAATGTGATACTCCGTATAACGATTGTTTGAGGCCTAATTCAAATCCCCAATTATAAATGTTATGACCTTCACTTGCTCAAATTGTTAGAGCTAATACCCAATTTAGTCGTCGACTATACATTATCACTCAAATTAGTCATTGACTTTCTCTTGGACTCAATCGAGTTTTCTAATATGAATTTTAGACTCAGATTTAGTTTTCATGCTCAGTTTGCTCTAATTCAGAAATGTACGTTTCCACACGGAGAGCGTAATTGTGATTTTCACATGTATCCTTGTTTCAGCTGAAGTCAAAATTTTCAGAACTACAAGGCAGCCTCAACCATTTGGATAACTCCGAGATAGCTGCAGCAGAGAGAAGAAAATCAGAGCTCCAAACTATCAAGCAGAGCATGGAGAGAGAGATGTCTCTGAAACACCAATTCAGAGAGCAGTTGAGAAGGCAGCTTGCAAATCTGTTGACCTACCAAAAGCCCACATAGAGACAAATGGTTTCACTTGTAAAGCTAAGGGCCATTCCACTTCATGTTGCTAACTGGTAAGTATTGAAAAATTATGGCATTTCTAGTTGGACTTTGGTACAACTGCGAAGTACTTCGTCGTCCCATAAAAAGAGTCCTCATTTTAGCGAAACTTATTTTCCAATTATGAAATGGTCTTTTTTTCATCACGCGAAACTACGTCGTCTCATTTTCCATTTATCGTTCCCACTTCTTCGGTCACACGTGATGAAAACGCCACACGGCAAAATGATCTTAGCCCAAAGGGGTAAAGTCACAAACAATTGACATAAGAACAAATGCCCCCACTTACCTCTTAAAAGATCGTTTGTGTTACAGGTTTACCCTAATCCAACATGAGAAAGATTCTTTTTATTGTCTAAAAGAGTATGGCCTTTATATGTGTTCTCTGGGTTCAAATGGATTGTCGAGTTAGCTGTTTTGAAATTCAAATATAGAAAATAATTAATAACATAACTAAAAGTACTTTGCGTCAAATTCAAATAATATTAGCGTCATGCATTACTGTATATATTTGAGTTTATTTAGGTCAGATGAAACCATTTAAATTTAGGAAAATGCTAGGGGTACACCAAAAGTGTACCCCATTTGTCCCACACCTCCTCCATAATCACTCTAATAGGCAAGAAAATTAAAAAAAATAAGTAAATAAAAATCAAATACAAATGAGTGGTTATGGAGGGGGTGGGGGACAAACGGGGTACACCTTTAGTGTACCCCTAGCATCTTCCTTAAATTTAAACAATATAAAAAATAAGAACAATGCTAGGGGTACACCAAATGTGTACCCCAAATGTACACCACCTCCTACTCCACCACCCATTTTTTTTATTTTTATTTATTTATTTATTTTGAATTTCTTGCCTTTTTGTTGTAGACAAGGAGGGATGGGAAACAAATGAGGTACACATTTGGATTTAGTGTTCCCCTAACATTTTTCAAAAAATAATTGATGACATTAAAATCTGTAAGGAAAGTGACACTTTAATATTGAGACAACAGATGTACCCCACTACCACATCAAATTACTGGGGATTGGGATTATAAATTCACCTTCTGACTCAAACGTTCTTGCGATTGCGAGTCGTTTTGTTTGGAGGAGTGATAGGGTCACAAACATTTTTGTCACAAAATAAACAAACTTACTATTTATGTAATTAAATGTCTACTTTTTAATTATTTAATATTATTTAATTCACTTGGTGAAGTACACAAATAGCAAGTTTGTGTATTTTGTGACTGGAGTTTTTGTGACTTTTGCATTTCTCTTTTTTAAACAATATATTGGCTTTAGATATCATAAATTAGACCATATTGATAGAATAAAATTCTATGGACCCCACAGGCATACACACACATTTTGATGTTTTGCACCGACACAAGTGTTGGTGTGTTAACAAAAATCTACACGGACACAAAGTGTTTGTGCAATAACAAAAATTGGTTTTACACTAACACAAAGTGTTACTGCAAACCCACAGGGTACAAAGTGGGGTACAAAACCATGGGGGTAGAAGTAGCTTTATCCAAATTCTATTGCTTCCTACTCCCCTACTCTCTAAAAAGTGACCTCATTACTTCTAGCGGTCAAATAAATGTTTATTCTCATCACTATAGTCATTTGTTAAAATACTCCGTAATACTTTATCCGTCTCAAAGTGTTTTGTAGTTTACACTAAATGAAATAAAATTTTACTACCTCCGTCCCACTGTCTTTGTCCACTTTTGACTTTTAAAACTCATTTTATTTAAAGATTAGTATATAAATAAAAAATACTCCCTCCGTTCCAAATTATAATGCTTGCTCACTATTCACAGAGTCAAATTTCATTCACTTTCTTTCTCAATTTTTGTTAGCAAATTGATAAAATAAAGTATTGTTGTCACTACTAGTTTTGTAGATCTTTTGATGTAGTATTTTAATATGTAATTTTTATTTTTTAATTATATATCATTTTTGTCATATAAAATGGTTTGAAAATAATTTCAGTCAAACATCGTAAACCGAAACAGGCGTTATAAAATGGGACGGAGGGAGTAGAAGTTACATATTTAAAAATTAAGTCAAAAGTTTTACAAAACAAAAAATGACAAGAATATTTTATTTTATTAAGTAATCAATAAAAGCGCGCAAATAAATAAAAATTCTCATAAAATTTTAATAGTGAAGTGTGAAGATCTTTTGGGACCAGAGGGAGTACTTTTGTCAGTTCTTGTTTTAAAGAGGACTTCATGTAGTTTTTAATTGGGAAAAAGACTAGTATATGAGTAAAACATTGAAAATATATCAATATAGAAGTTCAATGTTTTTATTTCCAAAATAAGAGTTAAAATATATTTACATGACCATGTACATTAACAAAAATGTCTATGTACAGTGTCACATTACCACAATCTAAACTCCTATTTAGAGAATCAAAACAAAGAATTTTATATTGGTACTTTCTCTATGTTTTACTCCTATTTAAAGTGATTTCTTTTTTTAATTATATGCCCCAAGTAGTTTTTGTTTTGAAATTTTATTTCATTATTTAAATAAATTAAATTTAAAAATATAATTGATCAATCATTGTAATATGATGTAATGGACAGTAGAGTATGATAATTAGTTACTCTCTCTGTTCTAAAATGTTCTTCCTGTTTCTGTTACGAGATTTGATCGACTTTATTTTCAATTCAATTAATTTGATTGTAGGTGTAAAGTTACAAAATAAAATTGATATTTTTAATACTACATCAAAAGTTTTACAAAATAAGAGGTGATAAGACTTTTTATTTTATAAAATAATTAACAAAAATAGGTAAAGAAAGTAATTAAAGTTTGACTGTGTAAATAGTAATTGGGAAGAACATTTGGAACGGAGGGAGTATATACTTATTAGTTATTATTTGTTTATTATTATTATTATTATTATTATTATTATTATTATTACTATTATTGTTATTATTCTAATATAGGTTTTATTAAGTGAGCAAAATTATAAGCTCTTTCGAGATTTCTTTAAAACTCTTTTCATCGTCGTTTTTATTGAACCATCAAGTTAGCTTTTCTACTTTGATTAGAGTTAGGATTTCTTCGTCACCTATAAATAGAGATGTAACTCTATTTAGAATAATCAATCAATAAACAATACGGAGTATTACAGACCCTAATCTCTTCTCATCTCTTGGTTCGCCGATTCTCTTTTTGTCCCAATAATTCTTCTACTCTCATCTTAATCTCTTGGAGCTTGAAGAACGTTCAAATTTCTTCTCTATCCGATACGAGTTTGTATCATATGAAATAGACCCTTGTAGGGACAAAGGGAGTATTTTGAATTTTCGATAGGGAAAAGACTAATCAAAAGTAAAAATAGAGAAAAGTAGGTATCAAGTACTAGTTCCATATTTTTGTCATCAAAATAGGGGGTAAATTTCACCAATGGTACCTGAACTTTAGCTAGAATTTCGAAGTGGTACCTGAACTTCAAATCCTTTCACAAAAATCCCTGAACTTACACATTCCTTTCACTAATGAGCCATTAGCCCGTTTCTAGGTTAACTTCCGGTCATTAGGGCCAAATTCGAATTTTATATATTTTAAAATTTTCAATTTGACCCCATTTCTTCTTTTCTTTTCTTCCAGGCCCCGCCGCCGCCGCCCGCCGGTCAAAGTCGCCGGAAAATAAACTTTTTCCGATTCCGGCGAGACCAATGTCATTCTCTTCGTCTTGAGACGAGGATCAATAATATCCAAACCATTTTGTCTAATTTTGCCTATAACTTCTCGAATTTGAATCTTTCTACTCGAAAAAACCCTAAAATTCGAAATTGGATCCAAAATGGGGGGTTTTGCAAATCGTCATCAAATCTTGCAATTGAGGGGTCCTTGGAGGTCGCACGGATGCCACGACCGCATTGGAGTTGGTGCCCGCCGTCAATTTCGCCGGAGTTGGCCGGAAAACGCTCCGACCCGCCGGCAACCGCCGGAATGGTTTGGATATTATTGATCCTCGTCTCAAGACGAAGAGAATGACATTGGTCTCGCCGGAATCGGAAAAAGTTCATTTTCCGGCGACTTTGACCGGCGGGCGGCGGCGGCGGGGCCTGGAAGAAAAGAAAAGAAGAAATGGGGTCAAATTGAAAATTTTAAAATATATAAAATTCGAATTTGGCCCTAATGACCGGAAGTTAACCTAGAAACGGGCTAATGGCTCATTAGTGAAAGGATTGTGTAAATTCAGGGATTTTTTTGAAAGGATTTGAAGTTCAGGTACCACTTCGAAATTCCAGCTAAAGTTCAGATACCATTGGTGAAATTTACCCTCAAAATAGGACTTACATAAATTTTACAATGTTAAATTTTCACATTGCATTAATCCTTTTTTGGGATAATAAATGTTTTATTTTCATCTTGAAGTATATGTTTCGGTTCTAGCAGAGTAGATTTCTTATTTTGGATCCTTAATTTTAAATTAAAAAATCCAAAATTAAAGTAAAATATAGATGAAATGCCAGAATAGATGATATATGTCTCTACTTTCTCAATCTAATGATACATACACAATGTCAATTCGGTTGAGAATAAAAAATGAGTGATTTTTTTTATGAGTATTTGTGGGTAGTCTTCCAATCATTCAAGCCAAGAAAAAAATTCTCATGATTTCTAGATATTAACTTAGGTTTATTATATGGGTCATGCTAGGGGTACACGAAAATGGTGTACTTTATTTGTACATCAGACAAACACATATATTACACTTAGTGTCTGTGCTTGCCTGATGTACAAATAATGTACACCATTTTGGAGTACACTTACCTTTATTCTTATTATATTCATAGGTCGTATGAAAAAGCAAATTCTTTCGTGGATTTAATGTCTATGTTTATTTTATGGACCTTCTAAAAAAAATATTCACATGTAAGTTAATGGAAAATATAAAAAAAATTATTTTTTAAATATAGATCTTGAGACCAATGCATCACTACCAATAAAAAGGATAGATCTTGCCGCACCCCTAGTGAGTGACCCACCGGTCCAAAGCAAGGCTGGCATCATGTACAATGAATGGATGGGATATAAATGTGTCCACATTTATTTTAGTACTCCATTTGAAATCAAAGTTACAACCGTTAAATTAAATAAATTGGATAATAGGACCAACCCATCAACGCTCAACTGCCATAGCCCAACCAACTTTTGTGCCTATAATAAAATTTGGGGTACAAATAAAATACACGATTTGGTGTTACTTGGGATTACTAAAACAATTATATTTTTGTTTTATTTTCTCGTTTCAAATTAAATTTTACGTTTTGATTTTTAAAGACTAAAAAAAATTATGGTTGAAATTTATGTAGAAAAGAAATAAATAATATAATCCACTCAATATTTTACTCTAAAAGAAATGAAATATTTTTTTCGCAACAAATGAAAAAAAATTGAGAATTTATTATTTGACAGAACAAGTACTCCATCCAATCCATTTTTTCTTCATGTTTCAAAAATATACAAATCTAATCTCTTTTAAAATGATTTTATTTATAAACTAGTATATAAATAAAAAATACAAATTACGTCGTTCAAAATTACATCAAGTGTTTAACAAAATAAGACGTGAACACAATATTTTATTTTATCAAATAATCAATGAAAATATGTGTATAAAACGAAATACTTTGTAGAGAATATATAATAAGTTATCGAGGAACCGTAATACTAAAAAGAAAAAAAATGACATCAACATCATTTCATACTCTCTTTTAACCAAAAAGGAATTTGATGAAAAATAGAAGTATTTGATTGAATTTTGTTCTAAAAAAGAAAAATACTCCGTATTATGTATTCCCTCCGTCCCAAATTATAATGCTTGTTTACTATTCACAGGGTAAAACTTCATTCACTTTCTTTCTCTATTTTCGTTAGCAATTTGATAAAATAAAATATTATTGTCACTACTAGTTTTGTAGATCTTTTGATGTAGTTTTTTAATATGTAATTTTTATTTTTTAATTCTATACCATTTGTCATATAAAATGGTTTGAAAATAATTTCAATCAAACATTTAAACCGAAACAGGCGTTATAAAATGGGACGGAGGTAGTAGCACATTTTCAAATATTTGAATTAGGTGGTGTTGGTGTATGACAATTTCTGTACGTGTGCTTTACAAATAAAATTTCTCAAAATGGTACGGTGACAAATTTTGTATGAAAAGTTCGGAAATACTTATATTTGTCATATTTAATTTTTGTTAAATTAGACAAATTATAGTCATCAAATAAAAATTCAATATTTTGTTGTTAAATTAGAAAAATTACAATCATCAATTAGATAAGGAGTAAGAATATTCCTTTTGTTATTATTCTGCTCCGTTTTTTAGAAATGATTATTTTGACGATTTTTCATATATCTTTAAAAACTTAAATCATGTTGGTGGGCGCTGTACAATTGGCAAGACAAGTAGTGTTAAGGGAGTAAGATACGAGTTCGATTTCTGACAACTGTACTGAGAGATAACTATGCTAAGCATAGGACTTCTGCAAGTATCAGGTGCACGTTCTACTCTTTATCACCAATTTACGATTAAAATCTAATTTATCTCCTTCTCAATGACCGTCTGGCCAAGTCGGTTGGCCAAGTCGGTTTAAGGACCCTCAGGAATGTGCTCATTTGTTTTTTATGAAAACTAAAATCACGTGATAAGACTAAAAAAAAAAAAAAATCATTTTTTCTAATCCTCAATCCCTAACATCCGCTATAAATAAACCGAAGAAAGAAATTCAACCCCAAAAAAGAAATCTCGTCCCCAAAAAAATCCTCAATCCCTAACATACAAACGCCGCCGCCGCCGCCGACGACGAAATGCCAACGCCGAAGGAACTCATCGAGCTGAACCGGGGGAGCTCCGAGGTACACACCGACCCGGAGGTGTGCAAGCAGAAGACGCTGGAGCTGCTCCGGGAGATCAACATGCCGTCGGGACTCCTCCCGCTGAAAGACATCGTCGAGGTCGGCCGGAACCGGGAGAACGGCTTCGTCTGGCTGCAGCAGAGAAAGGAGACCTACCACGAGTTCCAGAAGATCGGGAAGAAGGTGTGGTACGACTCCGTGGTCACCGCCACCGTCGACGACCGCCGGATGAAGGACGTCTCCGGCGTCAAGTCCAAGGAGCTCCTCCTCTGGGTCGCCCTCTCCCTCATCACCGTCTCCAAAAAAGACGCTGAGAAAATCGTCTTTGCCACTCCGGCGGGGCTCGCCAGGTCCTATGCAGTGTCTGCTTTCGAAGGGGAGGAGGAGGAGAAAAAAGAAGAAGAAGAAATCAAGAATTGAACGAGAGGGGCAAATCAGGGAATAAAATAAATCTCAACCGTGCTACAGTGTTTCCGCCGTTGGCACACGGCGGCCACGGCCGTCTTTGTTAGCCTTCCCAGTTTCCCACTTATTTTCATCTTGTTCTGTTTCTTTTCTCTTCTTTTTTTCACAAAATTAAGTTTCAGGGGCGTGTTAGAGATACAGCCATACACTCTCACCTTCTAAAAGTTAATGTATTGTACTCTTCTGGTTCACTTCTTGATTAATGCAAGTATTTTATATAATATGTGAATATGATTCTTACTCCTAAATTCCGACTCTCATCCAAAATCGCCTATTGGCTAAAGTAATACTGTAGGTAATCGGCAGTTTTGGTTGAAGTGGAGAGACTGTTAGGGTAGAAATATTTATAAATAGTGAGAGATATAGTTTAACAAAAATCTAAACAAAACTGAAAAACAAAAAAACTGAATTAAAATAAGTAGACAAAACCTAGTTATTTTTATGGCTTATAAGTCTACTTGTAAACACAAAGAAACATTTTATCAATTATCTGATAAATTAAAAATAAGTAGTGAGAAATACCCATTTAATCTTTACTAAATTTCTAACTTTTTTTGGCCTAGTAAGGGAAGAAATCCAACCTCAGTTGAACTCTACAAAGTGATGTAGACTCATACCACATTTCTGAACCCAAAGTTTCCATGGTGAAAACACCCATTATGGATAAGTGAAAAACAATAGGACAATTCCCACACTTTATAACACTTTTCCCTCAATGCCAACGAACCGACTGCTTTGAACCCCGAGTGTTTTGTAGTCCCAAACAATTCCAGACACCTCATCTTGAGGCAAAGACAGAGACCTCCTCCTCTTCACTGACTTGAGCAGCTCACAGAAGAACTTGGGGTCTTGCAGCCTGGCATACTCCTTCAACACCCTCTCGTGCTGCGGGGCCCACTTCCTCGGGAACGGCGTGTAGTCGCACGGAGGGATGAATGACATGCGGGAGAACTGGACCCCTTCAATGGCGTCAACCAGTCCCATCCTCAGGAGATCAGAGTACTCTGGCGCAGACCTGTTCGTGTGCTCCCTCAACGAACGGCTCAGGTCGCGCGAAGCGATCCCGTACACCCTGGCGCGCGACTTCAGCCTGTACCTCGCGGCGTACAGCTTAGCCAGGGAGCTACGGACGACGTACGCGCAAAAGCCCACAACTTTTCTCCTGTTATCTGCAAACATGTACCAGTCTGCGAGGGTTTCAAGTAACTTGTTCATTTGGGCATTGGTATGGGCTTGCCCTGAATAGAGCATTGGTGTGCAAGGGAGTGGCTCTGGGTCTTTATCCCCCTTCACAAGCCTGAGTCGCCTGAACTGTCGAATGCACTGATGCAAGCTGGCAGTGACTGAGAGAAGAGTCCCTACGCCTTTCTGGCTCACAACGGCCCCACCAGAAGCCGTGTAACGGAGGGTCGGGTATATTACGCGACGACAGATTATGTGGTCCAAGAACTGAACCCCTCGGCTCACGTGCTCGATTTCAATCTTCGAATTGTCCAGTCTTATCCCATATTCGTTCTCGCAGAAGTCGATTATACCCTTGCGAATGCCCACGGCGTCTTGTCTGGAACCTCTAATGCCGATCAAGAAATGTCCTCCGAAACGGATGTAGTCCATCTTCTTGGTCCTTCCTTTCCCACGCGAAGGGACAAACTCGGGCCAAGATGGGTTGTGACACCCATCATCAATGGAGTGTCTCCAAATGGTGTCCTGCTCGCAGGGTCTAAAGAACTCGGCTATCTTCTCCTCCATCATACGATCCAGCTCGTTGAGACAAACGTTTGCTAGCAATGGACTGAGAATCCCACAGTGACCATAGTTTGGTATCTTTGCAGCCTCTTCAGGAGAAAAATCATAGAAGGTCCTCAGCCAATAAGGGTCTGGTTTTGGCTCATTGGCTTTCAGTATCCTTTTCTTGGTCTTGAGTTTTTTCATCTTCTTCTTGTCCATCTTCTGCTCCTCCTGTTCATCTCTGGTTCGGGTGCAGGCAGAAGCCCTTAATCCGGACTTGATCAAGTTTGAAACTTTCTTATCTTTCAAGACTTTTCCCACACAACCCATCACTGCGTTCGCATCGACACTGTCGAAAATTTCGCTGATGTCACCTCTCAAGAACCAGAGATAGCCCGCGAAGTTACTCCTGATTGTCCGAATCACGGTGTGGGGGTTCCTGCCAGGGCGAAAAGCGTGGGACTTAGGGGAGAAAATCGGCTCAAAAATCGGCTCGAGAATCATCAGAAGGGTTTCCTGAACTACCTGGTCCTGAAAAGGCGGGGCTTTGGAGGCGAGGAGCGAATCGAGCTGGCGGCGGGAGAGCGCCGAGACCGGCCTCTCGTACGGGCCTCGAATCACGGGACGCGCCTTGTCGTTCCAGATGAAGTCGCCGGAAACAACCGCGTTCCGCAGGGAGACGAGATCGGAGAGGACACGGGCGTGGATCGCATTGCGGGGAGGGAAGGAGCCGGTGAAGTGGGCGCAGGTGCGCTGGTAGGCGAGGACCCAGAGATCGAGCTTGGAGAGGAAGCCGGCGAGGTTGGAGAAGGGCTTTCCCGGCTGGGAGAAGGTCTTGGCCCAGAGGTTGGAGAGGACTTCAATGGGGTCTTCCTTGAGGAGGCTATGTGGGTCTTGATGCAGCGGCGGGCCGGACCCCGCCGGCGGAAGGGAGTGGCGGCGTTTGAGGTGGAAGAGACGGGAAAATGAGCGGAGGGAAGTGGCACCTGTAAGGTGTTTGGTTTTTGTTGTCAATGACATTTCTCACGGAGGACGCCAAAAATTTTTTGCAGTTCAGTTGTACACGACAGTGTCAAAGAGTCAAATTTTCTTAATAAAGTAAACAATATATAGTCCTCCAAGTGTCTATTTCCTCTAAATAAATTTTAAACTCTCACTCTTTTATTTTTTAATATTTTTCTTAAATTTTGTAAAATCAAATCTCGACGAATAATTCAGGAAGGGGATAGTATAATACCGAGTTAAATTAATATAGGCTTTGTTTGGTAATAACAATTTTAATTAGCTTTAACATTTTAGATAAAATTTTAATACTGTAAATCTAATAAGAAAATACTTACGCTTTGTTAGGAGCTTTGTGTTTTTTATTTTCAAAAATAAGAGTACAATGCAAATAATGCACATATTTAGTACCAAAAAATACCGTAGGATGCCACAATACAATGCATAATATAACATTGTAACCTCCTATTTTAGAAATAAAAACATAAACTTACATTTTGAAGATAAATATTATATTTTATTTCTATTTGAGGTGATTTTTTTCAAATGTATAAATTCATGTTTCAACCCAACATATAGTTTCACAATTGAAAGATATTTCACTAGAATGGCTAACTTGATTAACGACTTTTAGCCGCATAAACTAAATCAACCCAAGATATATGAACCAATTAGACTCGCGAGTGCATTTAGGGATCAAAATGGGTATTTTTTTAAGAACTATGTCAAGTCAAACTTGAATGATAATTATGAGATGAAGAGAATATCCTTTTTGATAGAATAATTTTAATATATGCAAAGTATTATGTTGGTTATATAGTAGACTTATTAAATTCAAAAAAATGCAAGCAAATAAAAAGTAAACTATTTCTATTATAATTCCTTAATTTTGTTTTTAACTTTTGATTATCAGTTTATCACCAACTTTACAAAGAGCCCAACCCGCTAACTCTGAGCTTTGCACAGCGCCTACTTTAAGCATGGGAAAAGGCCCACTCTGATAAGCTTTGCAAAAGTTAATTTTTGGAAAAGGCCCATTCTAATTTCATATCTTTAAACAAAATATCAAATTAGAACGAATAAAAATAAAAAGTTTACATCAGGAGATGATTTTTTAGCATATGTTATTTCTATTTTGGCATAAAATTATTTTTTGAGATAACAAAAATTAAAAATATGTTATTTCTGTTTTGAGCATAAAATTACTCCGTATGTTTTATTCCTATTTTGATTGATTTCTTTCAAAACAGTTTATTAAATTATAGTTATATTCTATTCCTAAGAGTTTGATGTAAAATTAAATGAAAAATTAGTAGTATATTAAAGAGAAATTTATCTAAATAAGATTAAAACATAATCACTTTTCCAATATAGGACAATATGTTTTTAATTCTCAATGTAGGACCTTTGTCATTATCAATTAGTCATTATTCAAGTAAATGTCTATCATTATTGAGCATTATTCCTCCCACTAGACATTATTAAGTCTAATTTAAGGAATAAAAAAGTTTAAATCTTACATTAAAAAATGACTTATGTTTTAGTCCCATTTAGTGCAAATTTTGCTATACTAAAACATCAATTAAAAAATGATAGTATAATTATACTTCGACCTTGTTTAGGAATAACATGTTTTATTAGCGTTAACGTTTTGGATAAAATTTTAAAGGTGTACATTAAATCTGAAAGCGCTAATGCTAAAAGCTACAGTTAGGTGGCTTTTTCAAAGCGCTAACGCTAGTGACAAATAGGACCTTTAAGAAAAATCAATATACACAAATGCACGAAAAATGAAGACATAACATGATGCATGGATGATAATGAATTTGAATTGCTACCATATACCTCATCTTCCCTAAATGAATACAAATTTAAATGAATGGCCACTCAAAGAAATTTTCAAGAAAGTTAAAAGAAAATGACACTTATAGCCCCGGCGAGATATGATGACGTGTGTATCTAGGGTTTCGTCGTCCGGGAATAGGAAAGATAACAGAAGAAGGCGACGGAGTTCGGGTAGTCGTTATGGCACGGCGACGACCCTGAAGGCGGCACGAAACTCTTCGGAACCATATTCGCCCTGTACACCCTCTCCGCCGCCGCCGCCGCCGCCGTAGTAGTTGACGGAACCTCGTTAACGCCGTGATTGTTGTTCTTCTTTGTCTTCTTATCGTTATTCTTCTCCGGCCCGATCATATTTCTTCTCTTGCTCTGGGTCTTCTTGATCAAGAACCTTGAAGCTTCTGACCCTTTGGCCGGGAGGTGGGTTTCGTCGCCGGCGGAGCTGTTATGCCGGTGGAGTGAGTCGGCGGCGGCGGCAGAAGAAGCATTGGATGAGATTACGGCGAGAAGGAGGACAAGGAGAGCAATGAAAAGGGCTTTCATGAATTTCATCATCATATCAATTTCTTGAGAGAGAAAGAGAGAGAGAAGATTTGTTGATGTGCATTAAAGATGGAGTCAAGAAATGAGTTGAGAAGTTTCGATTGAGGATATATTTATTGGTTTTAGTGCATGAACAAATCCGGGTTTGAATATACTTCCATTAAAAAAAAACTCCCCCTTTGCCCTTTTCCAAATTACTCCGTAGTTAATTAGAGAAGAGTTTAAGTAATTCTTTTGAATGTACATTTTGCCTTTTTTTATGCAATTTTTAAATATTTAATCTTTATTTTTATATTAATTTAAAATAAAATAAATTTAAAAAATATGAGATCGATTTTGTCTCGTTTTGGTTCCTATCTAAGTTATTTTGGGACGGGGAAGTATTTAAAAATTGTTATTGAGCTAAAAAATGAAATGGATAGTACTTGAGTCTGTGAGTGTTTGTGTAATTTTGACTTTTTGTAGTCAACTAAGTTAATCTTTGATTTATAATTAAATAAAAGCTATTCTTACATGGTATAGTATATTAATTAGATAAAACAATAACTATCCAAAAAATATTTTATTATATAAATCTACAAAAATAATTCTTGTATGAACATCTAATATGAAATACTCCCTCCATCCCAGAATATTCGTCCAGTTTTGATTTTTGGGACTGTTAATCTAAGCACTTTGACTCATCAAATTCTCTCAATGTGTAAACCTAAATATAGTCATGTGTGATTTTGTTTGATTTGTCTTAACATATAAATTATTAATATATAATTTCTATAATTTTTTAATATACAAATTACAAGATAAAATAGATTAAAGAAGTGTATTGGATGGTGTGTAAAAATGAAAGTGGACAAATACTCTGAGATGGAGGTAGTATAAATTTAATTTAATTAATGATCAAAGTTTATTAATTTTAAATGTAACAAAAAAACAAAACTAGACAAATTCTCAGGGATAGAGGTAGAAAATAATAGTGGAAGGATGAAATATCATTAGAAGGCAAATTCTTACGTGATACTCCGTAATACAACAAATCTAGTTCAATATAATCAAGCAAATGAGACGTAATTTTGAAATGAACGAGAAAAACATGAAACGATTGGGAAACATGAGAGAGTGCACAAAGTATAATATTGCCAATTTAGTAAGAGAACATGATCAATCAACTGAGTAGAAAAGAGTAACCCAATGACTTGAACTCACAAACAATAGGGAATATGAAAGAAAATATGTTGCATGCCCTCGTGGCCATGTCGTCCACACTTCATGCAGGGTGTTTAATTACTCCAAAGTTCTTCTTCTAATAGTAAACTGCAGTTAAAATTAGTGAGCTTGATTAGAGGGAGAAAAATAGGGTCAATGTATGAAGTAAGAAGACTGGAAAATATGATTTGTTGTTTTCAAAAAATTTCATGCATCTTCAATCGCAGAGTTGAACGTTCTTTTAGTTCAATTAGAATGGACTAACAACACATCAACGCCACATGAGTTTGTTTAATGACCTAAGAACTTAGGCAATCCAACATACTCTTTCTAGCTTAATTGGGCTCTAGGCTAAAATCAAATCAAGGTCTTCAGCATATTGTGCCTCGGTCCCTGAAAACTTTTTCGGTTTTGACTCTTGGAAAGTGAAGATATAGATGTTTGACCAAGGCAAAACGACGACAATTAAAACAAGTTGGGCTCGAGAAATATCAAATAAAACGGGTAGAGCGTAGAAGGTAGTTGAGGTACGTTCGATTA
The DNA here is from genome assembly GCA_900332095.2 of Cuscuta campestris. Taxonomy (NCBI): domain Eukaryota; kingdom Viridiplantae; phylum Streptophyta; class Magnoliopsida; order Solanales; family Convolvulaceae; genus Cuscuta; species Cuscuta campestris. The sequence continues at coordinate 506,962 of OOIL02000115.1, forward strand.
TGTTTAGGAAAAGTAAGGGCATTTGTGTCCATTTAAACGAAATTGAAATATTTTATGAGACAGTTAACAAGTGAGAGTGGAAATGTTTTAAGGGACGGTAGGAGTATAATACTACCTCGATCTGTCCCAAAGTATTTTTCGAGTTCTGACTTTTTTTCAGTTAATCATTTTCAATCTTTGATCTATATTTTATATAATAAATCTATTAAAATTATTTTTGTATCAATTTTTAATATTATTTTTTTAATTTGAGGTCAAAATTTACATACCAATTTTGACTAGAAAAAAATTAAAAGTGGGCAACTACTCCAGGACGGAGGGAGTAAGAAAATAATAAAGCACAATAAATTAAATATTTCGTTTAAAAAAGATAAACGGTCATTAAGAGCACAATTAAATAGTTTGCAACAAAAACAAATTACTCAATTTAATTATTTCGAGTAAACCCATCTCATTTGATCGAACTTTTCGTCATTCTTTAATTTTTTGAGAAAATGAAGCATTAAATTAAAGAGGAAGTGTAGGGTTACAGCATCCCAAATAATGTTATTCCGTGACACCATTTCAATCGGGCACCTATAGTGCTCCGTTCGTAAAATTGATAGTCCATACTCCTCCTAACCCTCCTCGTAAACCCCCCACCCTTGACCTCGCCCCGGGACGGGGTGAGATGGCGGCCTTCCGTCGATCAAGTTAATTGGTCGGTAATGGTAGTGGTGGCGTGTTGGCTAAAGCTCCTTTAAACGGGCGCAGCATGGACAAATGAAACATGGGGTGCATGGGCCTGGGTCACGTGCAAATTTGCACGCAATTGGCACAACAGATCATCACGTTCGGCCACATGACTGCCACCACGCTGATATGCTACCAGGTCAGGTGGTGGACGGTCATAAACAGCCTGAAAAGGAGTCATCCGTGTGAAAGCTTGTATTGACGGAACATTCAGCCCAAGGGTGATGTTGGTTTGTGGAGGCTTGGGCTTGACTTGTTGGCCCGGCCCATGTTATGTAACCCTAGGGTTTTTTTTTCTCCTATATATTGAGCCCTTGTTCTTGTAATTCCGTGGAGACACGACAAGTGAAATAGAAATCCTCCTGTTGCAGCCGTGGATTAGGGAAACCGAACCACGTTAAATTCTTGTGTGTCGTCCGTGTTCCGTTTCTCTTGATTCTCGCAGATATTTGTGTGTGTTGTGTGTGTTTAATTCCCAACAAGTGGTATCGGAGCCAGGTTGTTCAACACCGGAACACAAATTGCGAGTTGTCACCTAGGGTTTTGGATCTGTGAACAGTTGCCGCTGTGAGGGCCGCGCCGGAGTGAGTCGCGCAGCAAGGGAGAGAGCCGCAGCCTTGGGGTTGCCTCGCTGCCGCCGTCGCGCAGCCTTGGTCTCCCGCCAACCGCCGCAGTCGCTGGGTAGGGCTTCGCGAGCAGCAGGCCGCGCCGCCCAGGACCCACCTTCCGAATCGCCGTCGCTGTCCTCAGATCTATGCCGCTGAGTTGAGGAATCCGCCGCCCTCCGTCCAGCCGTCAACCGCCGTTCGCGAGCAGGTGTCGTCCGACCGCTCGCTGAGTAGCCACCGTCGTCCAGCCGCCGAGCCGTCGCCGTCCGCCGATTGTCGCCGTCTGGAGAAGGTGCAGCCGCTGACCCAAGCTGCCGCTGAGGAGTCGTCCAGCTTGTCGCTGCGGTTGCCCAGTATTTTCAGCCGCCGCTTCTGCGAAGAGGAAGAGGCAAAACAAGAGAAGGAAGGAAAAAAAAGGTGGGCCGAAAGGAAAAAACAGCAAGGGAAAGGAAAAAAGCTGTTTTTTTTTGGCCGTAAATTTTCCTTGCTGGTGGTTATTGGACCTGGTTTTGGCTAATTTAATTGGTGTGGTGGGCCTGATTTTCTGACGAAAATACCAAGATCTGAAATTAGTTGTACCGGATATCTCGTCTAGTCGTTTGAGATGGCAGAAGATGGGAAGTTCCGAATTGAGAAGTTCAATGGTACAGATTTCAGTTGGTGGAAAATGCAAATTGAAGATTTGCTGGTTCAGAAAGATTTGGACGTGGTTTTGGGTGACAAGCCAGAAAAGATGTCAGATGCAGATTGGGCAGGTTTGGATCGGAAAGCAATGTCCGTGATCCGTCTCTCGTTGACCAAGAATGTTGCGTTCAACATTTTGAAGGAGAAGACAGCGAAGGAAATTATGGAAGCGCTGTCTAACATGTACGAGAAGCCATCTGCAGCTAACAAAGTTTTTCTGATCAGAGAGCTGGTGAACACAAAAATGAAAGAAGGCACTTCAGTTACCGAGCATATCAACAAGTTGAATTCGATCTTAGCCAGACTTTTGTCAGTGGGCATTAAGTTCGATGATGAAGTTCAAGCTTTACTACTGCTATCGTCTTTACCTGATAGTTGGTCCGGAACGGTTACAGCGGTTACCGGTTCAGTGGGACCTGATGGATTCACCTTTGATCAGATTCGAGATCTCGTTCTTGGCGAGGATGTCAGAAGAAAGAGTTCAGGGGAGTCATCTGGTGAATTGCTTCATGTTGGTAGAGGCAGAAGAAATAGCAGAGGTAGTGGGAGCAGGAACAGACAAAGGAGTCAGTCGAAGACTCGGGATAGCTCGGGTGTAACGTGTTGGAAATGCAAGGAGGTGGGGCATTTTAGGAATCAATGTCCGAATGACAAGAAAGTGAACATCGCTGAAGGCTCTACGAGTGACGAGGAGGTCACTTTGACTTGCTGCGAGGAAAGCAATGTGGATTCCTGGGTCATGGATTCTGGTGCTTCATTTCATGCCACCCACAGCGGTGAAGCATTGCAGAATCTGGTTGTTGGTGACTTTGGAAAGGTACGACTAGCGGACGACAGTGCTCTTGAGGTGACGGGCATGGGTGACATGGTGTTGAAGACCTCAGTCGGTTTCTGGACTTTGAAGGATGTCAGAGTGGTTCCAGCCTTGAAGAAAAGTTTGATTTCTGTCAGGCAGTTGGACGAACAAGGACACGAGGTGAAGTTCAGAGATGGGCAGTGGAAGGTCGTGAAGGGAAATCTTGTCATGGCCCGTGGAAAGAAGAGAGGTTCGTTGTACATGGTCGGGTTACCATCTGAGGGAGTGACCGTCCCAGTTCAGAAGAGAAACAAAGTCCGGTTCACAGAGTCTCGTGGGCAGAATAAGGTTGTCTGTGCAAGAGAGAAACCTAGAGCCACAGGTCAGACTCAGGATGAACGAGCGAGGAAAGGTTCAAGGGGGCCAGTCAGAGGTATGTGTGGCAGTGGGAGCTCAAGAGGCGCTTCAGCCAAGTTGCCTAGAAGACAGTGGGTCAGGAGAACCAGTATTCCAGCTGTTGGAACATCTCTAGAAAATTTCTTGCTGAGTACGGAGAGTGTTTGTTCTCAAGATGTTCTAGGATCCGGCGGTGTGCATCTGCAGTGGGAGCCGGTAGGGACCGAGGACGAGTCAGGGGCAGATTTTGCCATGATTGATGTGTTGGAGCTTGGGAGAGCTTCAACGGGCCTTTCAGTTGTCTGATGATAGGGCCGCTGCAACAGGAGAGCTGAGGAAGATTACTCGATGTACAGGGAATCATGGTGGATGGCAGTTGATGACTATCAAGCCTCCAAGTGGGAGAATGTTGGGTTTGTGGAGGCTTGGGCTTGACTTGTTGGCCCGGCCCATGTTATGTAACCCTAGGGTTTTTTTTTCTCCTATATATTGAGCCCTTGTTCTTGTAATTCCGTGGAGACACGACAAGTGAAATAGAAATCCTCCTGTTGCAGCCGTGGATTAGGGAAACCGAACCACGTTAAATTCTTGTGTGTCGTCCGTGTTCCGTTTCTCTTGATTCTCGCAGATATTTGTGTGTGTTGTGTGTGTTTAATTCCCAACAGGTGAAAGGTGCGCTGGACTCTTGTATGCCATGCGATTTGAGAGCCATGGTACTCCTTGAGTAATTCCGCTAGAAGAGGAGAGTGTTCCTAGATGCATAAACGAGTACTCCCTCCGTCCCAAAAAGAATAGGACGGTTTGACTTTTTGGAAAATTAGGGGAGGGATATTTTGGTATTGACTTTCCAAAAATACCCTTGATGTGATGGGTAAAAGTAGGATGTGATGGGTAAAAGTAGGATGTGATGGATAGATTATTAGAAAAAAAGTATGATGTGATAGATATGGTATGAAAATGTAAGGGGTAAAAGTGGTTTTTTATTGGAAATGTAACGGACTTTACGGGAGCAGTTTTTTCTAAACGTAACAAACTTTTTGGAAGGGATGGAGTATTATATAAGAGCAACGAGCAAGCCGTCCCTGACGGAAAATGGTGTCGGGAGCACACCCCATTGGGATTGGGCCTCTTTGATTGAAGTACTCTAACTTGAGTGAGAGTATTGGAATCTAGAATATTCAATAACAAATCTATACGGAGTATGTAATATGAAAAATGCTAGAGTCACAAACATATAGTTCATAAACTTCACAAACTTACTTTTTTTAGATTTTAAATTAAAACATCTTTTATTATTTGAGTGCATCTTATTTCTAGGAAAATGTTAAAAAGATAATTTTGTGAACGGTTTATTTGTGACTCTAGCATGACTCTAGCATATAGTTCTTTGTATGGTAAGTTTTTATTAGTTAGAGTTTGTATTAGAGTAAGTTATTAAATAAAAAGAGTTGGTGTTTGAGCAAGAATTTACTCTTGTGTAATTCTCCCAAGTAATTGATGGCGGGAAAAAAATTATTGAAAAAAATAAATATAGGTTTTAAGTTACTCTCCAATTCATGGAAGCCCATAGACGTCCTTATTTCAAAAAACAAAAAGAAAATGAAATAGCGAAGAGATTAACGACATTTCCTTGCAAATGTCAAAGCTCTCTCTTAGTTAACTATACAAATTGAATTGAACCTTTTAAATTAATTTTGAAGGCCACATTTTATATATACAATTACATATTTGAAGGCTCTTCAGAAATGAAATACAAATGATCTCCATCTCTGATGACACTTAAGTCATCAATTTCGGCATTGTCTGAACTCACAACTTTTGTAATGGATCGGGCTTCAAACTCATGATCTGCAAAAATAAGTTTAGAGCATGTGACAAGCACAATAACATAATTATAAGATCTTATCCCAAAACCAACTGACGATATGAGGAGGTATTCATATTATTATTACTTCGTTTTATTATTATTATTATTATTATTATTATTATTACTCTATATTATTATTTTTATTATTATTACTACATATTATTATTATTATTATTATCATGTTAAGGAGTATAGTTAATTTTAGCAAGGTTTTTTATGTGAGACTTTATTCTTAACATCTCCCTCAAATTTGTTGAGTATAATCTACATCCCACACCATATAGGAAAAGAAAAATGGAACAAAATAAACAGCTTGAGCGTAACCCATTAGTTTGAGACTTTTTGGAGGTATCCAAAAACAAATACTTGATGGTATACTTTCCAACAACAAATGTTATTAAGATCTTTTTGTTAAAGACTTGGATTTCTTTTTGGAGCTTCTAAGGCCAGTTCTTTTACCCTTATTTTTTTCTATTTATTACATATTTTTATTAGAATGAAGTCAAGTTCAATCATTAATTTATATCTTTAAATTATATTCCCTCCGTCCTAAAATGATCTCCTAGTTACTATTCACATGGTCAAATTTTTAGAACTATTTTGTACCTAATTTTTAGAACTATTTTGTACCTATTTTCATATAGTCATATCACCTCTTATATTGTAGAACTTTTGATGTAATTTTAAAATATTTAATTTCTATTTTTAAATTTTACACCTATAATCAAATAAATCTAATTAAAAATAATTTTAGTCAAAATTCGTAAACTGAACTAGGAAAATAATTTAAGACAGAGGATGTACTTCAAATATATCAGACCAAATCAAATCTTAAAAAGTTCAGGTTATAATCCATCCGATCAAGCAAAGGAACAAGAGCCTAAGTACTCTTAGAGCTAATTAGTCATTTTTTTGGTGGAGTGTCTAATGTGAGACTTTATATCCTCTAATAGGCAAAAAAATATTCACTTTCAACTTTCAAGTTTCTAAGGATACGAAATTAAACCCCAAATTACAACATAACGGCACATATATAAAATAAGAGAAATTTACCTACATAGTACTAAAATATATAGATTTTTCTCAATGTAATACTATATGTTTTCATTTCCCGATATAGTACCACTGGTCATTGTTCAAGTAAATATTCATTGCCACTGAACATTGTTCAAGCTAAATGCCTATCACTGAACATTATTTCCGCCACTAGACATAATTCAAATACTATTTAAGGAATTAAAAAATTTAAGTGTTATTTTTTTAGTGCTATTTAGTGCAAATTTCATATAGAATACTCCGTAAATAAAGACTTACGTGCCAATGAGAAGAGCTCTTCCCAAGAATTAGGTAGAGTAATTAGCTTCTCGAACTCGAGACATGAACCATTGTCGTCCTTAACCAGGACATGAATGGTGACTCTCTTCATCCATTTTGCTGTTTCTGGCATGGTCTGATAAGTACTACCGTTACTGCCACTAGAATTTGTACAAGTAAGCCGTTTTCTGGGGAAGAAGTTGGAAGAAAATGAATGGGCATGTATGTCAGGCCTTAGATTAAAAGTAGTAATATTTTTGTTGGCAATAGTTGTATTTGCAGGACCATGAAATCTGTCCATGTTGTGGTTTTCCTGTTTGGTCTTGTCCTCAAAACATGATGAAAACTCTTCATAAAAGGCTAAGTTTGGGTCCTTTTCCTTGTCCTCACAACAAAAATCTCCAAACGTTTGTTGTTTCTGTTATATATCAAGAAATCAACTCAATAAAAAATTCAAGCTTACAGTTATAGCTAGATAGGTTTTTATATTCAAACGCGTTCCCTAGAATTAATTACCTGTAAGAGATTGTTCATGATGATGTGTTCATCTTGTGGATTAGCATGAAGAGTGGACATCAAAGATGCACGATTCAGTCGCAATATCTGACAAATCTCAACCGTCCGAACCGCATATGGCTGGGCTCGTCCAAACAAAACCCCTATTTCTCCAAATACTTCTCCTGCACTCGCTTTTCCAAAGACCTGCATTACGCACATATATGTTTTGGAAATAAAGACTTGATTTTGACTCTAGTGAGAATGACATGTAATGAAATAAATGAGAATGCATGTGCTGCATTAGAGTGTAAGATTTAAAGGTCATAAAAATTAGAAAAATAGGTAGAAATCTAGAAAAACACGATGACATTTTAGTAAATAAGTCAAATTTTTATGCCACTGAAAAATGCACTTCCACAATGTAAATGTGCATAGTAATGGACGAAAAATACACCCTTTTCATTTCTCTCACTAAGAGCATTCTCGCCGGATCTATGCATGTATATATATAAAGAGATGGAGGGGGGCGAGGGGGCTCTCTACTTACTTCTTCATGTCCATCAATGTGTAGTATCAATTCCTGCACTAGAAAAAAAAACATCCTTAGCTTATTCAGAGGAACATTAAATATATGAGTGTTTTATTATTATTATAAGGTGATTAGTAAAATATATCCAAACTTGATTTGGCTAAATTCATTTTTGTTTATAAACTAAGAAAGGGACAACTTTACCCTTCACTCCTTTCCTTTCTTTTTAAAATATTTAAGGGTGCATTTGTCTATATAAATGCGCAGGAATGAGCCAAAAGAGTAAATGGATAATTACTGTTTAAGAAATTTACCACGGTGCCAGAGACGATTATATACATGTCCGTTGGAGGCTCGTTCTGCAACATAACGTCCTCCTTAGGGGGGAAATATTCTGCCTCCATTTCGGAAACCTTTAAATTTGCATTACAAAATATGAAAAACAATCGAGTTTTAATATTGGATAAAGCTATTTGTACCCCAAATTTTTGTATCTCATTTTGTACACCGCAGGTTTGCACCGACATTTTGTGTTGGTGTAAAACTAGTTTTTGTTAACGCACCAACACTTTGTGTTCGTGTAAATTTTTGTTAACGCACAAACACTTGTGTCGGTGTAGACCATCAAAATGTTTGTGTATAACTGCAGTGTACAAATGAGGTACAATTTTCGGTGTAAGTGTAGCATGGCCCTTTAATATTATATACCAGGGTAAACAACGCTCAGATACCATGTCAAAAAACAACTCAACCAAAAGCATATCGAACATGCATGCGTACCAGTTGGAAGAGGAAATGGGGAGAAACGGCCCGAAAGAGAAGAAGGGATTGGAGGATGGGGTAGAAGAGGTGGCGGGAGATGCTCGACCGGATGGCCTTTGGCAACACACCCAAAGTCTCTACCTGTTTCACCCCTTCCGTTTTGAACTTGAGACATATGTGAGACACTATCTGGTCTCGTAATCTGCTCGGTAACAGGTTCCGCTTTGAAAACTCAGAAGCCGCTTTCACTCTATCCCTCTACTTAAACAAGAGAAACAAGTCATGCCTTCACTTTGATTTTATATGCATTTATATTACCATCATGTACATTATCAAAAAGTACAGTAAAATGCTTATGTATAATGTCACATTATCACAGTACAAACTCTTATTTTAATACTTTTTCTATATTTTTTTCCTTCTATTTTAGGATGATTTTTTATAAACTTTAACACAAATCTGAAATTGTGAAAGTGTCATTCTTATTGAGATGGTGGTAGTATAAACATTTTCCATCATTATTTCCTTTTCAAGTACTCTTTTATCAAATAGTTGTATAAATTAAATAGTTTTTCTTTTTACTCCCTATGTAAAAAAATCTTTCAAATATGACTTTTTTAGTCAAAGTTTTTAAACTTTGTTTGTAAACTTCGAAAAACATATATTGAACTATGATATGAATTTAACATCAATAGATAAATTTTAAAACATGATTTTTAAACCCATTAAAAGATTGGTCACAATCAATTATATAGTTTAACTCAAGAGTTTAAAACCAATTTGTTTTCTTTTTAAGTATAGATGTGGGACTCAAGATAAATTTAATAAAATTATTTTTTCTTCAATACTTAGTACTCCTTTCGTCCTAAAATGATCTTCCCAGTCACTATTTACATGGTCAAACTTTAATTACTTTCTATATCTATTTTCGTTAGTTATTCGATAAAATAATATAGTCATGTCACCTCTTGTTTTATAGAACTTTTAATATAGTTTTAAAATATATAATTTTTATTTTTTAATTGTATACCTATAATCAAATAAATTGATTTGAAAATAATTTCAGTCAAATCTCGTAAACCGGACTGGGAAGATCATTATAGAACAGAGGGAGTATAAATTTTATTTAAATAATAATTAAAATTTATGGATTTTGATTATAAAAAATAAAATTTGTCAAATACTTTGGGTGGGAGGTGGTATAGAATAAGTTGGGCCGCCCACCAATCCACCATACTTTACGGTTCTTTATAACGATTGAAAAGGAATGGCACAAAAAATGGCATGTTTCCCCTATTTAGTCCAAAAAAAAATTGTACACCAACTAATCATTTATTATTAATTCAAGAATATATATTGGTTTAATAAATAATTTTTTTAGTGTTAAAAAAATTTATTAAACAAATATTTATTCTTGAATCACAAAAATAACTTATGTAAAAAAAATAATCAGATGAAGAAAAGAAAAACTTACAAAACTTTTGGTGCGGCTGGTCCAATGAACAACGAGGTTAGTCATGTTCCCAATGATATAAGACGTCAATCCTAAGTTGAACAACATGTAGAAGATATCAAAGAGCATTTCTCTTGTGTTCTCAGCATGTAAGTCTCCATACCCTGTGGTTGTTAGTGTGACAATTGACCAATACATTGCTGTTACATATCTCACCCATACCCTCTCCTCCCGAAAGTTCAGGTACACCGCTCCGATCCACGTCCTCTTCGGGTCCGGGTATCGCTCCGCGATCATGTAGTTGATGCATCCCGCGCAATGCACCGCAAACAACGTCACCTGCGTGCATTATTTAATTCGTTTTCGATTCAAAGATCAGTATGTGAAATATTACACACTTCGTCCCAAAAAATTATTACTCCCTCCGTTCCTAAATAAACTTCCGTTTTTGACCTTTTGAGAATTTAAGGAAGATATATTTTGATGTTGATTTTCCAAAAATACCCTTGATGTGATGTGTAAAAGTAAGATGTGATAGGGAGATTATTAGTAAAAAGGTATGATGTGATTGGTAGGGTATGAAAAAGTAAGGGGTAAAAGGGGTTTTTTAAGGGAAAAGAGAAGTTTATTTGGAGACAAAGAAAAAACGAAAGAGAAAATTTTTTTAGGGACGGATGGAGTATTATATTTGACATTTCACAAATTTAAGGAGAGTATATATATTTTGTAGTTGACTTTGCCATACTACCCTTTCCTTTTTTAGAGTGGAGATATCATGTGATTAGTAGATTAATGCTAGATAGATTTGATGTGATAGGTATGTTAATAATATATAAGTAAATAGTTAATTTTAATTGAAAGAAAAAGTTTTTTTTTGGAAGGGAAGAAGAAAAGAGGATAGCTTTTTTTTAGAACGGAGGGAGTATACTGTAATTGTGCAACTTACCGAGATGAGCTTTGTACAACGGGTCCAGAAATAGCTAAACCATATATCCTTCTCAAGTCTGAAGGAAAGTAGAGGGACTTTAATGACTAAGTAAGCTAATTAAGATATTTGGAGAACAATTAATGCTACATTATATTGTCAACAAACTTTGATATCAAATTCATACATTATATGTTTCAGAGATATGCATAAATAGTGATTATATATATGGCCAAATACACAATTTTTGTCTGTTTATATATTCTTGTGAAAGACATGATGTCAAACTTCCACGTGAAACACTTGTGTTAAAGTAGATTTACAAGTAAAACAATAAAGTTTTAAGAGGTGGTTAATTAACTATTGACCTTGCAAATAGAGCGCTGACGTGGCGCAAACGCCATAGCCGAAGCATGCTTAGCAGCTTGAAGCCGAGCCCGCCCCTTGTCTCGTGATCGGTGAAATGGAAGCTGAGAGCTTGGATTGGGACCGTCGATCCCACGTCGAATATGAACCATGTCGATACATACCTACAATAACAACATTTGGTACGAATTAATAATGTATTCAATCTTTTACTGTGGTTTCAGCCAATTCAACACACAAGTTTGTCACGCGTGTAATTACCTGGTCGCAATTTTGCGAGGGTCGTCGACAAGAAGATAGGAATGGGTATCGAGATACGCGACGAAGAAGGTGAGAGAGATGTCGATTGCGAAGAAGCAGTTGACGATGTTGTCAACGATGAACAAGGCGTCTTCTTTGTAGGTCAGGAAAGCAAACTCAAATGGAGATATCCAGGCCGAGTATATGACCAGAAACACCAGGAACACCTCCCATGCCCTGAATTAATATACATATCATCATCATGTGTTGGTATTATTTGGGAATATAATTAAGTCATACTTCCTACGTGCTTGAAACATCTTCCCTTATTGACTTTTTGAAGATTTAAAAGAGGAATATTTTTATGTTGACTTTTTTGAAAATTTAAAAGGTATGATGTGATAGGCATGGTATGAAAAAGTAACCGGTAAAAGTGGTTTTTTAATAGATAAGAAAACATATCTTTTGGGGACAAAAAAATGAAAGGAGAAGATCTTTTAGGGAGGGGGGGAGTATTTTGGTATAAAAGATTAAAGGTTCTATTTTGGTATACCATATTTGTTCTAGATATAGTTATAGAATAATTTACCTAAATAGGACTAAAACATAATGACTTTTCCAATATAGGACCATATGTTTTTATTTTCCAATGTAGGACCTTTGGTCATTATGAAGTAGTCGTTATTCAAGTAATTTCAATCATTATGGACATTATTCCTCCCACTAAGTCATTATTAAGTCTATTTAGGGAATAAAAAAGTTTAAGTCGTACATTAGAAAAGTCAGTACGTTTTAGTCTTATTTAGTGCAAATTTCACATAGTAGTTATATTAGTTGTTCTGAATTATTTTAATTAGAGTTTATTTTAATACTATGTACCATTTTTTAAACAAATTAAATTAGAAATTAACTCAGTCAATCATTGTTATTTGTACTTCTTGAATATAAATGACACTAAAAGAAACTTTATTATAGAGGGATGGAATATCAATGACCCCAAAAGAAACTTTATTTTAGCCACTAGTACTTTTTCATTTCTTATGCAACCATTGATTGAGCCCATGCAGACCATTCCCCACACCTTTAATTTATTGGTTATATGGTTTCGTCCCAAAAGGAGTGATTTATAAATATCAGTATATCACTACCAAAAGAAGTGTGATATTATCATTAAAATTTGTTCAGATGAGAGATTTTTTTTGAGCAAATGTTAATTTTTAAATATAAATAAAATTTGTAGAAAATAATTTTTAAAATATAAAATTGAGAGTACTTTTTTGATAGTAAGAGAGTATAAATTCATGCAAAAAGAAAAAATAAGAGGTGGTAATAATATTTTATTTTATCTAAAAATCAATGAAAACATTTAAACAAACAAAAGTTATTGATAGGCTATAATAGTAAAGAGATAAATCATTTTAGAATGGAGAAAATATTTCTTTAGAAGGGAGAGAATTTTTAGTAGCCTTATATTCATTACCAAAATAAGAATAAAGTAAGTATAAATAGTTAGCATTTGTTTATAATAATAGAGATGAATGGGGCTAAAGACCCTGTCATTCAGCGCCATGATGGTGACTCTCTCATATGAGAGACCATAAGTTCAATTCATAGTGATGGTGATAATTATACTTGCTTAATGGTTGAGAATGTGTAAACAATATTATAATAGAGTTATTAGTCTTCAGAATAAAAGGTAAATGGGAAACTTGGACGAGTATATATTAGACGAATTAAATAATCAATTCGATAAAATATAATCCGTATTATCTTCCTGAATAATTGTCTAAATTGACTTTTTCCAATCAATTTTCTACTTATCACATCACACTTTTTCAGTATTAATTTATTTATCATTATCTACTTTTACCCATCACATCTAAAGACAATTTTGGAAACACCAAAATATCTTATTTTGGTACAAAATTAACCGTCCTTAAATTTCTTTTCAATCTTTTGGTACTTCATTTTAAAACAATGAATGAAAAGAGAGGTGATGTGATCTCACCTGTACCGGGGATCGAAGGGAGAGACAATGTATTTCCTAAGCTCTGCAGATTGGTTGATTCTCCCTCCGAGTGAAGGGAGCAGATCCTCGCCGGAGAAGAACCCGTTCCCGGCCCCTCCGAACTCCCCTGCACAACAGAACCCGGAGAAGCAATTTCTTCCGGCATCCGGAAATACCATTATTCTTTTTTTATTGCTTCTCCTCCGGGTCTGAAGGCAGGGCTCAAGTAGACATATATACCTTAGCTTCTTCTTCCACACAGCTCTTATATATAGAGAGAGAGAGGGGGGGGAAAAGGGAAGATGGCATGTAATAATTAGTAGTAGAAGCATGTGACCCACCCACGGGTAAAAGAATCTCTACCCCTCCCCCACCCCCCTTCTTTCTTGTCATTTGAGTTGCTGTTGGTGTTCCCACGTCGAAAAATAAAGATGAGTATCACTAACACATATAGAACGGTGAAGCACTACTTATCAGCTTAAGCTTTTGGGTTAGAATTGTGGATCTCGATTTTATATGCAAGTGGTTAATTTTACCCGACACTCTATCTGTTGTTCTCGGCCCACCGGAATTTTAACAGTTGCATAAAAAAAAGTGTGTGAGCGTTTTTTTTTATTTTTTATACACTCTCCGTCCCATAAAACATTACATATTTTGATGTATTTTTGATTAAACAGTTCACGCTTTGACCATAAATTAAATATAATCTAAATAAAGAAATGTTTTAAAAATTTGATATATTAAAACTAGATCTTAAGATGAATCCAATTATATTAAATTTATACTCCGTATTATAATTCAATATACTTTTTTCACAATTTGTAATCAAAGAGTGTAACTGTTTGACCAAATACTATTCAAAATAGGTAATGTTTTGTGGGATGGAAGGAGTATAAAAAACCCTCACAAAATTAGTTTCTTATGAACGCAAAAACATCAAAAATTATTACTCCATCCGCTGCTAAAAAAATTCCTAAGTTGACTAATAGGTTAACTAAAAAGTGTATATTTGTACTTACTTTTCAATTTTGCCTTTGTATGATGGGTAAAAATAAGATTCAATAGGTAGGTTATTAGTGAAAAAATATAATGTGATAGATATGATAAGAAAATGTGAGAGTAAAAGCGGGAGATACATTAGACAACGTTAGAGTATGAAACTTTTCTTGGACCTCTGGCCCTTTTGATGGTGAAGAAACCACTAAAAAACGGTGAGGAACAAGAGTGGGAGACAGACATTGCATTGCAGGAAGAGGTTATCTGAAGGAAGAGAGGAGTAGAGAATGGTGGAAGTTCCATCATCAAATAGGGTGATTGTGATTTGAGTATAAAAAAAATTAAGATTGGCCAGACAATTATCAAGAAAAAGGGTCTTTTTGAGAATATTGTTATAGATTAGCATTAGCGTTTTGAAAAGATTATCTACGGGTAACGTTTAGCGTCAGCATTTTCAACCGTTAAAATTTTATCCAAAACGCTAACGCAAATTTCTAACGTTATTCCCAAACAGGCCCGAAATAAATTAAGCAGCAGTAAAATGTTAGTCTCACAAAAAATTAAGGATGGAAATTTGTCGTGTGCAATAATTTAATGATTTTTATCGTTATTATCAGAAGTCGAATTCAGGTGTAATCCCATTTTCAAAGTATATTGGTATAGTGAGGGGAAGAATGGAGGAGGGTAATTTGGTTTTAAGAGTTCTAAATTTAGTGAGGGGAAGAATGGAGGAAGGTGTAATCCCTTTTTAGTCCTGCTTTTTTTTTTTTTTACTTCAAAAAAAAAGAAAAAAGCAGGATAACACGGGTTGTTTCCTAGGGGAAAAAGCAGGAGTACCTAAAAAAAGGACACATAGGGGGCTTTCTTGTACTTGATTCAAATCGCACATTTTGATTTTTATTGGAGTCTCCAATAATTGATTTCTGTTGAATAATTCAAAAACAAAAAACAAAACGGAAAACAAAATTTTAATTAACTTTGATGGGATGTCAGAAGTCGAACTCTTATTTTAGTATAATTTCAATATGTTTTTCATAATTTATGGTAAAATTTTAAAACGGTGACTACTAGAACATATTTTTAAAAACATAGGTAAAGAATGTTTCTTGATCAAACTTTGACATAGGTAAAGAATATTTCAAAATCACAAAGTAAATAATAAATTTATTAATGTACGGAGTAATATAATAATAACTACTTTAACTCCATAATGATAATTAACTAACATATATTTTGAAAAAGAAAGGAACTTTTTAAGAAACCATGATATTACATCAAGAAACCATAGATGATGGTGATAATAATAATAATAATAATAATAATAATAATAATGATAATAATAATAATATGAAAAATATAACTTATTTTTTTTGAAATTATCATTGGAAAAAATTAGAAGAAATAGAAAGAAAATAAAATAAAATAGATAAATTGAAAAGAGTTGGGAAAACCGAAAAGAATTGAAAAAATAAAAAAAGAGACCTAAAAGCAAGTTTTTAATTTTAACTAGTTTTGACTCGACACATAATTTAAAAAATGGAAATGATATAAAACAGATTCCACAAAATAAATCATCAAACAAAATATTCTCATTTATCAAGTCCAAACTAAAAAATTATAAAGAATAAAATATTCTGCCAACTCACCACTCCCGTCTTCGTCTCATATACCGAGTACAATAAACAAAAATGGTTCCTCACTGTTTTTTTATCACCAAGAAATTTGAGTATTTTGAAAATGGTCTTTAATCATAATTAATACGGAGTATTTCTAATTAGTCAGGATGACACATATATTTATATACTCAACATCTTAGTTTTATATTTCTAGTTACATCCGAAACAAATTTCAAACTCTAAATTATATACTTACTCATGTTACATCTAAAAATCCCAAATTTCTTAGGATCATAATATAATATAATTTGATATTGATACAAAAATAATTTTAATAGATTTATTTTATAAAATAGTTTCAGAATATTATTTTAAATACGGAGTAATTAATACACCATACACATTTTTTTTAATTATAGGTCACATATGTGATAAAAGTAATCAAATTAAAGTTAAATTTACCTCTTCTTAGTAACCATTTGGCCGAGTCTGAAGGAACCCTCGAAGATAGGACTCATCCTTTGTAAATTGGATTCAAGCAGTAATATCAAAAGTTAATCAAATGGAATTGGAATAGTATGATTTATTCTAACGGAGATCCAAAAAGTAGGAACTGCCCTTCCTGGCTTGTGTTTAACGTGGTTTTGAAGTAAACCAAACATGAGTTTCACACGTTCCCCCAGGCCCATCTAATCAAATCACAATTTTTTTTTGAGTAATTTTGCTTCGATTACAATATAGTATCTGTTAATATTTTTTCAATTTAATGATATGAATCATATGATATACTCCGTACAAAAAGTCAATGCTTCCGCTAGAGCTTGAACCCAGGTGAACTTTCTCGTTAATTCTGTGAAATAAAATTCTTACCACTCAAGAGAGAAGAAAAGTTATCAAATCACAAGTTATTCTGTCCACATTAAATTTCAAGCTACTATTTTTCGTCCATTCCGTATTCTTGGAAAAATGTAGAAATCCCAACCTCAAGGATCATCCACTCCCTAGCCTAATGAGGTATGTGAGGGATGTAAACAATAACTTAATTGTTCGTTAAAAAGGGATGCCACAGACATGTAAGGTTGTGTTCTTTTCGGCTGATCTGATCTTAACCAAATTTTTTAAGGCTGATCTGATCTGAATGGATTTGGTCTATTTTGAATGAATCTAATCTGATCTAAATAGATTTGATATATCTGATCTGAATAAATGTAATTCAAATTCAAATTATTATTATTAATAATATTATTATTACTATTATTATTATTATTATTATTATTTTAATGTATTTATTAAATATGCAAATTTAATTTTTTTAATTCTATCCCAATCTTTAATTTAAGTAAGATAAATTTAAAAAACTTAAAATTATGCTTAATTTTGTGCGCAGTGATCATTTTTTATGGAAAAAAATATTACTCCCTCCGTTCCACAAAACCCTTCCGGTTTTGACTTTGGGGAAAAATAAGGAAAGTGAAATTTTGATTGACTTTTCAATTTTGCCCTGATGTGATGGGAAAAAGTAAGATGTGGTATTTTGGTTATTAGTGAAAAAGTATGATGTGATAGGTATGGTATGAAAAAGTAGGGGTAAAAGTGGTTTTTTAATAGAAAGTGGAAGTGTTTTGTGGAAAGCAAAAAAAATGAAAGAGGAAAGGTTTTGTGGAACGGAGGGAGTATGTAGTGTTATGACCGAAATGTTGAATAGAAAATATATTTTACATTGTCTTTAATATATATTGGGTATAATATTTTTAATTCTAGAGTCTAAAGATATAAAATCATAAAGAAACCATCCAAAATATGAGCAAAACATAGTCTTTATCTCCAAAATTAAAATAACGTATTTTTTTTATTCAAAATATGACTATTGTATTATAACAACATGACATTGTATATTGACATTTTATTTTTTTGGCATTACATACATGTTGGCATATACTATTGGCATTATATATCATATTTTGAAAATAAAAACATGAATGGATATCTTATTTTGATTTTTTTCTTTATTTTTACTCATATTTTGGTCTTTCACCCAAAATCATATGATACTATTGAAAATGATTGGAAATGCATGATCTCGACCAAACATTCAGCCAAATACTTAAATTTTCTTTTATTGAATTAGTTCATTGACATATTTTTTTAAAAAAAAAGTGAATTTGTCAAGGAACAAACACATCAATCAGAAATTCAAGTTGTAATTGTGGTCTAAGAAATATTTAGTACTCCGTACGTATATCCTAATACTCTATCATGTGTAGGTGTATCAATCCGCTTGAAACTCAGCATATGAAACCTAAATTTTTCAAACCTAGATAGCGTTGAAATTTGAAATTGTGACCCTTTGATGAACAATGTTTTGATATGCAATGTTAAGGAACTGGTCACATCTTTTTGCCCACTTTTTAAAACACTTCTTCTTTCATTTTTTTCACTTCCAACAAAACACTTCCACTTTCTATTAAAAAACCACTTTTACCCTTACTTTTTCATACCCTACCTATCACATCATACTTTATCTCTAATAATCTATCCATCACATCTTACTTTTACCTATCACATCAAGGGCAAAATTGGAAGTCAACTACAGTTTAATACTTCCTTATTTTTACACAAAGTCAAAATAGGAACACTTTTTCCAAACGGAGGGAGTATGTTTTATACTCTAAGAGAATTTGGTATGTAGTCAAAAACAAAAGGAAAAGCATTAGTGTTGGATGTTAATATTCCAATTCGCCGCCCATAGGCATAGAGATGACCCCAATATATATAATAAGAGTTGAAACATATATGCATATATGTCTAATCCTTCATATGCCGCGTAGCCGATTCACGCCCACTTATATGTGATTATCAATACTTTTTTTATACTATCTTGTACCATAACTTTGACAAATCCTAAAGTTGCCTTTTGGTGGAATATATATAGTGTATTCTAAATGAGTTGTGTTTCACATTTTATGTATATATGTTTATAAAATTAAAATGAACCTAAGGCATAAAAAAACTTACCTCTTAAAAGAAAAAAAGTAAATCGTAATAGATCTCACCTTATATTATATTACACTCCCTACATTTCTAAATAGATTACAAATTGCGTGAAACAAAGAACAACTCAAGTTAATTACTTCAGTTCATTTTGTTTAATTATTAATATTCAAATAAAAAATAAAACTTGAATATGTAGAAATTATTACGTGAAAAGTACTACAAAATTATTAAAAATAATAGTGATAATATGAAATAAAATAATATTATTATTTAGTTACCTTATTCTATTGTTACCATAATTTCTTATTCTCACTACAAGAAAACGTCAAAAGAACGACGGAATATTTTCTGTCGTTGGTAGCGACGGAATTAGCGACGGATTTTGGATGCCTACCAGACGTAACGACGGATTTAAGGTTCCGTCGTTAGGTATACGCGGGAAGTGGTGCGCGCCTTTTAATTCTCTATGGTCTTGTTTGGATGTTGACTGTTTATATCAGCTGTTCTGAATAACTGTATAGTTTAGCTGGTTTGACCGGTTAGATGTGTTGGCTGATCCTTAAAATTATTTGGTAAAATTAACTATTTTAGAATAGCAATTTTGAGATTTAAAAATTGTATGTATGTATGTTAATCTAATAAAATTATTTAAGTGCCAATATCTAATTCTCGGTATTACTTCTGTTTGATTTGAAATCAAAGTTTGTTAATTTTAACAAAATAAAAAGGAACAAATGATCATGTATAAAAGTTATAGATCGAGAAGTTATGGGAACTCCATATCTGGTGGGCCTTAAAGTAGAGATGCCTAGCTAGATCCATTAAGTAACATAATGAGGATGATGATTTATGGCGAAGTAGCTAAGAAGATACTGTTATATGCTTCCTCCGGTCCTAAAATCTTTTCTGTTTTGACTTTTTTTGATAAAAATAGTGACATTTTTTTTACTACAAAATAAATATAATTTAAATAAATAAATGATATAAAAATTAATATATCAAAAGTATATCCTAAGATGAATTCAATTATACTGAATTTATATTATAATTAAATATTTTTTTCCACAATTATGGTCAAAGGGTGACTGTTTGACTAAAAAAATCAAAACAAGAAAGATTTTTAGGACCGAAGGGAGTGTATATATATATATATATATATATATATATATATATATATATATATATATATATCAATTAAAGAGAGCATGGATGTGGGCATTGGAGTTAATCACATTGTAGTTAATAAGTTTCTGGGAAGATCAGAGAGCATTGGTTGAGTGGGGGCATTATTATTTATTTTAGTTACAGTCGTCAAAGGGTTATTACTTCCTAAGCTTATGGCCTCACCTACCATTTTCCCCTAAACGGCATAACAACGGTACCCAGTTTAGCTCTTAATGTGTATCGTAAAAAGAATTGCATTTGGAAGGTTATTGATGAATACTTGAAAGATTACTTATGCACTTTTGAAACTTAAAGGACTGGATTTGGATGTTGTTGAATACTTGAAAGACTATTTATGAACTTTCAAAATTTGAAGGACCAATTGTGTACAACTCACAAAGTTGAAGAACCAATGATGGACTTTAGCTTTCTATTAATCAGTCTAAGATTAAAATTCAATCTGCCTTCTTATTCTTAGAACAGAATTCACATTTTTTCCTTTTTATTCTTTTTTTTTTTTGGAAAAAATGAGACGGCCGGCATAACAACGTAACACTATAATATATACTCCCTCCGTCCCTTTAAACATGGGATGTTTTGATTTTGAAGAGATTTAAGGAGAGTGTATTCAGGTATTGAATTTCCAAAAATGTCCTTTGATGTGATGAGTAAAAGTAGAATTTGATGGGTAGATTATTAGTAAAAAAGTATGATGTGATAGAGAGGGTATGAAAAAGTAAGGGGTAAAAGTGATATTTTAATAGAAATAAAAAATGTTTTTTGGGACGGATGAAAAAAGAAAGGAGAAAAGTTTTCAGGGACGGAGGAAGTAATATCCAAGGTGAGGGGCCTGGGACTTGAAGTTATTATTCTTGATTTTGATTGAGAATACATGTCCACGTTGTTATGGTCGGTTAAGTGAAGATATAGTTGACCCTAATAATGTGATAATTGTGCTACAAATTATATCCCGCCCGGAGTCATTGCTCTCATAATGGTTGGTTGGTTTAGTGTTTTGATCACCAAGTGGTGGCATGGGTCATACATACTCAAAGGTAGTTACTATTGAAGATTTTTGGTAGTTATTCACTTCTTCATGGCCTACACTATAAACTACTCACAAGTAGGCCAGGTGAGCCCATTCAAGGGGGCCCACTTTTCAAATGAGAATGTACGTGTATATATGTTGCACAATAACAATCACTCTTATGAAAAAATATAAAAGGTGTTTGACAATGGAGTGTTTTTTAGAATTTAGCTTCCACTTTAAATATTAATTATTTTATTATTCTGTTTAGTAAACAACTTCTGCTTCTCTTCACCATCATTTTGTACATAGAACACTTTTTTGGAGAAGCAGATATATGATGCTTCTGGTTTTAGTTTTTGTAAAAATTACTTTACCTACAAGTTAATTAATCACACTCAAACACTCTCATAGTCCTATCACCGAGAGTTCCTCCAGATGAATGGTCATTGAGAGGAGGTAAATTTACATCCGATCACAGGTTGGTGGCAGAGGCCTTATGCTTATATACCATCTGGTACTTGCAGAGGCTCTATGCTCCGCATTGTTACCTCCTAGGGCATTTGAAAGAAAAGGAACCCAATTTTACCTCATTGGCACTCATTGTATTAGCTTTGCCAACTCCGCAATTCCCACTGCAGAATCACGCTTTATAAAATTTAGAGCTTTGTACACTTATGAAAACCAAGACCCGATCCTGAGCTCTCCCACAAACCTGCATTGAGGTTGGTGGAGGAGGTAAATAGCGGGATGTGTCTCAAATGCCAGCCACAATAAGATTTTTGTCACGACTAATCTTATGAATAAGAGAGAAAATCGAAATAGTCATCTCTAGGGTCCGAACCTCAACCCTGTAGGTCAATCGCCATGCGCCACCAATGCTCACCTACTGTCTTCGCCAGTTGAGTTATGCCCTGAGGGAAGAGCCTTGTACACTAAAATCATTTTAGGCACTTTTGTATATGTGATGCTAAATTTTATTAAGCTTACTTCCTTTGTCCACAAAAATCAAAATGTGAAAAAAGTTTTTAATACCCACACTTTGACTACAACAAATTTTGAATTCATAAAACTACTAAAATGTTATCAAGATTAATTTATCACACCCATAACAAAGACATCTAGAGCATCAAATGTAATACTCCACCCATCCCACAATTCCTTTCTTTCTCTCATCTACATCATTTTCAATGACATAATATTATTTTTCTTAAATTGTATCAAATCAAACTAAAGCCTTTTTTGGGACCTCAGATGAAGTAGTAAATAGAGTCTCCAATCGTAGAATGAACAAGATAATAATTGAAACAAAATTCAGAGAAGAAGAAAAAAGTGATGTCACTAATGCTAAAAAAGAAGAAGCAAGGACAATCGTAAAAACAATGAGAAGAGAAGCGTGAAAATGAATCATAACATCTAAACACAACAACAAAGTATAACGTGAATATGGACATCCCGCATTCCCTTCTTAAGGATGAGCTCCACCCTTGAGGCCCCTCTCAGACCCGGCTGCACGGTCACTGAAAGGAGATAAATTGGATTTTGATCATAAATTGGTGGCAAGGAATAGAGCATGCACCTACTACTTGCAAGAGTTCCTATATTTAACATAGTTATTTTCCAGCGCAATTATCAAGAATTGAACTCAGATTTTACAACTTTGATATACTTTACATTTGTCAAGTGCGCAATGTCCACCTGCCCCACATTCCTTTTGTTTGAGAAATGAGAAAGCCCGCGTATCCGGCGGACATACCTTAGTGGCATTAGCGCAGAATTGCACCACATGTTGTTGGGCTAGTTTTGGTGGTAATTAGGCCGAAAGACTGGCTGTGGTAAACAAACCCAAAACAACTCTAACCATTAGTTGTCTTTCGTGGCGGCAAGTCAAGTCTAATTAAGGCCTTGTACAGATTTTTTATATTTGGGTTATTTTATATTTCTCCAAACACAAATACAAGCCATAACAAGATGAATGATGTGGTCTCAAGGTCTATATTTAAAATGTAAATTTTCTCACTTTTTTATGGGCTCATCTGGATATTTTATTTTTGAAAAAGATCCGCTTTTTCTTGCTACAAATGTACTAAGGTCCACAAGATTGGCACGGACCTTAGGTACACGGAAAAATTTGCCCATAATAAGATATACTCCATCCGTCCCTAAATGGATTACAATTTTTTTTCTCTCCTCTCGATAACTTTTGTTCGTTTACGCAATTTCATTAAGTATTTGATAAAATAAAATATTCTTGTCACCTCTTGTTTTGTAGAACTTTTGACGTAGTTTTTTAATATGTAATTTTTGTATCTTATTGATATATCAATTTGTAAATAAAATGATTTCAAAAAATAAGAAATTTTACTCCGTAACCCGCAATTTATAATCAAATGGGGGACGGAGTGAGTATATATAAGGTATTGACTCTAATTAGAAAGTTCTTATACCATACGTCTCGATGTACGGGTTTTTTTAAAAATCCGATTAATACTCATTTACGTTTAATTAACAAAATACTTATTTTATATGTATATTTTTTATTTTAGTTATACATCCGTGAATTATTCATTTGCAAGTAACACAACGGCAGGGACCAGAGCATTACCCTTGTTAAGGAATGATGGTCACGGTATTGCCCTATCTTTTGTAATTTTTCAACCAATCAAAATAATTATAAAATTTCACTCATTTATTTTCATGTCTTTTTTTAGTTTCATAACTCACTTATTTAGAGAATTCACAATAGCAATTGGCAAGGCAATGCCTTGACTTGCCTAGTCATGTTAGCAAATGTCACTCAAATCATAGCATTCCATAGTCATTCCATCCCACTTTTTATTCCATGTGTGCAAGACATAACTACCTCGTTTTTTATTTTTTTAATTTTTTTAATATTTTTAATTTTTGAAAAATATTTTTTAAAAGAAGTAGGCATATTTTAATAATAAAATAAATGTGTAAAATAATTTTTGATAATTAAAAATCATTAAAAAGTACTCCCTCCGTCCTAAAACTTTCTTCCCAGTGCACTATTCCAACTTCACGGGAATTTATATTTATTTGTGTTTTTTCATGGCCTATATGATAAAATAAAATATTCTTGTCACCACTTGTTTTGTTGAACTTTTGATGTACTTTTTAAATATGTATGTTTTATTTTTTATTTCTATACCAATATTTAAATAAAATAGATTGAAAAAAATTGGGATTTTTCTTCGTTTTGCGAACCGGGAAAAAAGTTTTAGCACGGAGGGAGTACAAAAATAGACAAAAATAATGACTTCCACTGTATGTTACGACACTCCACTCATTTGCCACACGGTGACTGAGTTATATTTTATTGGTTGAAATAGTCCATATCACCGTGTGACATTTCATTTTTGTATTGCCATTGTTAATGCTCTTAATTTAAGAAAGTTAGCAGCTAATGATGACAGTTTGTTCCTTTATATTCCAATTTTATATTTTCCCTTAGCTTTCTCTTATCTTTATCTTAGAGCATCTAACCAATTGGGAATGTTTTCGAACACATCTATCAAGCTGATCATTATTTTAAAAAAATGTTTAAGAAAATGTTTTAGTCAAATACAGAATTGAAGAATGTTTGATTAGGTGATTTGATTCGAAAATTGTACGGAGTAATCCTTTTGACCCTTTCCGTCCGTCGTCCTTCACTCCTTCCGTATACCATGGAATTTAAATTAATTTCCAATGAGTAATGCTAGAGTCACAAATAAACAATTCACAAAATTTACAAACTTGCCCTTTAACATTTTCCTAGAAATAAGATGCACTCAATTAATAAAAGATATTTTAATTTAAAATTCACAAAAGGCAAGTTTGTGAAGTTTGTGAACTACATGTTTGTGACTATAACATTTTCCATTTCCAATATTTAACATCATTTTACTTTCTATTGATTAATATTATTATTGTTATTATTGTTGTTGTTGTAGTAGTTGTTGTTGTAAATGTCCATTTAAAAGTAATAACATACCAAAACAATATTTTATCAAGTTATACTTAATAATTAAGTTTTACGGATGAATTTCCATTATCATTGGAACATCATGTCATGGAATGACACCAGGGCGCTACGGTGTTCCGTTTGTAAAAATGACAGTTCCTATTGCCCTAATCTCCCGGTAATTCCCCCACCCTCCCCGACCCAAACACACCCCCACCTTCAATTACATCCCCCATGTTGAATCATAATATACTTGGCGTAAACTATATTAAAAGATTAAATTCAATCGATTAACCAGTTCCATTCAAGAACTTATAAACTTGTTATATTCTTTTCAATTTTCTAATGTAGGATAGATACTAATACTCCCTCCCTTCTCCAAAACACTACTTCTTTTATTTTCTTTCTCTTCCACCAAAATACTTCCTTTTTCTATTAAAAAAACACTTTTATCCTTGTTTTTTCTTGCCCTATTTTGGCCTGTTTGGGAATAGCATTAGAGATTAGCGTTAGCGTTTTGAAAAGGCTATCTACGGGCAACGTTTAGCGTTAGTATTTTAAAAGTAATCTGCACTGTTAAATTTTTATCCAAAACTCTAAGGCTGATCTCTAACGCTATTCTCAAACAGGCCCTAAATATCACATCATAATTTTTTTCTAATAATCTAGATAAATTTAAAAATCAACTATAATTTAACACTTTATTATTTTGGCACTTGGTCAAAATGGAAAGTATTTTCATTTTTTCCCAGTGTTACCAGTGCTTTAATATGACCATATGCTTTATGTGGCGAAGCAACTTGAGGTGGAGTGGAGTGGAAACTCGTTAAGTCATTTCAATTCACAATATTCAATCTCGTGTGTCTGTTCTTCCATGGCAAAATGCTGATTCGATGTTGCACCATTGTGTTCCTCCATGTCAAATTGAAGCTTCATTCGATTGATTATGTTACATTTGATTTGATGTTTGTCCAAAAGTAAGAAATAGTACTCCATCTCACAATGATTTACATTCTTTCATTATTCAAAACTCGCGTTAATTTTTGTTAATTTATATATATATTTTTTGATTATTTTGATAAAATAAAATAATCTTATCACGTCTTGCTTTGTAAATTTTTTATGTACTTTTTAAATATGCAAGTTTTATTTTTATTAAAATAACAATTTTTTAATAAAATGAATTAAAAAACGTATGATTTTATTTCGTTTTATGTGATAGTATGACTGCTTTTTTGAAAATAGATTAGCCAGTGATAGTTTAAAAAAAGATTAGTCTCATCTCTGAAGGCCTCAAGCCCAGCAGACGATCAGACGATCACTGAGAGGGGTAAATTAGGGTTCAATCACAGATTGGTAGCAAAAAGTAGAACATGCACCTGGTACTTGGAGAAGTCTTATATTTACCATAGTTACCTCCTAGTATAGTTAGGAATCGAACTCGGGTCTTATACCATGGGCACTTCTTGCCTTTGCCAATTACACAACGTCCACCAGCTAAAACTTTGGAGGATAAACTTTTTATACATCCGGCCCACCGCATTACAGTCCCACCATAAGAAACCCCGACCTCCAACTTGGACCTACAGATTAGTATACACGATTTGTCCCTACTCGTTTGGTCATACCCCAACAAGGGCTGGAATTTTTTATAGCATCATTACTAGTGATATCTACAAAAACATAGTCAAAACTCTAAAATCCAAAAATATGTGAAAATTAGTTTTTTTTGTTGGTAGGGTGACTCGAATTCAAGACCTCTCATCATCTATGAAGAGAAATCTTTAAGATTGGACAACTAGATTTCAACTTTGAGAATTTAATTCTCAATAAAATTATGTGTGCGTGTGGGGGTGGATGGGGGGGGGGGGGGTGAAGAAGAAGTAAAATGCCAGGGGAGAGGAGGGTGGGGTGAAAATAAAGAGAAGGGAGATGCAATAAGAGCATCACTTCTCATTTTTGTGAGACATCATTTTCTCTTTTTGTTTTTCTCCACCCCACTCTAATTGTTAGACAATAATGCTAAATATTCTTATTTTTGCTAGATGTTATATTTAGTTTGTTTCAATTCTCTATTTCTTATTGTATTAGGATTCACTCTTATATATACTCTACCATGTATTCTATAATTCAATAAACAATATTATTATCCAGATATCCCTACATGTTATCGAAGCCACCGTTCTTGGTAACCTAAAATTCTCTGCCCTCGCCCCCTGCAGGCGACGCCATCGTTGGGCTCCCGCCCACCATTATTCTTCCGCGTCAATACCGTCTTCAAAATTTTGACACCATTCTCTCTTTGTTGATTTGATCATCCTCCGCACCACCCAAAGAAATCTTCGAACTCCTCATTCTGCTCTGCAATTTCAATTCCCATAGTGCCAATGTTCCATTTGTTGGCTTCTTTGCCGAAACGTTCTTGAATGTTTTGTCCAATCTCTTTCATCACAAAAACTATTCGATCACCGTTGACGGATAAGCAACTTCTCTTGTTACCAGATCAGAACCTCACATGCAGATCTTATTTTCAACCACTTATTCTTAGCTATGTAGCACTGAAACGGAAACGGGGCCGGAGACGAAACGAAACGGACACGCCGAAACGGCTATTTTGAAAAAATGAAGAGACGAGACGCCGGGGAAACGCCAAATTTATATATATAAATTATATATATATAAATAAAATTATGTAAACAAATTCACAATACATAACATATTTTAGTCATTACAAAACATATTAAAGTATAAGTTCACAAGACATATCATAATTTAGTCATTACAAAACATATTAAAGTATAAGTTCAAAAGAGATAGCATAATTTAGTCATTACAAAACATATTAAAGCATAAATAAGTTCAAAATACATAACATAAAATCCAGAAGTCACTGACTAGCGGCGTAAGCTTCTCCCTTTGTCGGCGAGAAGCTTATTTGGAGAGAACACTTCACCTGATGTCGCGCCCTTTGTCGGCAAGTAGTTGGCCAACCAGCTGCGTAAAGCTTCTTCGAGGGCCGCTGTCTATTGTCGATGAATATGATAGCCGCGTAACATAGAGGAGCGATGAAGATTTAGGGCCAGATAATACTTTTTATAATTTGAGTCAGTTCCAAAACTTTTAAAATTTATAAAAAGAACCCCATTTTTTTAAAAGAGGTGTCCCTGCCGTTTCCCAAAAGAGACACGCGTGTCCCAACCGTTTCCTTGGCGTTTTTTTCTCTTTTTTAAAAATTAAAATTACAGAAACGCCACGTGGAGTTTCCGAGACGTCTCCAGGCGTGTCCGTGGCGTGTCGGCGTGTCCAAGGTGTCCGAAACGGGTACAGCAGCCTATATGGAGTTTCCGTGCAACATAGATTCTTAGTCAACCACTTATTTTTAACCATCAATATCCTTTCTCTTTTTTCTCTCTTGTATAGAACAAAATTAAATAAAAACACAAAGCAAATCAAAATAGTCATCGCAAATCTCCATCGGTACTCTGGCAGCGACCGATAATGGTATGACAGTTGAAATCTGACAATGTAGTGAATGCCAGTGTCACAATAGTAGTGTCAACTCTTACTTTGGTTTTAAAAAATTAAGAACTCTTATTTTGATATTTTTATAATTTTTTACTTTTATCTAGCGAGTTCTCCCTTGAACTGGTAAGTTGCTTGTAAGTTAAATACTTTTTCATCTTGATAAGATGACTTAAATGATATATAAGTGATTTGGAGATATTTATAATTTTTTTTAATTAGGGATATTCATAATAGATAAAAGATAATTTCGTAAATAATCTGATTAAAACGGAAAAACGTACAATAAAATTGATTTAAGAATAAATAAGATGTACTTTTTTAAGCATACAAAAACACATCATCAACTGACTTATAAATTAAAAATAATTTATAAGTAATTTTGATCAATTTATAAGTATAGAGAAACACATATATTATGTAAGAGTGTAATATTTTTTAAAGTATATTCAATAAAAAAACTAGTCTTAATCCGGATTTAAGAGATCTGGTTACATAAACCAACCCTACCTTTTAAAGTCAATCACACTCCAAACAATATGGTTGCAAGCAAACTCATACTCCCTCCATCAAATTTAAGTTGTTTCTATACTATTCACAAAGTCAAACTTTAATCACTTTCTTTACTTGTTTTTTGTTACTCAAATGATAAAATAATACAGGCATGCCACCTTTTATTTTGTAGATCTTTTGATATACGGAGTAGTTTTTAAATATATAAAGTTTATTTTTTTTTAATTTTACCCCAATTTTCATATAAATTAATTTGAAAATAACTTCAGTCGAACATAGGACACTTAAAATGAGACGGAGGAAGTACAGAACAATGTCATCAAACAACAAAGAAAAGTCTCTTCTTTCATGGCTGTTAGGGGGGAGTAGATATTTACCAGTTAGCCCAGTTTCTGCATGAATGTTTCTGTCAATGTGTGCCCATTAACTATTTTTGTAGTCAATACAATCAAATCATATGGCATCCCCTCCTGCACATGCATCAACAAAACACATTGGGAAGTGGATCAATATAACTCTACTAAAGCAAATGTTTCATCTGGTTTAATGAAATAATAATAGAAATTGTTTTATTGAAAGAACACTCGTGTCGCGTATAGTAGAAGTGTAACTCATTGAGTGCATCAATAGGGTTAAAAAAAATTAATGCATTCTCTATCAAGAAGTATAGAGGCTAGAGCCACAACTAATAATACTTCAAAGAAAATGGGTAACACAATACGACAAATTTTATATTTATACTCGTATTTATATTATTGAAAACAAGACTATTAAAATTGAAAACGCGTGAATAAAGGCAGGAGAGATTTGGTTTTGATCAATGAAAGAATAAGAAGAGGCTACCTGGGAACTCAGGAATCGAAGAGCATGAATCTCGGCAAAGGTCACCCCGCCAATAAAAACAACAAGCACCAAGGACCGCCTTCCATCACATATTCTGAAATGCACACAAGTGTGGCCAAAACAATGATATGGAGTGAGAATTGTAAATTTAATGTTGCAAATCTGAAGAGAAGAAGGGCCAAGAACCTGGCATTAACTCAGATGACAAATAAGGAAATGCAATACATTAACTAAAAGTAATAAGGCTCTCTTTCATACATGGAATTCAAGCTATGAAATTGGAATTGGGGACTTTAATTCCCATTCTGTTGTTTGATAGCACAAAAATATGTGGGTTTTGAATTCGTAGTGCAAAAAATGAATTCGAATTGGAAAATTCAATTCCATCCAATTAAATTTCATAGAATTTAATTTTCAATTCAATTCGAATTCCGTCAATTCCGTGTACCAAACGGACCCTAAGAGTACTATGCAATACTCAAGATAGCTACTTTCAGAATATCCATTTATTAGATTTTATGAGCATCTTTTCTTCTCTTTATCTTACTTTAAGTGCAAATTAACGGTGCTTTCGGTCTGTGTTAGTGTGTTTAGAAGCTCTAGGTTTGTGCCCGAAATGAAAACACATGGAACACTATATTTCTACAGAGTAATAAATATTAATTAATTGGTACATGCATAAAAAATGTACAGAAGGTCAGAACATTGCTTGAGCCTTACTTGTTAGAGTAATCTATGGACCCTGGCAGACTGTCAAAGGACGGATTGCTTGCAAACCCACTCTGTAAAGATTCATGCAAATACATTTCGGACTTCTATGCGGTCTCGCTATATACGATAAAAACAATAAGATTAACAATGATTTGAAAAATGAAGGTGTGAAGGCTTACCC
Organism: Cuscuta campestris; assembly: GCA_900332095.2. Lineage (NCBI taxonomy): Eukaryota > Viridiplantae > Streptophyta > Magnoliopsida > Solanales > Convolvulaceae > Cuscuta > Cuscuta campestris. Next base: position 537,674 of record OOIL02000115.1, read on the forward strand.
TCTTGCAATCTGAATGGGGCCCTGGCAGCAATCTTAATATTTCTTCAATGGGACGCCTGTAATATTTATATGCATAAACGATTTACCTTCCTTCTTAGGTATATGCATGACTATAACAAGTATTTGAAGTCATTGTCATCTCATGATACTTTCCATCCAAGTAGAAAAAAGCTATGATATTGATTAATGAAGCTGGTGATTTTCAAATTTCATTTCATTATTCCATCTCATGTTTTTCAAATTTCATTTCATTCTCACTATGCTTTTTTATGAATTCATAAATCATAACATTAAATAATTTAAGGCAATTACACCAACCTACCTCATAACAAGTGGGGTTGGCGGGTGGGTGAAAGTAACCCGACCTTTAATATTTTTCGATTGAAGAACACGGTAAATTCTATGTCATGTGACGATGACAATGATGAAGGATTGAGGGGAATAAGGACTGAAACTACTCAAAGCTAAAACATTGTCAAAATGACTCTTTTCGCTCCATTGACTCAGATATAAGATTATAGTGCAGATTAAAATAAAAAAAATTCAATTAACATTCATTCACTAACATTAATTAGAAAGTTTATAAAGCAATATGGTCAATACTATCCAACAGAGCTCTTAAAAAAAGAGTTTACCACCCAGATCGGATGGCATGCTGAATCAGGCGAATGCTGAGAGGTGCATATCCAGAAAAGACATAGGAAATATCTCTGGGGCTGCACTATGCACACAATATTAAGAGTCAGATACAGAATAAACATCTGAGTAGTGAGTACATTATATATAATACAATAGTCAGATTAAGGGGCTGTTTGGCAACTTCTGAATCGGTAAGTGCTGAACCAGTAAGAGGTCTGAATCATTAAGTGCTGACCAGTAAGAGGTCTGAACCATTAAGAGCTAGTATATTGCTTAACTATTCAGAGGCAAATGTCTGATCAATTCAGATAAGAGGTCTTAACCATTCAGACTCTGTATAATACTTAACCATTCAGAGGCAAATCTCTTAACCATTCAGACATCTGAACCATTAAGAGGCTGAAACAAATAGTCTGAACCATTAAGTGCTGAACCATTCAGACATCTGAACCATTAAGAGGCTGAAACAAACAGCCCCTAAAACATTATTAGATACAGACCCTATCGACTTGTTAAAGACCAGATACAAAAATAACATATGACTCATTTTGACCTGTTAATCTTAGCTGAATACATTAATCATCCCAATTTTCAAGATACAAACACTCTGCTCTTTCAATGGAAAAACTCTTTCTTTCGATGTCTTCCATTCCAAATATGAACACAGTTGATTTCCTTATTCCTTCTTGACAAGACAACATGCAAATGCAATATAATTTCAAGGATGAATAATAGACTCATTAATTTCTTTATTTAGCTTAATTAGTACTATGAGTGGCTGTGTCTATTTTAGTTGAGCCTGTAAGGAAGCAGAATAATAACATACGACTAAAACCAACAAGTCGTTGGCATTAAATGCAAAGCATATGCGATTATGCGAGAACATAAACATTTTCTGAAGTTGGATAAAAGTTGATAAGCAAGAATAGACTTCCCCAAAGAGAAATACATACTTGGCAGCGTCAGTATCCTCAACAATAAGCTGAAGAGCACGTTTAATTGTTATCCAGTTGCTTTTTGACTCCTAAGACAAAGACCAAATTCCAAATTCACTATGTTATGGAACTGAGCAATACATCAAATAGAGCAGTGTACCAACCATTGTGCCACAAACCTGCTTCCTGAACAATCCCGTCTTTTCCAAATTGTTTAATGTAGCAATGTGCTCAAAACCATAGCTGTGAAGTAGCTCTCGCCTACAAAAGAGAAGACACAGAAATTTGTGAAGTTTTCAATAATATCCAACAACATACGTATTAGAGAAATTTAAAATAGAGTGAGGAAAATGTCATTTATATCCCACTCGCCTTAAGTAGTCATAATTCTTTTTTGGTAATCCAGAATTTGTGATCGAGAATAATATGAGAATGTGTAGAACATTGACAAGAGGTTCCTGTTTATGGATCATCTCTTCAATGTACTCGAAGCATCTGCATCACATGCAGCATTAGATTTCACTTCATCTTCTATTGTTATGCAATGATGCAAGACTAGAATGCTGCAAATGTTTTTAGATGCATTAAACTAAGGTAAAATGATACACACGACTTAATGAGAGTACAAGGATGCCTCATATTGGTCATCATAATGTCATATATTTCATATTACTCAATTGCTTGTCATGGAAAAGAAAAACTTAGTTCCATTTATTTCAGGAAAAAAAAGATGATCCAACTTCAGCGAAAATAGAGAATGGGGTAACTTCCATAACAAAAGATGCAAACTGTAGCAGAAATAAAAGAAAAAGTACTTTGACTACTTTCTTAGAAAATCAGAGAAACTCTAGTAAAGGATAAAGGAAATATAAGGGGAGACACTCTTTATTTTTAGGTAAACTAACGAGATAAAAGTGCATCCATCCATTTCAAGAGTATATTTTATTGGTGACACAAATATGTTGTAAAGCTTTATAATACTAGTACTATTTTCCTATTATTAGTATTACTAGTATTAATTTCCTATTATTAGTATTAGCAATAATCTCATATTCATATTAGGTTCTTTTTATTATATTACTAATATTAATATTGCAATAGTAAGGACTCTAGTACTTGCTCACCGAGATTCTTGGGACTGGTATAAAACTATAAAAGGAGGAGTTATGTTCAAATGAAGGAAACCTTACTCTCCCAAGGACAAGTAGTTCTTTATGTTCATAGTTTTCATTCATCACCTTCTTCTCCCAACCATGTTTGTAGCATTGTATATGTTGAAATTTAACTAATTTCTCTACTCTATGCCTTTTCATTTCTCATATCAACATTCATATTTCTAGTAGACATTGTCATAAGATAATGCCCCCGCCCACACACCAACACGCTCATTTGAAGAATTAACTTGTAATAAATAAGATTGAAGTGGTACTCTATCCTTAGCATTGAGCCAATAACTAAAGGTATTACTTTTATTAAAAAATAATTTTTTGAGATAACTCATATTTATAATAAAAAAGATCAACTAAAACAAACAACAAATTATTACACATCAATGTCCACACTGACATTTTTTAGTAAATATTTAATAATAATCAATTAAAGAATCTATACACATAGTTTAAGAAAACATGAACACCTATAAACCTAAATTTGAAACCCTTTCAAAACTTAGGGCCTTTCAAACCAATAATAAAATAAATTATCCAATTGACTCACATATCGTAACTTTCGGACTCCACAATAGTATGTTCCATATCTAGCCGCCCAAGAAATGAAGGTTTAGATGTAAATTTATTCAAATGCTGAGCAAGATGTATATGCCTCTGGAAATGAGAGACAAATATTAGTATCCCAATTTTTTTGGGCAATAATACAAATGGGTGTAACCAAATCCAGAGTATATGAACTTACTGTCATTTCAGGCAATGAGTTGAGTTTTTTAACGAAGTCTTTCAATTCAGAAACAGTTTGGTTCTGCATAAAATTCACAACCAATTAAATGTAAGGTTTGAAGTATACCGTATTCATTTAAAAATCTCTCTCACACAGTTACTACCGAATACACACAGCATAGGTAAAAACGTATAAGAAATTATTAAATTAGTTTATTTGGAGCTGCTAAAATGAGAGTTTTAACTAGTCTGCATCCCAGTCTTCATTTTATGCATAAAAAAGATAAGCTTTCTCTATTACATTCACTTTAAGTGGGCTAATTAACTTGTTGCTGGGACAAAAATGACTACGCAAGTATGTTTTTTATTGAAAAAAGTATGCTAATATTTATATATAGTTCTAATCACATATTGAAGCCATAGGCATCTATACATATTTAACAAATACATGGCCTTACAGTTGTTTGCATCTCATTGTAATCTTGTTTCATAGCTGTTGCTCTTTGACGTAAAACCTGCAATTGCACTGTAAATGGCAATTAAAGGACCAAAAACAAAAGAACGAACCGATTATAAAAATTTGGAACAAGGAAAAGGAAACATTATGAAGATGACATGGAAAAAGAGGTCCAAAAGCCTAAATTTTTAAAACAGAGCTGAAATGACAGATCAACCTGACCAACAACTTCGAAGTTCTGATCCCGTATCTCTTTGAATAGTTTGTCACTGTAAGGACATACTAGATCAGCGAGCCCAAGAGGTAACTATGTGTTATGCACGGCTAGGCATATTTGGGGGTAAAAGTCATGAGTGAAACTTGCAAGTCTAAACTTTATTATTGACAATACTCACAGAGTTCATACAATAAATAAGTTCTAAGAGCTACAAATGTGTGCTAGAGCTCAAAAAAATTAGTAAAGCCAGTTTCATCCCTGAAAAGCTTATAATCCTATAGTAATACAGGTTAAAGATAATACTTCTCTATCAATTAATTGGAAGAAAAATGACCTAGAATTTAGAGGAACCTTCATTTTCTTCCCCTCTTGCTGGGCACCCATTATAGAAGAATCTACCTCCACCGCACCATTATTGATACCAAGAAACTGTATGACACCAATAAAATATATACAGCACCTATGATTCACTTTAACACGTGAGAATAGTACTGCATAGTAATTACAAAAATAGCTTTTTACCTCATCCATTAGCCCTTCATATGTTAACTGGGAACACATAGGTGTAACCATGTCCACCTGCAGCAGGGTTTGAGTCTTAGAATTCTTTTAACAAGATTTGCATTCCATGCCTTAGATAGGACACTTATCAAACCTCTCACAACATTATTCACTCACATTGCATGTATATGCACCTTTTTAAAAAATAAAAGGAAGCGTGCTCAAATTTTCAGGGTTGCATGCAATAAAGTGAAAAAAAGAATTTTCTTTAAAGGGAGTGAATACCTCTCTGTCAATGAGGATGAGAGTGTTAATATCTGGCACAACAACCTGCATGTGAATAAATTCCAAAAAGAAATATTAACTTATGGTGAATGAGGCAACACGGACAGATGCTTTCCCTTTGGCTCTCACATTTGGTATTACACCAAAGGAACACTGCACTTTTCAATTAAGACATCAATTGAAAGAGTGAATGGAAGTGCTTATGCAGAACCTACTTTTCTTTATGTTTATCTTCATCAATATTTATATGCCAAAGGCTGATAAAATTCTGAAAGAAAAACCTCGAGCTTGTGAATGGCTTTTGCTGTATGCCAAAGAGAGGTTGTGTCTCCATCAACTGTGAATTCCTATCAGGCAAAATGCAACTACATTTATATGTATGTCTTAAAATCATAAAACGTTGTGAAACATCAAGCAAAACAAGGACCAGACATACTCTGTATGCCGTATCGAGTTCAAAAGACAAAACATCTTCATCCAGAGGAAGTAGATACAAGGGATACTCGCCTATCGTCAATAAGTGATGGACTTTCTCTTCCTCTAGTACCTATGTTGCATGCAACTTCAGAGACAAACTAGGCAAAGATCTGATCCTGTAAAGCATAAAACAATTTCATGTAGGATTAAAGAGCAAACCTTCTCACATACAACTGCACGGCGAGGAACAAAATACAAAAAATAGTCTCTTTGAATCCCCTTGGAAGCATCATTATGAATGGCTGAGCAAATACTCTTCATCAAGCCAAGCTGAGCTCGAACGAGATAAACAATTTTAGTACAGTCTGTCTGGATTGGCTCACTTGTAAGGTGCCACAATTCAGCCCCGAGCTCCTGTTTAAGGTTTCCGACAATCAAGCTTGAAATTAACAATACAGCAAACCCATCTTTTATAGTCCATTTGCTCTTCAACACATAACATTCTCTCAACACTTTAATCTCACCTAATCATTTCATGTAGCAGTTTTGCAATAATAATAATAATAATAGTAATAATAATAATAATAATAATAAGACTGTAGAATAAGTGAAATATAAAATCTATAGCAGTTAAGAAATTATATAGCTGCAAATGAATGAGAAACAAAGAGTAGCAGGTCGAGATAAAGAACGATGCCTTGAGTATTGAGCTCTGCACAATAAGTGAGAGGGAACCACTGAGCTTAGGATCAATAGCTAAATCTGCAATTTTCCAAAAGAAAAGTTACACTTTAGGAGACAAATTCATTGAGCACTGCGAGAAACTTCAGGAAATCACAAATTAGGCAATACATCAGTGTAAAGCAGCACAGATGAGTCCATAAGAAATAAAAAAAATTGGTAAAAAAAAAACTTAAGTTCTTCAAAATCATCATGAGCTCCTTCTGCGATTGATCTCTGTAAACCAACAGAGCAAAAAATTTTCATCAAGATCATCGCAGATGTGCAGAAAGGAAGTGGAATTTGAATCAAAAATTAATAGGAATAAAACATACTCCCCCGTCCCTAAATCATTTACTTAGGGAAAAACGAAGTAATTAAGTTTTTCAATTTATTTTAGGAAAAATTGCCCAAAATAATCCCAACTTTACCCGGTCTTTCAAAAATAATCCCACCTTTCACTGTGATGCATAATAATCCCAACTTTACTGAAATTTGCCAGTTTTGGGTCGCCGTTAAGTTTCTAACGGAGCGATAACGGAAATGCCCGTTTTAGACAACAAAATGAAAGTTGGGATTATTTTTGATGAATTTTTGTTTTTTAATTTTTTTTGAAATTTTCATTTAAATTTTTTAAATTACTTTCTACCTCCATCATCATTTCTTTTTCCTTTTTTAAAGATTAGTCTTAGTTTAAAAAATAAAAACAATAGATATAAAAAATGAAAAAATGAAAAATGTAACTAAAATGGTACAAAAATAATAAATTAAATAAGGTAATCAATGAAAACTAACTTGAAATTGGAAAAAGTAAAATAAAAATATACGGGTGGGTTTAATATTTTAGGCATTATACAAAGCATTAACATATCACTTCTGTTTTTTAGAAAAAATTATCTACAATAATTCTAACTTTACCGGACGGCTTGTTCTTTTAAAAAATAAGTAGTACATTAAGACTCCGTATAGTGTGTAAAATGTTAAACTCACCACTCCATATATATTTATTTTATTTCTTACCAGTTTCTGTTTAATTTCTATTGATTACATTATTTATTTGATTAATTTTGAATGGTTTTAGTTATTTTTCTCATTTTCATTATTTTTTATATCTATTTTTTTTCTAAAGTAAGAATAATCTTTAAAAAAGAAAAAGAAATGGAGGTTGAAAGTAATTCAAAAAATTTAAATAAAAATTTCAAAAAAAAATTAAAAAACAAAAATTCATCAAAAATAATCCCAACTTTCATTTTGTTGCCTAAAACGGGCATTTCCGTTATCCCTCCGTTAGAAACTTAACGACGACCCAAAACTGGCAAATTTCAGTAAAGTTGGGATTATTATGCATCACAGTGAAAGGTGGGATTATTTTTGAAAGACCGAGTAAAGTTGGGATTATTTTGGGTAATTTTTCCTTTATTTTATTCAAAGATTGGTATATAAATAAAAAATAAAATTTTTATATTAAAAAAGTACATCAAAAGTTCTACAAAATAAGAGGTGACCAAAATATTTTATTTCATCAAATAATTAACGAAAACACAGAACTAAACAAAAATTCCTGTAATTTTTTAATAGTAAAGCGTGTAAATCATTTAGGGACATAGAAAGTATCGTTTATCTTCAAAACATAAGTTTCATGTTTTTATCTCCAAAATATGAGTTTGTACTTTGACATTATGACACTCTATACTAGCACATCATTGTATTTTTTATGTACTATATATTGATAATATTGACATTGTAACTTCTCTTATAGGGATAAAACATAAAGAGTTCCTATTTTGGTATCTTCTTTATGTTTTACTCCTAATTTAGTCATTTTTTCAAAATAATACGAAATAGTACAAATATACAATGTCAAATTATCATAATATAATAATTTTATTTTGGGTATAAAAACATAAATTTTCTATTTCAGACATATAGTCCGCAAATTATAGCCTATATGTGGTTGCACGGGAAGAACCGTACACACAACGAAAATTAGCAGAGCAGCGCGATCCGAAAAGAAACTAAGAGAGAAGTGATGGCGAACCTTAATTGCTTCGATGGGAGAACGAAGGAGCACGTTGGTGGTAAAATCTTAGTTGCGTCAATGGGAGAAGGAAGGGAACACTGCAGAAGAAATGCTTGGTCGAGATTTACCGCTTTAGATGGATGCGATGAAGTTGGGAGTATGTAAGTTTAATTAAACTTTTGGATTATATTTTCTAATGATACAACATAAGGGAGAGCCACACCCTAAAAGCTAGCTGCTAAGGTGGGAGAACCATTGGCTATATAAACCCATCACCAAGTCCCCCATTTAACTGGTGTGGGACAATGAAATCAATCGGTATCATTCGATCCTCCATAAGGCCCAACGTCCTCGTTGGTCACGGCTACGTTGGTCACGACCACGTTGGTCACGGCTGGTTTCACCAGATCACCACTCCATAGGCCACCACTCCGAGTTGGCTCTAATAATCAGAACCAACTCGGAGCGGTGGCCTATGGTGTGGTGGCCCACGGAGTGGTGGCCTGGTGAAACCAGTCGTGACCATCGTGGCCGTGACCAATTTAGCCGTGACCAACGAGGACGTTGGGCCTTATGGGGGGACGAATGATATGGACTGATTTCATTGTCCCACACCAGTTTTATGGGGGACTTGGTGATGAGTTTATATAGCCAAAGGTCTTCCCACCTTAGCAGCTAGCTTTTAGGGCGTGGCTCTTCTTTGTGTTGTATCATCTAACTTTAAAGGGAAGAAACTCTTTCTTATTTGAAAATTAGCACCACGTCATTTGAGAATGAGCACTGCTTTATTTTAGAATGAACACAACATTATTAGTGATTGAATATTATACTTGTATTAAACAAATGTGTGAAAATGAGTACTACATTAATCCAGAATGAGTACTACGTTATAAAAAATGAACACTTATATTTTGTGCGAGAATGAATACTAATTTATTTCAAAATGAATACTACTCGACTATATATTATTTCTAGTACAGCTGCGTGTACCATATATTGACTCCATATAGCCTATGTTTTAGACTTTTAATCCTAGCAAGATAGATGTCTTAATATATAATTATTTAGTTGAGAAATAGTAAATTGAATTATAATCTCAGTTAATTTGTGTGGAGGTGAAGTTTCGTGCTTGTTTTTTAGGGATGCTCCATGCTTTGTATGGTTATCCTTCGTCACAATCACCAAATTCGGAACTCGAAATCTCTCCCTTCTTATGTCAAACTCTTAAGCCTCGCCAGCATTATATAACCATTTCTAAAAATTAAGCTACACTCTGAACCAATTGCAAAGAGGCACTACAACTTTTCAATACTCGACAATTGATTAATTTGAGCTTTAATCGATAAATGATTAAACTTATACGAGATTGAGTAGTAAAAGATTTAAAGGTGATAGTAAAAGAAAAAGGACAATGGCCGGCTGGAGGGCCCTGGAATCTTTGGGGTTTGCCCTATGCCTCTTTCCTTCCACTTCCACCCACCCACTCACTCATCAGCTCCATAGTGTCAAACTCTGTGTAAAAGCCCCACCCTTTACTGCATAAGCCATCACTATACACACAGTTGGGTGAGAAGAAGAAGAAAGAAAGAAAGAAATACTCCATGGAAATGGGTGGCTGGAGCTCAAAAAGACGCAAATGGATGTCTGCTACAGTATTTCTGCTCATAGCTGCCTTTGCTTCTGCCCAAATCCAGGACGGTATGCTTCTCTTCCCATCACTGCCCATTTTATCCATCTTTTATTTTTATTAATTGGGCATTTATTATTTGTTTGCTTGTTTGGGATCTGCTTGAATTTCTGCTTTATAAAGCGGAATAGTTTCTATTTATCTAATAAAAATTGAGATTCTTTCAGCATTAATACGCCTGCTTTGGAAGAGATTATGAAATAACCAAAGTGTTTGTTGTTCTTGATGTTCTTGGATGATGAATACCCAGCTGTGGTTTGTGAATAGGCTTTGGTTATGATTATTATAGTCTTCCCTCAGTTCTAATATGTCAAACCCACTAGAAAGAGTTGCAGAAGATGGTTTTGTTATAGTACAAGATCTTCTTTGGTCCTACAACTATAAGTTTGAGCTTTTGGTTGAGTTGATTTTTAAAATGGGTTTTTAAAACCTTGTTGATAGAAAGCCATGAGTTCGAATCTCACTGTCAAGCTCCAACTTGTTCTCTACCCTTCAACACAAAACATGGATTGATTGATTTTACTCCCTTTTAAACTTGCTATACCTGGTACTATCTCAGCTGAAACCTAGGGTCTTAGGCTTATAAAACATTTTGACAATGTCCATTGCCAATGAAGTTAAAAGAATCATTTTTGACAATTTGTTTTAGCTTCAGGTGAATAAAGAACTAAATCAAAATGACACCCTAGACGTCCATTGCTTCTTACTTTCAAAGAAGTTTTGGGTAGTATATGGAAGAATACATCAAAGGGTATAACAGAAACAGTCTCTCTGTTTTTAGTTTTTACAAGAGTAAGGCTACACATATTTTAACTTTTTGATAACTTTGAACCAACATTTTATCTTGCCTCTCCATTTTCTTTTCTAACATTTTTGAAGTCCCAAACAGACCCTTAGAGATCATGGAAAAATTGGTTCAAACATTTAAAAGGGTTGGTACAACATTGGGTCCTATGGTAGCATTCTGATGTGTATACTTGATTTTGCCTAAAGCTGTGATGGGGCAAATATGTGCTGCAATGAATTTGAGTTAATTCTATGCAGGGCCCACAAAGGAGGAAACATGAATTTGACATTCTATCTTCCAAGATCTTGTTACCTCCTTTATTCTCATTTTTAAAGCAGTAAAACTTAGATTTTTACTGCTTCAGATCAGGCAAATTTGCTGCTAGTTCAAAACTGCATTAATTTTTACCAAAAAAAGAGTAGATGGATGGGATATTTATTGCTCTCTGTCTGTGATGACTTTTCTCACTGCTCACTTTGGGAAACATTTGCAAATGGGATCTGAAAGCTAGTCAAAATGAACTCCCCAAATAATTTTGCAATGCTGAGTGCTTGTTTGGTAGACAGCCAATCAGCTAATTTTTTTTTCCGGTTCAGCGTTTAGCTTTAGTCTTTTGAAAAGGCCTTAGCATTTCCATTAGTTGTTTGACTAAAGTCATTTCATGGTGTTTGTGGACAACTGTCTAGCACATGTTAGTATTGTATGTATCCCCTCACAGGTTTACTAAGCAATGGTGATTTTGAGGAAATTCCACCCGGGGGCTTCCCTTCGGATGATATCGGGTTCTCGGATGAACCGCCCAGCATACCCGAGTGGAGAGCCAATGGAACGGTTGAGCTCGTCGAGTCCGGGCAAAAGCAAGGCGGGATGATTCTCATCGTGCCACAAGGCCGACACGCGGCGAGGCTGGGGAACGACGCCGAAATAAGTCAACCGGTCAAAGTCGAGAAGGGCGCAATCTATTCCATCACTTTCAGCGCGGCCCGCACTTGCGCCCAGCTAGAGTCGCTCAATGTGTCCGTCCCCCCGGCATCACAAACCATAGATCTGCAGACTCTTTACAGCGTGCAAGGGTGGGATACTTACGCGTGGGCGTTCCAATCTCTAGAAGAGAATGTGAGGGTTGTTTTCACCAATCCTGGCATGGAGGATGATCCAACCTGTGGCCCTATCATTGATGACATTGCCATGAAGAAGCTTTTCACGCCCAATAAGCCCAAAGGTGGTAATAAAAAGTATTTCCACTTAGAATCATTCATGTTCATTATTCAGCAATCCACCATTGATGCTATCAAGGTTATGATAGAAAACCCTTCATGTGCTTATAGCTACGAGATTGAACTTTTGGTTAAGTTCCTTGACAGCATATCGTTAGAGTAAATTTTTTTCTAGACACCAAACTACTAGCCTGAGTTTTTGGTTGAGTTGATTCATTATTATGGTACCAAAGTGTTGTGAGGGGCAATGTTAGAGTATATACGATTTGTCTTGAACTCCCACAAACACCCCAGTTCCCATGACATTGGCTTCAATTAAGGCATCTATGGTGCCTGGTAAAATTTAAAAGTTCATCAATTGCACACTCCAAATATCGTGGACTTTTGGATCAAAAAAATTGACTCAAAAGTCAACTTAATTTGGAAAGTGTATTTGAAAGGGGGTAGGGAGTGGGTTTGGGTCGGGCCGGGAGGAGGTTTACCGGGGGTTAGGTGGAATAGAACCATCAATCAGGTGTCTCAATTGGGGGCCAATGTCATCCCATGACACAAACTCAATATCATATTGACCTTTTGAATTTGATGCAGGTAATCCGGTATTGAACGGGGATTTCGAATCAGGCCCGTGGATGATGAGAAACGAGTCTTTGGGCGTTCTTCTCTCCACAAACCTGGAGGAACAAGCCTCGCCGTTGCCCGGATGGATCGTGGAATCGAATCGGGCAGTCCGATACATAGACTCGGACCACTTCAGTGTTCCGGGAGGGAAACGGGCAATCGAGCTGTTATCCGGGAAAGAAGGGATAATATCCCAGACGGTGGAGACCAAGCCAAACAGGGCGTACCGGATGACGTTCTCCCTGGGGCACGCCGGTGACAAATGCAAGCCGCCGCTGGCGGTGATGGCCTTCGCCGGCGACCAAGCGGAGAACATCCACTATACTCCCGTCGCCAATTCCACTTTCCAGGCGGCGGATGTCAACTTCACCGCCAAGGCCGAGCAGACGCGGATCGCGTTCTACAGCATCTACTACAACACGAGAACCGACGACATGACGTCACTCTGTGGGCCGGTCATAGATGACGTGAAGGTCGAGCGGTCCAAGGCGGGCATGGTGAATCAGCCCGGAGGCATTCGGTTGTTGCTGGTTTTCGGGTTCGGTTTAGGACTGGCTTTGGTCATGGGTTAGTGGCAGTAAAGCCATGGCCAATGTGTAGGGCTGTATGTGATCTTTGTGATGAAATTTTTCATGGTCATTCAAAAAAAAAGGAAAGAATGTAGGAATGCAAAAAAAAGGCACCCCAAAAGGCCAAAATTAAGTAAATTTGGGACAATAGTAAGTAATCAGTGGTTTACAATATCTCAATGCCCCTAAGATTTTGTGTGGAGAAATTAGAGCAAATCTACATAATGTATTGTATGATATTTGATATGATATGGTATTGTGATTATTATTATGATCATATTAGAAACGTCTATACAAAAACAGCTTGAATACAAACAATTAAACATAGAAACGTCTGTGCGCCGGAGAGTTATGAGGTAAGAATCATTAATTTTATGAAAGAAACAAAATATATCTTCCAATTAGAGCAAGTGTAATCAATGTCATTGTAAAGCAATGTCATTTACGATTTGTGAGTGATTAGCTCCAAATAAAATAATTTTCACATGAAAGTAAACGCATCATATATTTGCTTTTTCAAAATGATGCTCTGACATATGCACAAAATGATAGTGGAAAAATAGTAGTTGACATGTCAAACAGATTAAAAATGACAACCACCAAAATAGAAACTAAACTCTTAAGAGCACCGCAGTATCAAATATCCTCTTAGATTATTTGAGCAAGTTTGGACGGAGCAAGTTTGATATCCTCTTAGAAAAACTCCTTAGCAAATCCATAACTAAAACTGTACATCAGGTTGTTTGATTTTTTTCATACATCTAGATATTTTGCTTGCATCCACGGCTATTGCCCAACGAAGAGCACAAAGGGGGAGGGTCGGAACCCCAGTCGCGAATTCAACATAGCGCGGATTGAGTCAACTCTCCTCTTCGACATGAAGAAGAAGAGATGCATGAAGAAGGGGTTGCGTGTTTGTCGGTGATGGCGGTTTGCTTTCGCTGCAACGGCATGACAGTGGTGCCGATATTTGAAAGATGATGGATGACGATTATGCGTGAGATGTTACAAACAAATGAATACTCCGTATTTTATATAATTGTAATGATAAAAGATGAATAAATTTTTTTTGAAAGGAATATTTTTTTTAAAAAAAAATTTGTGTTAACCAGTTGTACTTAGAGTATGTGCAGCGGCAAGGAAAAGGAATGTCTTGCACTGCCACATCAGCTCATTTCTCTCATATCATGACATGACAAGGACAAAATCCCTTGCTTGGTGAGGCATGGGTGTGGCACTCCAGCCTTATTTTTTTTCTTTTTTTTATTAATTTTTTTATAAAAAAATGTATACGAAAGTAGAATAATTTTTTGATAAAATAAATAATACTCAGTAATTTTTTTCTTATGTTTAAAAAACATAAAAATTGTAAAAAGTGATAAAAATAATGATTTGCCATTGTAGAGCTTATCATTTTACTCACTTATCACACGTTGATTGAACTATTTTTTATTAATTAAAATGTTTCATGTCAGCGTGTGACATTTTATTTTTGCGGTCATTATTGATGCTCTCATAGCTTCTATCAATTAGAGCACTGGAAATGCCCATCACGCCCACCGCCGTGATACGGGCGTTTAACGCCTGGGGGCGTTAAACACCGCCCCCCTTCGGTGTGATTCCGGGCGTGAGACAGCTCGCGTCATTAGTTTGACGCGGCGTGATGCCATTTTTTTGCCGGCTCCCCCCTTCCCAACGGCTATATAGCCGTTACCCCCCCCCCCAAATAAAAAAAAAATTCTAAATTTAAAAAAAAATCTATAAAATCCCCCCTTCTCATTCATCTTCCTCACAACTCTCTCTCACATATCTCTCAATATAAAATATATATTCTCTCAAAAATATTTATTATTTATTATAAATATTTATAAAATATAAATTAAATATGGGTTTTTTTTATAAATTTATGAATGTAAGATTTTTTTATAATGAATTTAATTTTTTTTATGCAATAGTGTCATTGTGATTAATTAAAATAATAAATTAATTTAAATTTATAAATTTAAATTTAGAAGATGTATATTTAAAAATGTAAAAAATGAAGGTTTGAAACCCCAGTTTGAAGTCCCGGGGCTTCAAAACCATTTCCAATAAATTTTGGGAGTAAGTTAAAGCTGACGTGACAGAGAGAGAAAGTTTGAAGCCCCGATTTGAAGCCCGGGCTTCATGACCATTACCAGCTCTTAGGTAATCTAGCAAATCTTTAGTAGAGCACTACTCGGAATGACCAAAATGGACTGGATGGGTAACCAACCGGCATTATAAAATTGACCGCGGGGAGAAGAGAACATGGTTTCCGGAGATCAGGGGAAGGCGAAGAAGGAAGAAGAAACTACCCCTTCTCCTCTCTCTGGTAATGGAACCCGAACCCGGATCCGGATCCATGGAAACCCCCGTCCCCATCAACCCCCTCACCGCCGCCGCTTCATCCCCACCGCTTATTGAAGAAGAAGAAGAAGATGATGATCACCATCCGGATTCCTCCCCCGTCGGATCCCCTGATCTTCCCCGCCCATCCTACGATCAAGTTCAACCCTCTCCAGACGCTGATGCATCCAGCGATGATCTTCGCCTCAACATTATCAAGCAGGCAAATACTCATATCAATTTTAACTCTATCGCGGATTTCTACTCTTTTTTTTTCCTCTGTGATTGTTATGAATGTTTATGAGTTGACTGGCGAGACTGCTCAGGACATGATGAGTTTCTCTGCGTTAGTTTGAATGATTTCTAATTGATACTCCTATTTGACTTGCTAGTAAGTGGATTATAGTATCTATGAGGTTCTAGTGACACTCGAGTACGGTGACACTATCATTTTGAGGCACTTCCGGTGCTCCGTTTGCAAAATTAATTGTTCCTAAATGCATAATAGCCACACATTTGGAGGGGAGCTGGGGTGGGGCGGCAGGGGTGGGGCTGGGGTAGGGGTGGTTAGGGGTAGGAACCATCAATTTTGCAAACGGAACAACGGAAGTGCTACAAAATGGACGAGTGTCATCCGTTGACGTATACTTTACTGGTGTCATATGATGCTCTGCGGTATCATCAGTTCACAGGCTAACCTCTCATTTCAATTGTATGTTACTCTACCTAAAATAGGAATTCTTTAGACTTCAGATATCTATGACATTTGAAGGAGAAAAAACAGAGAAGGAATAGAGTAGAGAATTATCCAATGGATTCGATACAAAGTACGGAGTTTTGGGTAAACATGGTTTTTGCATGTCTAAAATGGAGAGAAACTATAATTAACTTGACGGGAAGTTGTTTTTTTGGAGAGGACAAAATCTGCAGTCTTCGGTTGGCTTCATGTACTCTCTCCGAACGAAATTAAGCGTCTAATTAACTTTTTCATCTCACCACATGGTTGTTAATCGTTTTTAACGGTGGTGTGGTGTGATTAATTAAATCTCATTTGGGAACATATTTTGACTTGCCCAAAGGGGAGAAACAATTACTAATCTCACAGACATAATAGCCTTTTTTAATCTCACCACTCTAATTTCAAATCTCATTGTTCTATCAAAGGGGGCTAGATCTCCATGGCCTGTATTTTGCACCTTTTTGGTCTAGTTTTTACAATAGCAACAACCCATTATAGTCCCAATTCCATTAGGGTTTGAGCGTCAATGCGTCATGATGTACTCTCTTTTTTGTGCTGAAAATACTTTAATTTATCTAGTTAATTTGTACTCCCTCTGGCCCAAACAGAATGCCACAGCTACTATTTTGGCCTCTCGATAACTTTTGTTTGTTTACTCATTTTGGTTGACCATTTGATAAAATTAAATATTCTTGTCGCATCTTGTTTTTAATGTTTTATAGAACTTCTGATGTACTTTTGAATGGCATAATTTGTACTTTTTATTTCTCTACCAATTTGTAAATAAAATGATGTTAAAAGAGATGAAATTTTGCACGTTGTTCAAAATGTTTTAAACAATTTGGGACGGAGGGAGTATTTTTTATTAATGAATATGGTTGGTCTTCCAGGTGGAGTATTACTTCAGTGATGAAAATTTGCCAACTGACAAGTTTCTTCTGAAATATGTGACCAGCAATGAGGAAGGATTTGGTTAGTATCTTGAGGAAGGATCTTTGACTTTTTGTCCATATTTATTGGATGTTTAGACTCTGGAATAGGGGCATAACGTTTTCTATTTTTCTTCATAGATTAGTGATCTCAATTGTTTTCTTTGTTTGGAATTTAAAGAGTAATGGTCTGTCTCGCAGTTCCTCTCAAAGTTATTGCTTCCTTTAAAAAGCTGAAGAAACTGACCAAAGAGATTCCACTTATTGCGACTGCACTCAAGGAATCTTCTCTTCTGGTTAGCATCCTAATTCTTGAAAAACCTTCATTTCAATTGTTCTCTCTATTTTCCCTGCAAAATTGTCTTATATCTCTTGGCAGTTTAGGCATTTATTGGAGACTACCATTCTACCATTTCTTCCATCCACATGCCCATTATTTTCTTAACTTCTTTTAGCCCAAGACTGGTTCTGCTGTTCTCATATGCCCTCTTTATCTCAAATCTATATAAAGTTTCTCTGTTTAAAATAAAAGGATGCATAGGACAGAAGTCAGGGAAATGATTTTGATATGCTGTTTGGTCAAGTTGTGAGTTTGCTTACTCTCCTGATTCAAATAAACAAGTTCTTGAGCTTTGACTGTTCTATGCTGTGCATTTGCCTCTATCTGACTAATGAACAACGAGAAAAGAGAAATTTGTAAAAAAGAACAAAAAACTTTCTTTGAATTTATTGTTTTCTTCCAGGCTTTTCCCAATTTAACATGATGCCTTTTAAGTCTGCCAATGACTTGAAACAAGTGAAGGCTAGGGCTTACTAGAACTTGAGTTAAAGACTTGAAAAGAGCATCCCATTGTGTCCGCTCTACTGAATTTCCTTCTGTGTATCACCAGGTTGTCAGTTCTGATGAGAAAGAGGTAAGGAGACTAAATCCTCTCCCATACATTGGAGTTAGGGATCCTCAGGTATTTTCCTTTTTCACTGGCCTTATTTTAAATAAGCACAGGAATTGCTCTTAGAGAATAAAAGTATCTTTCCATGAACTCTTTGTTTTAGCTATGCTCCGTATTGGTAGAGAATTTACCATCAGATCATTCAGTGAAGGCTCTTAGGCAACTATTTAGCCCGGCTGGACAGTGAGCATCTATCCTTTTTTACTCCCCTACCCAGCATGTGTTTGCTTTATTATTGGATTTATCATTGTATAAATGCTTTGTTTCTTTACTTTCTAGCATCAAGCACATCAGCATTCGGGAACCTCATATTGAAAGAAATCCTAGAAAGTGTACAATTGCAGAGAAGCTGCTTAGCGGCAAGGTATGGATTAATATAACCACATTTAGAATTTCCAAATTCTTTCTTGAACCTAACTGGTACTGATGGTTGTATGCCCATCCTTGGTTTGCATTGGTACATTAATATGTATATACTGTGCAATATAAGAATGTTCTAATCCATATAATTCATGTAAATGCCTTTTTATTGTTTAATATCTGGGGATTTCTGTGTCCTTTTTCCCGGGAATGGTCATCCTGTAAACGTTTTGTAGTAGGTGCACAAAAACATTAAAGTAAAATATAAGACAATGTTTGCAGTTTGTTTTTATTTGATTCAGTCACTCTTTTTGTTCGTATCCTACATATTTTAGGTAATACAAACCTTTGATTTTCATGCAGCTGCATGCTGTTGTGGAATATGACACCGTGGAAGCTGCTGTAAAAGCTGTGAGTTGAAGCACCATCTAGTAGTTTCTGCATGATCATATTACATTAACTGGGTGGCTTTTTTTCTTTTCTTCTAATGTTAATTTGGTGCAGGTGGCCACTTTGAATGATGAAAAAGATTGGAGATTCGGTTTGAGGGTGAAACTTCTAAAGAAAGAGGTAATTAGTTTAGTTCGATTGCATTTTGTTCCGTCTCAGTTTGCCTCTTCAAATTGTATGCACAAGTGACTTTTTACAATGTCTTCATCTCCTCAGATCAAGCGTGGACAGAAAAAGAAAGTCTGGAGGGAATCAGACTCTGATAGGCATGCTTGTGGTCAATCATCTGATCAGGCTGTGGATGAGGAGAACTGCCATCCCAGTGAGCACCACGGTGATTCACATGAGGAAAAGGTTAGTAGTCTCACTGCTTTCAAGCAGGGCCTGTCCAATTTTTTTCTAGGCCCTGTGTAAAATTAAAATTAGGCCTTTACCGCTTGTAATATGTCTGTTCTAAATTTTTAGAATAATTTAGAAGCGACCGTATACGAATTTTCTAGGATGTAAACCTCTACTACACTACTATGAAGCCACGATATTTTTGCAATAAATCAAATGGTTACAAATTCAAAAAAATTGATTATTTTAAAGGGAAAAAATATGCACTTTTTTGTTACAATTAGTTGCATATCCAACACATATTGAAGTGAATGACTATGTTTGATAATGAACTCCACATGCATTTTCTTGGGGCCTGAAATTCAGGGGCCCCTGTTTGGCTGCATATATCCGACGCCCTCAGGGTCACCAATGCTTTCAAGACATTGAACGTGAAGGTTGACTTATTGGATTGAAATTTGAAATGGCTTTTAAGATATTTCCACTTTGTGCATGGAAGGTTAAACTCTTGTTCCTTTAGCTGAGTATAATTTGTCAGAACTGCTATAAATAGTTGAAGCACTGAAGAAGACTTCATATGTTGATGGCAAACTAAATTCAATGAACCCTTTTTCGGTCTTTTAAAATCACCAAAATATTGCCCTTGAAAAAAAACCTTTGCCGGTTTACTTTCATCTAGGGGTAAGTCCTGCATCCTCCCCAGACCTTACTGGCTTGTGGGATTCTATTGGGTTTGTTGTTTGCCTAAATCAAGCTTCGTTTCAAATGATCTCTATTTCTTCTGCCCGGTTCACTGATTCTCTTATCAGGATGGTTAATGATTTGTTTTGTTTTGTTTTTTAACATGTTAATGATTTGTTTTATTTTAGTTTGTTAATGTGTATTTGAATTTGGGAATTCTGTTTACTTTAGTGTTCATTATTTGGAATATAGGATGGAGACCATTTACTGAAGGAGACCACTGGGGAGCACGCACCACTGGAAAGAAATGGGCATTCGGGCCGGACCCGAGGACGTGGAAGGAGGCAGAAACATGGAACAAATGTACAAGGTAATCAATTCTCAACATACTCCTGCGGCTATCCTATTTACAATATCATAAACCTCTTACTCCATCACTCCCGCAATAATTATCTCTCCTTTTCCTTTTTTTTCCATCTAAAAAAATGCCACATTCCCTCTAAGGGAATGAACACGCGGTTCTGAAAATTTCTCTCTCAACAACAATAACAAACCCAGCATGACCCTGTAGATACGTGGATCTTACTCCTACTTGGAAGTATATAAGTTTCCAAGAGATTTCAACCATTCACTTTTCATTTTTTTAAAACATTTTTCTTAAGTTTTATGAAAGCGACAAAGCGAGAACATTTTATGACACTGTTGCTCATGTTATTTCTACTCTGTATTATTCTTTATTTTAAAATTATTTGCAGCCCATGGAATGCATCCATCTGCTCTTGGTACTGAACCCTCAAGACCACCGCCTGGTCCCAGAATGCCAGACGGGACTAGAGGATTCGCCATTGGGCGAGGACGTCCTCCGCCTTCAAATCCGGTGTAACGTGGGCATTTTCNGGGGGGGGGGGGGGGGGTGGTTTTTATCCCTTTGCTATGTAATGGGTTTTTTTGGAATTAATCCTTTGTAGTTTGTGATGTTGTACTTGTATGTACTATGGTCCTATGAATGTTTCTCTATGTTGATGAGTCTTGTAGGGCAATTCTGTTGTTGGCTCAAAGTTCACTTTAAATATTTCTAAATGACAAATATTATATGGAGTACTTTAAATACGGAGTATATAAAATGTGCATTAAGCTGTACAACGGTCTTCGTGTAATGTTTTCTTTTCACTTGCATAGAGGAGAGGTTTTCCATCATCTCTGATGTTTCACTATTTTTAACGTTTCTGGTTATTTTTTTTAAAAAAACATTTTTGGTTTTTTTTACAAAATAATTGTAACTCCGACGTTTTTTTACGTCAAATTTTGTTCACTTTCTTTTTTAATTTTTGTTACTCATTTGATAAAATAATACAGTCATGTTATTTTTTATTTTGTAGAGTTTTGAATATAGTTTTTTATATGCAAATTTTATTTTTAATTTAACTCTAACTTTCAAATAAGTTGGATTAGAAATAATTTCAGTCGAACATCGTAAATTGGAATAGGCGATTTAATTTGGGATAGAGGAAATTTTTTTGAACACTAATATTTTATTATAATGTAGTACTCCGTAATATTTATTTATACATTCTCAGATAAAGAGTCATCATTATATGTTGAATGATAAGGTCTTCCGCAAGTATTTTTTATTTAGAAATGTTTGGTTCACAAATAAAATAGTTACAAATCTCACAAATTTACTATTTTTGAACTTTAATAAAAAATAAAGTATTTTGAAATAATTTCAAAAATAAGAACTTAAAGTATAAATGATAAGTTTGTGAATTTTGTGAACATTTTATTTGTAAACATAGTATTACTTTTTTTTAGTTTTATTTTTAAAATTGTTATTGATTACATGCATCCGATTTTAATTGGATGGACTGAACCGAAAGTCTTGAAAGAAGTTTAGAATTTCAAAGACTCCCTTCCAATTATTTTTTTTCATTTTTCGTTTACTCCAATGAAAGTTTAAAGAAAACTACGTCCGAGATCCTTAATCAAATCATGGAAATGTCAAAACAAAAATCTCTCTTAAATATTAGAAAATCCAAAATTGGAATGAGATTTTTAAAAGTGCATTTTTTTTGGTACAAAAAATGATACTGGGGTTAGGTGGAACGGTTATGGTAGGACTGGCTTATTTTCCATTTTTTTATGGAAAAATGCTAGACCCCATTTGTCCTCCACCCCCTCCTCTACCACATAAATGGGTAAGAACTTTAAAAAAAATTAAATAAATAAAAAATTGATAAAAATGGGAGTGGAGAAGGGGCAGGGGACAAATGGGATATGTGTACCCCAGCATTGCTCGTAAACTCTTGATTTCTGAGATCAGATTTTCCGGCAGCCCATCGCCGGCGAAATGCTATCTCGCGCTTTGTATGTTTCGAATCTGGAAACCAATTTCTTACGCCAATGCTTACCTCAATCTTCTAAAGGCTATTCTTGCTCGAAGCCTCCGCGTTTCTTCGTTATGTTTTCTCCAGAAAGCTTCAGGGTTGGCGCTCATAAAGATCTGAAGGTGATGCGCATAATCCGGCTGCATTGGCGTGCTTCGCTGTATTCGCTCGATACTATTTTGAGTTTAATTGATTGATTTTATGCGTGCTATGAACAGATTCCCAGAGTCAATCCACAGTTCCTTGGATTTCGTTTGCAGCGTGGGCTTGTGCCTGTTCGCATGATGGATGGGGTAATTTTTGCTTATTCTAATACTCCTTTTACGCTTTAGGACGTCTGAATGTTGTTAATTTCGATTCCATTTCCTTCAACAAAATAGAATTAATACACGGAGGATTTAAAAATCACATCAAAAGTTCTACAAGACAACTGGACAAGAGGTGGCTTGGCTATTTTATGTTATCAAATGTTTAATAAATATCTGTAAAGAATGGAGATATAGTTCGACCATCTAAATGGTAATGTGGAACCTTATTTTGGAAATGAGAGAGTACTCTGTGTATAAGTTCTTTTTCATTGGACAAAATAAGGGTACTTCAAATTGGTGGTTAAGATATTAGCTTGTGAATGGACTAAAAATGTAGAAGATATAAGAGGAATATTAGTCATTGTTTGTTAAAATGCAATGAAATGAAGTCTAATGCAATAGTAACTTCAAATTACACTAAAACATTTACTCAATTTGTCCGGCGATGGTTGTCCACTTTGTAAAGTATCTATACTTAAAGCGTGAGAGTTAAATGTCAAGTAGGTCTTCTTAATGAGTTTATCATTCATCAATATCAACAATGCTTACATATTATTCATAGGGTATTTTAGATACTCCACCATAATTTTTTTGCCAAAATGATTCAAAATGAAAATATTTGAACCTCTCTCTCTCTCTCTCTCTTTCTCTCTCCAATTGGAGCCTAAAACATGAAAAACGTAATTGAGTTAATAATGCACACACCTTTGGAAAACTAAGGTCATTTTGATTTTCCCTTATTCTCCCTATGATCCTCTGCCTTTGTAGGTGATATTTAAGTAAATAATGTTAGAGTAAAAATTTTCCTGGTGTACTGCCACAGGCTTGAGCTTTGGGTTGAGTTGGTTCTTTAACAAATAAAAGTCAAACTGAGAACTGTTGAATTATATTATAGGTAATATAATTTGTTACTTTCAAATGTCAGATAGGTTGAGAACCAGGTAATAAACTCTGTTATATGATAAATCCTGTAAATATCCAGGCCACCGATTTCTCTTCATTTGATGATTGGGGAGAGAGTGAAGGGACTGCCGGATATGCAATGCCATCAAGTGATGGTGAAGAAAGCGATGAAGAAATTATGTTAGAACCGATAACGGATCTTGACTTGCCTACTACAAGGGAGAGATTTTCTTGTGATGACTCCATAACATTAGCTGCTCACAGATTGGCAATGCTAGGCAGCGCACGCCGAAGAAAGAAGTATTGTCACTTTTCCTGTATATCAAATACATTTTCATTTTGTTTTCCCGGTTTCTGATATTCTTTGCTGAAATAATCTTACTTGGGTAGAATGTGGAAGCCTTGTGTGCGTAGTTGTTGGTGAATTTACAAGTGGACAGTTTTCCAGAGATTGTTAGGGTATGTTTTGATCTCGGAAAATGCTATGGGAAAGGAATAGAAGTGCTAAGAAAAGTTATTTTGTTATGTTTGGTTTTAACTCAGATAATGCAAAGAAAATGAAGTATGATTACTCCCTTCATGCCATAAAAAGCGTCATGTTTCAGCCACAAACCTTTCCTCTATGTTTCCAGCATATATTTTATTTTCTTTCCATTCAAATGTCCTCTATGTGTTCATACAATATTCTTTCCCAAATCTTTTTGGGACTCAAACGGACTCTTAGATAATAGAAATTGACTTTGGCAAGAATTTGTGCAGGATTTTTCATGGAGTCCTAAACAATATTGGTCTAGTGACATTCTCAACATTCCTGCTCTTCCTAGCAGATTTGTGTGCTTGGAGAATAGTCAGATTACCATTAGCGCCTTTTTATATGATGCGCCCTTTTCTCACATCTGCAGTTGCAGTGTCTTGTGTCGGATATTTATGTGTTCCATTGTTTCGTACTTTAAGACTTCGTTCTCTGATAAGGAGAGAAGTTCCTGCTCATGAACAGTCTGCTAAGAGAGGCACCCCTACAATGGGTGGATTATATTTCATACCCATTGGTGTACTTGTTGCAGACATTATACTTGGGTTTTCTTCAGTGGAGGTTTTGGGAGCATCTGCAGCAACTCTTGCATTTGCCACAATCGGATTTCTTGATGATTTAGTTAACCTCAAGACTAACAGCCAGGGTTTATCTGCTTGGATTAAAATTCCCTTTGAGGTGAGTGCTTATCCTTTTCATAAACCCTTTTTTTCAAGAGGCAATTTGCCTTTACACACAACAAAACCCAGTATAAACCAAATCACAGCTCCATCGAGTTTTTTTTTTTGGGGGGGGGGGGGGATCAAGATGCACTAAGTTTTCTCCTTTCAAAAAACAGAGAGGCTGCTACCCAAAACTTCACTGAAAGTAATTTTAATGTATCATTTTGACTTGGTCCCATATTTAACTGAGGCTAAAACATAAAACATTGTCAATAATGTTCTTTTAGCTCCATTGACAGTGGACATAACTTTTTGCCTAAACTTTGAGGATTAATAGTTGTTTTATTTTACACAGGTAGCTATAGGGATATGGTTCTCCTTTTGGTTAAATGCAACAGATATATCATCCCCTTACAGCATGTATACACTCTTGTAACCATTTGATCAACCTTTTTTCTGATGGTATTCATGGTAACTCGCATATCTATCCTTGTATGACTCGTCAAGATGACAACTAGTTTTCTAATATTTGTAGTTTCTTCAAACAAGATGCCATCTGTCATTAAAAACATCATGTGCAGTGTCCCCTGCATTTCAGATGGATGACTTTTAACTTGTGGTGGTATGCAGGAAATCAGTGGTTCCTCTGCCTGCTCCCATTGGGCTTGTCTGCATAGGAAAGTTCTATCCAATTTTGACTTCATTTTGCTTTACTTCCATGGTAAATGGAGTTGATCTTACAGATGATCTTGATGGATTGGCTGGTGGAACCGCTGCATTAGCATTTATTGGAATGTCAATAGTTGTCCTTCCACTATGCCCTGGTTCGTATATGAGTTACTACAAATCAGTATGCTGTCTAAAGTTGCCTGTTAATATCTTAGGAACTGTTTCCTAATATTTGGTTTTTTGTTTTACGTTACAGTTATCTGTTTTCATTTTCTTGTGTTTTCAAATGTCTAAAGGATAAGTATGTTTAGTAAGCATATCTTTGTATACTATGGAGTAGTATTTATTATAAAAATATATGAATTTTTTAAGAATTATGAATGTTCTATAAATAGTGTCAAAATCGGGTACATTTATTTTTGAAAACATTGAAAGCATCAAATTCATGTTTCCAAACTTCTGTTTTTGTTTTCAGAAACTTAAAATGATATCAATATAGGCAAACCTTGTTAGTGTTTGTATTTTGAAAAAAAGTGAATGAAAAAACATAAGAAGACAAGTTGAAATTTCATTTGATTTTATCATGCATAACATATGAATTGTAAAATAATACGGAGTACAGAACGTCTGTGTGAACATTTTACTGTAATTAATAGTATTTCTTATAGCTGTTAATGAATGTGAAAACTAACCCCTAAACCCTTAGATCTTGCTGTATTTGGAGCATCAATCGCTGGCGCTTGTGTTGGTTTTCTTATGCATAATCGATACAGAGCTTCAATAATCATGGGTGACACGGGAGCACTGGCCTTAGGAGGAGCCCTAGCTTCTATGGCTGCTGTTACTGGACAGTTCTTCCCATTGCTCATTGTTTCTGGGATCTTTGTTGTGGAAGCACTCTCTCTTGTGCTACAGGTACTACAAGTGGAACTCGTTGATATCCTTCAATGCAAAGGGTATGTTTGGTTGGAGGGTAGGGAGAATGATTCTCTCCCCTTGTTTGGTTAGCAGTATTTTTTTAACGTGAGAAGCAAAATTTGCCTTCTCCCGCCGAGATCTAATAAAATGCTGCCGAGATCTAATAAAATGCTTTGAGCTAAACAAGAGGAAGAATCATTTTCTCTTTTTCCCCTCCAACCAAACACACACATCTAAGGTTGGTCGTGTTCGGAGGAGGGGGAATGTTTCCCTTCCCTCGTGCGGCAGAAAAGGGTCAAGAGCCACATTTTTCCTCCCCTCTCTCCCTCTCTCTCTATCCCCCCCCTCCCCCTTCCCCTCTAATTTCAGCTCCCTCCATTGTCAGGGGTGCAATGGAACTGATGAACCAAAATTGTCTCCTATTACCATTGCATCCCGAATTCCCAATACAAAAAATGGAACACACTTATTGTGTGTCCTCAGTTCCCTTACATCCCTTATATCAAGGGCATATTAGTGTTAGTTATTATCTTGCCTCCCTCCCTCTCTTTAACCAAACAAGGGGTTATTAAAAACTCCACCTCCCATCCATTTAAGGAAAATGCTACTTTAACCCCAACTCCCCAAGGTTGACACCACCAGTCCACCAGATATAAATTACTTACTGACTCTCCATTGTCTTCATGCAAGCCAAACACCACTTAAACGAACGACAAGGTTTTAATGATATACACATCCTGTATGAAACAACTAACATCCGAAGGGTATTGCAACGTGTTTATCAGGTATCCTTCTCCAGGGCAAGGCAAAAGTTACCCAGAAAAGGAAGGCCCTTGCTTCAGACTGCACCATTTCATCGCCACCTCAAAATGCGTGGCTTGGGAGAACCAGCTATTGTGGCTGGAGCGTACGCCATTTCATGCGTCCTAGTCTTATGTGCGGGATATGTTGGCCTTATCTCAGTGTAGTACCCCAAGCTGGTAAATATGATCTCTTCGGGTTTTTTCCTTTAAATCTATGCTTTGGTTTGTTTGGGTAGCTAATTACTCTGTTGTCCGATTTCTTATTTTCGTTTGTCCGGAATTAGTTGTCCATTTTTATACGAGTATTCAATAAAGAAATTATGTTGAATTGTCTAAAATATTCTAGAATGAGTGATGAACTTATTTGAAAGATTTATTTGACATTTTAAACTTATTTTTCAAAAACAAGTCTTTTAAGAAAGGGTGTTAACTAAATCCAAATAGAGGGAGTAATAATTACTCTTTATATGAATACATAGTGATGGAACCGGGGTGTTTTACAATATTGCGTACATTCTTGGCTATGACCACAATAGAGTTATAATTACACTGGATTTGTTATTGTTTTACTCCCATTGTCCAAAATTAAGAACTGTGGATCCTATGAAATTTATTCATTTTTTTTTACTTATTTTAGCTAGTCATTTAATAAAATAATGTAGTCATATTACCATTTGTTTTCTAGAGCTTTTGATGTTGTTTTGAATATTTAAGTTAATTTTTTAATTCCATCCCAATCGTTTTATAAATTGATTTACTCCCTCCGTCCCGTTTTAAATCGCCTGTTTTGATTTTTAGACATATTTAAGGAAAAGAAAAAATAAAATTGATTTTTCGAAATTATCATTATTTTTTAGAAGGGTTGACGATGAATAAAAAGATAAGGTAGTGAAGAATGACTAATTTAAGAGGTAGTTTAGGTATTTTACTCTTAAAAGATTACGAAAACAAGTAACAAGCAACTTATTTTGGGACGGAGAAAAAAGGCAAACAAACAATTTAAAATGGGACAGAAGGAGTAAAAAATAACATTAGTCAAATATCGTAAACTGAAATGTGCCACCGAAAATGGAACAAAAGATGGTGATAATAATAGCTTTGGGCAGGGGTGGATGCACTTGGTCACTATTGGTGGGACGGCCCCTAGTGTTGACTCTTTAATATTTGAGGTTGGACGGCCCCTAGTGTTGACTCTTTTAAATATTTGAGGTTGGACTTGGCAGTTGTACTAAAACATAGTGACTTTTCTAATATAGTATCACTGTCATTGTCCACAAGACATTTTTCAAGTAAATGTCCACCGCCACTGGACATTATTCAAATTATATGTCTATTATCACTGGACATTGTTCCTGCTACTACACATTATCCAAGTACTATTTAAGAAATAAAAATGTCTAAATACTATATTGAGAAATGACATCTGTTTTAGTTTTATTTGGTGCAAATTTCTCTATTTTCATTCATAATTTGATAAAATAAAATATTCTTGTCACTTTTTGTTTCATAGAGTTTTTTATCTACTTTTAAACGCTGTAATTTATATGTTTTTTCTTATACTAATATGTAATTACAATAATTTTAAAAAAGATGAAATTTTACACGTTATTCGAAGTGTGACATCTAATATGGGACAGAGAGTTGGTGTTAGCCTAGGTTCAACTATATTTTCTATTGAGGTAGGGAAGGCACTACACAATTGGTTGTTTATACTTCTACCGCCCAACTTATTTTCATTAAGAGATTCATAAATCTACATGACCGATAATATGAATTTAGAACCATTTTTTTTATCATGAAGCCAACCCTATTTTTATGAAGAAAAATAAATACGGAGTACAAACCAGACACCCCTATTGACTAATTTTCATATGTTTTTATGAGAAAATTGTTTGGCATTTTACTATACAAAGAAGTATTAACTTTTTGCACACTTGAGACACTTATTATAAAGAATGGGAAGAAATTTGTTATTAATATGTTGGAAATAAAATGATGAAAAATAAGCACAAGATGGAAGTTACAAAAAGAACATGGGTGGTGTCTTGGTGGTTTCATTTCATAACACTTCTTACAAAAGTAGACCCTTGGGCATGGCCAAAGATCTAAAGAGCTTACAACATTTGATGTAGCCGAGGGTGCGCCCTGCCTTTCTTCTGACCTCGGATTCGAATATTGTAGCATCACCGGTTACAATTGTACAAGATATGATTGCTTAGTTTCCTTAACACCCTTAGGGGTGAGCATCGGGTCAGTTCGGTAGGTTTCAAGCCAAAAAATAAAGTATACATTTTTTGTTATTTGTATAAATTGACTTTTAAAAGTATAAATTTTTTGTTAGTTTTATTTTAATTATTGGTGATATTATTTGTTATCTGAATTTCTTTTTTACACTTTTTGGGCCGTTTTTTCTTTTTCAAAATGTAGTTCTCTTTTGGT
The DNA here is from genome assembly GCA_900332095.2 of Cuscuta campestris. Classification (NCBI taxonomy): domain Eukaryota; kingdom Viridiplantae; phylum Streptophyta; class Magnoliopsida; order Solanales; family Convolvulaceae; genus Cuscuta; species Cuscuta campestris. The sequence continues at coordinate 567,068 of OOIL02000115.1, forward strand.
TTTAATAATGTAGTACTCCAAACCCCCAATCCATTTTTATATTTTAGATTAAAATATTGATGTTTACCTTATATAAATTTAGATTAAAAAAACATTATATGTAACTATTTTATCCATAATTGTTTTAAATAGTTTAAAATATTGATGTTTTCCTGTTTTATCATGTAGATTAATATACAAAAAATAGTATTATTCATATTAAAAAGTTGAAGAAAAAATAATGATGAGTGTGATTCATAAAAATAGTGAGATAAAAAAAATGAAATAATTTATAAACTATAGTTATAATCATAATAGTTGTAATAATAGTTGTAAATAATAATAATAATAATAACAATAATAATAATAATAATAATAATAATAATAATAATAATAATAATATACGGAGTATTGTTTTTAGAGTGATTTGTCGGAAAGTAGAAAGAGTTTGAAGAAAATAAAAATAGTTGGAAGAAACTGCAAGGAATTGGAAAAAACTAGAAGGAACTGGAAGAAACTGGAAAAAAGTAGAAGGAACTGGAAGAACTGGAAGAAATTGAAAGTTAAGAGTTCAAGCTCTAAAGAACAGGCTCTAAATAAGTAAACTTTTATCTACTTTGTAAATCTATTTTCATTAATTATTTGATAAAATAAAATAGTCTTGTCACATCTAATTTTATTGGTCTTTTGATTTAATTTTTAAAATCAAATCTGTATATTTTATTTTTAAATCCTACAAACAGCAAGAAAGAATTAGTTTTAAGAACAAAATATATAACATGAATCACCAATGACTACCCAATATTATTTCACAAAAATAAAATCTAGGGAGAGTGGGTGTACACAGATCCTAATAATCAAAAGAAGTTTTAAATAAAAAGGATGAATCTCATCTTTGAGGATCTTTTTAGATCGGGTCGAACGGTCATAGAAGGGAGGTAAGTTAGACTAGTTTAAAGAATATGAGAAGTAAATGTTTTCGGAAGGCACTACTTTAAATCTCATTAGTTATACTTTATGAAAAATAAAATTTTCTCTCAACTTTGAATGTCTTTTTACAAAGGTTGTGCTCCTATCTCACTGCTCACGCACTTAAACTCGGTCCGGCGATCTTCGAGACCGAGAGATAGTAGATTAAACTTTGGTCACTAATTGGTATTAAAAAATAGAGTATACTATACAGTAATCAGTATTTGTAGAGGTCTTATATTTAGAATAATTAGGTATAAAATTATATATTCTTTTCGTTGTAAAATAAAACTTTCAGCTTCTTTTTTTGGTTATCCAAAGTAAAATTATCATTTCTTTTAAAATTAAAATCGTTGTTTCGTATTAATTTTCTCTGTTTATCTGTAACCTCAAGTCTCAACGAATATTCAGTTTTTTTATCTCTTTAAAAAGGCTAAACTCCACGATTGGTCCTTCAACTTTATGAGTTATGCATGATTGATCCTTCAAGTTTTTCAAGTTTTAAAAGTCCATAATTAGTCTTTCAGGTATTCATAACCCTCTACTCTTTTAAGTTTTAAAAGTCCATAAGTAGTCCTTCAAGTACTCATCAACCATTCAAATACAATCCTTTTTATGGTACACGTAAAAAGATAAACAGATTACTACTTCCATATATATAATACGAAGTACTTATACTTATACGTAGGTGATTATTTTTTACGTATAGGGAGTTGGGTTTCCATAATTCATATAAAAGTTCTGTATTATTTACTATACAAATTGAACCCTTTGAAAGTAAAATTATCACCAACATTTACAATGTGAGGAAAAGACCCACTGCGTTGCTCAGAGGACGGGCCAGCGTCAAGCACCCATTGTAGGTCGGAAGTTACATCTGGCATTGAGGCGGAAGTTATATATATAGAGCTAGTTGCATTGCATCTGGAACCCATTGCAGGTTGGAAGTTATATATAGGGAGATAATACTCTGTTTAGCTTTTAATGTGTACCGTTGTTGATAAGTACAGCGGGAATAAATGAAAATAATTAATCCAAACTTATAATCCGTTCGGATTTTACAACTGAGAAATAAAAGAGAAAATGGGATCCTTCGGAAGCTCGAACACGAACGGACAGGATCACGAACACAGACGGGCAGAAGGAGGCACACGAACAGCAACTGCGTCAGAGATGTTTCTGGAAGCGTAGGTAAGGAAAGCGGAGTCGCCGGAGCTTTCCTTAAGGTAGTATTACCCGCCTCCCGCACTGGCAAAACGTGTGCAATCTCCTCCTAGGATAAAACCATAGCGTGCTAGGTCTAGAGCGGTAGAACAAAGCACCGACGAATGAGAATGACGAGGACATATTGCCGGAGAAGACAACCGGAAACCGGAGAATCGTCGGAGGATTATACGTATATTGAGAGAACCTTTTGCTGTGTATATCTTTTGTTCTCTCGACCAACCTCTCCTTAAATAGGAGGAGGCTTGGCTAACTCGACAGCCCGGACGGATATACCGAGGAGTCTCAAGTGACTCTTCGGTCGGTCATGCATGCATTTCCCTTGGACGACACTTCGTGATTAACGAAGTGTCCACGCGTGTTCAATTCGGTCTCGTAAAAATTTAGCCCCGCCCAGCCGGCGTGTCGTGCCGAGCCGGACGGACGGCGGCGGGGGCGGCGCGCGAGGAGTCCTCTTCTTGTTCCTTTCATAAGCTAAATTAAAGGCCTAAGCTTAAATATGAGAATATGAAAGGTTCAAAACCCGGTGTGGGACAAGGGTTTTTACTCTACCCTCGTATTCAACTTTGAGAATTAATTTCTCATTCACCCGAGCACCGTTTATGGCGTGTCATATGTCAAGACGTTCGTCTTACTTACGAGGTTAAACGTCCATAATTATTTCGGAAAATAATTTTGTGGACCCTACCGAATTTATGTCCGAAAAATGTCCAATTTACTTAAAATTTCCAACAAAAAAGGACTGCATTTGGAGGATTGAAGAATACTTGAATGACTACTTATGGACTTTTGAAACTTGAAGGACTGGATTTGGAGGTTATTGAATATTTGAAGGATGATTTATGAACTTTTAAAACTTGAATGACCAATCATGCACAACTCATAAGTTGAAGAATCAATGATGAATTTTAGCCTTTTAAAAAAGTAAATGAGAACCTGATTTAAGAAGATAGGAATGAAGTATTATTTAAACTAATTATAACGGAACAAAGAGAAAGCAATTAGAATTGCAAAGTAAATATATCAACCAATTATGAAATTAAACCATCTAATTTACCTGGTTAAAATGATTTTTTTTCTTCTTTTGGACTATTCTCTACTTTTATACGTATAATTTTTCATCCTCTCAAACTTTAAAAGAAAAACAAAAACAAGAGTAAATTCCATAATTAGTCCTTTATAACAAGGGGTTTCCATATTTAGTCCTCTATTATCAAATATTACCCCCGTAGTCCTTTTTTAAGGGTACCTTTCCACAAATGGTCCTTTTTTTGATCTTCTGCCGTGTTGGTGTTAATTTAAAGGCTAAAAGTATAATTTGACGTCAACATTATGTCTAGTGACGTGTTCTGATATTGGTTAAGCGGATAACACAAAATTAATGACTATGATTATGGGCTAGGATTCTGACGAAAGATCACATTTGTAGACTATAGTTGTCGTAAAAAGCGACTGTAATTCACAAACGACGCAAACGGAACAGCCTTTGGAATTGTGCATGACAAAAAAAATATATTATCATTGTGAAATTACACTTTTAGCCCTCAAATTAACACCAACATGATAGAAGATCAAAAAAAGGACTATTTGTGGAAAGGTACTCATAAAAGAAGGACCACTTGGGTAATATTTGATAATAAAGGACTAAATAGGGAAACCCCATGTTATAAAGGACCAATTATAGAATTTACTCCAAAAACAAATACTCCCTCCGTCCCTAAATAGATTACAATCTTTTTTTCTCTCTCCTCTCGATAACTTTTGTTTGTTTATGCTATTTCATCAAGTATTTGATAAAATAAAATATTCTTGTCACCTCTTGTTTTGTAGAATTTTTAACTTAGTTTTTTAATATGTAATTTTTATAACTTATTGATATACCAATTTGTAAATAAAATGATTTCAAAAAGTAAGAAATTTTACTCCGTAACCCGTAATTTGTAATCAAATTGGGGACGGAGGGAGTATAATTTTTCAACTTTTAGATCACGCACAATTTTTTTAGATAGAGAGATACATATAAGGGACGACTGTTGTTACGCACTGCATGCTTATAGGTTTTTTGAGAGAAAAAGAGTGATAAAGCTAAGGAAGGAGATTCCGTGATCTGTGGTTGTTGACAATTAATGATGAAGACCGGCGGTGGCGCATTTGAAAGAAAAGAGCTAGGTTTTTGAAAAGATCTCTTATTATATATGAAGACCGAAAATATAATACTACATCCGTTTCTCAAAAGAGTTCCTCTTTTGACTTTGGGGGAAAATAAGGAAGTGTTAAATTGTAGTTGACTTTCCAATTTTGCCCTTGATGTGATGGGTAAAAGTAAGATGTGATAGTTTAGTTGTTAGTGAAAAAGTATGATGTGATAGGTAGGGTATGAAAAAGTAGGGGTAAAAGTGGTTTTTTAATAGAAAGGGGAAGTGTTTTAAGAAAAACAAAAAAAATGAAAGAGGAAAGGTTTTAAGAAACGGAGGGAGTAATATTATGAGAAGTGCTAGAGTCACAAACATCTTGATCACAAAATACACAACCTTGCCATTTGTGTATTTAAATGTTTATTTTTTAATTATTTAACATTATTTAATTCACTTGGTGAGGTACACAAATAGCAAGATTGTGTATTTTGTGATCAAAATATTTGTGACTTTAGCATTTCTCTAATATTATTATTTAGTTTCATTTTTCTATTGTTACCATAAATACTTATTATACTCTAATAATTAAGTTTCTCTTTGTATTCTCTGTTTATAGGGATGAAATTTTTATTTTTCAATAGGACTATTTATTATTAATTTGTAGTATCAATAGTCATTAAAGCTTCATATATTTTCCAACTTCATCCACTTTCTTCCAGCTCCTTTATGATTCTTTCAGATTCTTCTAGTTTCTTCCAACTTTTTTTAATAATAACTTAAAATAATAATTTCGGTTTATTTTCATATATTATTATTATTATCTCATTAAAATAAAAAATTGATTTAATGTCACAATTTATTAAAGAGTTAGTTGTGTCCTAGATATATATAAACTTTAGTTTCTATTATAGAGTCACGTAAATTATTAAAATCTTGAACTAATTAATTTATAATCTCGTTTGAGATTTTGAAATTTTCCTAACTATGTTTCTTTGAAATGTGTCATAGTCAACATTTTAAAATTTGGACTAAAATAATTGTATACTCTATTTTCTTTCATTAAGCATTACATAATAAATTTTAAATGTGCACACAAATAATTTTTATAATGTGCATGTTCTTAGCATATGCAAAATGAATAAATGTTCATACATCAAATTATTGCCCGAAGAAATAAATGTGTAAACTTAAATATTGTTTATTTTTAAATGTGCATATGTCGGATATATATTAAAAACTACCTTTGTTGTATAAAAAATCTCTATTTACTTTTATACAATAGAAAAGATTAAAAAAGAAAAAAAAATTAAAATTGTTGAGACATGTGAAAAACGAAATACTGAAAATTTTTACGGGAATGAATTGACACCTTTTTTCCCTCATTATTTTAGAACAATAAACTTTTCCCAATAAAAAAATTAATAGAAAATTCTTAGAAATAAAAATAACTCAAACCTTTGTAAGCACTGACCCCTAACCAGAGTAATAAATTAGCATCATTTTTAAAATTTTTCCAAAGATTTTTTGGCCAAGTCATGCATGGCTACGTTTCAACCATCTAGGGCTTTCAAAAAAAGAAAAAGAAAAAGAAAAAAATGAATCCTCATTATGATTATTATACAACTTTATTCATCCTTTTACAGGCCAGGAAACGGTGAGAGGTGGTAATTAATTAATTAATTAATTACTTAATTAAAACAAAACAAACCACGATTACGCACGCAAAGTCGCAAATACGCCCGCCCCCCGCCCGTATATATATTATATAAACTGATTAATCAAGCGTCGAATGAATATAATATAATCGAGAGAGAGATATCTCACCTGAGCTGCTGCTTGATTAATTATTTAATTAATCATAATACTCGATTATTAATTAATTAACTAATTATGAGAACTACTCCTATTCCTACTGGTTGTAATAAGTTTGTAATTAGCGTAATTGTCCTATTGGTAGCCGCAGCTGCTGGGCCAGCTCATGCATACGATGATTATAATCAAGGTGCGTTTTCGTTTTGACTTTTTGCGATTTTTAAAAAAAAGGTTAGAAGAAGATTAAAATTTATATCAAAACACCCCTTCATGATAATGGGTAGTGTATATATTAGATTAAGTGGGTGAGCTCAGTGTACTCCCTTCATTCCTTAAAACCCTTCTTCTTTCATTTTTTTTAATTCTCTAAAACACTTCCTTTTCTATTAAAAAACCACTTTTATCCATACTTTTTCATTTATACCATACATATCACATTATACTTTTTCACTAATAACCAAACTATCATACCTTAATTTTACTCATCACATCAGCGACAGAATTGGAAAGTCAACCAAAATTACATTTTTCTTAATTTGGCTAAAAGTCAAAACAAGAACCTTTTAAGGGAACGGAGGGAGTAATAAACATAGTATTTTACACGTTTAAAGAAGGATAATGGGAATTGAAGATCTAAAGGGGACAAATTAAAATGTAAATGGAAAGATCTATGGAGACGGAGGGAGTATTATAAGGAGTATTTACTCCCACCCTCCATCTCTGTTTTTTTTTTAAATTCTCCGAAATTAACTTTCAAGCACACAAAAATTAGGAAAAAAGATCAAAGTAGGAACAAAATATTGAAAATATACCAAAATAAGACTTTTATGTTTTTATTCTGGAAATAGGACTTACATTAGCAGACATGGTCATGTACATTACCAAAAAAAATATAGTATTGTGCACATTACAACCACATTACTAAAGTGTGAAGTCCTACTTCGGAGGAAAAAACATGAAAGTCTTATTTTGATACTTTTCTCTATTTATTATTATTCCTATTTAGAGTGATTTCTACAAAAAATGATGGGAAACAATAAAAATTGAATTGTGATATAAATAATTTGTTTAACTTGTAATGTAAATGTGGTAAACTACTAGCAGCGGCGGCGGCACCACCTGCTGCAGGGGGAGCTCGCTCATCATCATCTGCATCCAGATACTGATACTGCTAAAGATCGTGCCTTCAAGACAGCTGGTAAAATAATCGGTGTAGTGATGCTTGTTGTGGTAGTCATTGGTGGGATCGCTTGTTGTATCTGCCATGGAAATGAGAAAGCAGCTTCTGATAAGGCACTACGAGCACAAATTGCTTCATTTTCCGCCGCCTGATCGACCTTCCTATATATGCATGCACCTACATACATACACAAATTAAATAATATAATATAATATAATACTCCATATATTATATATATCCACGTACCAAAGCATGTCTTCTTTCTCTTTAATTTCTTCTTCTTCTTCTTTGTGCTCGCTTTGTTGCTCGAGCGAGCTAAACAGTCTGTCTACTTTTAGTAGGGCATAGAGATCTACCCTGCTCAGAACCTGTATGTTGTTGCACGATTCCAAGTGCTGGTTTGTTATGTTCTTGTTGTTGTCGTCATCACCGAAATTGATGCATTAATATCATTGTAGAATTGAAGATTCATCATAATTACGTTTTCATTATTTATATTAGAATCATGCATGTATGCGCGCTCTCGATCCATCATAATCTAGCTACCTAGCTCCTTCAATCTATTTAATTATTCGCATATATATATATATATATATATATATATATATATATATATATATACACACACACACACACACACATATACTAGCAGATCAGATAACACACTTCGTGTGTGTTTGCCCCAACATGTTAAGAAATGCATGCTTCCATTTCTTATACTCCCTCCGTTTGGAAAAACCCTTCCCACTTTGATTTGGGGGAAAAAATAAGGAAGTGTTAAATTATACTACCTCCGTCCCACAAAAAAGTTCCCATTTTGACCCTAATTTGGTCAATTTATAGCACACTTTGACCTTAAATTAAATATAATCTAAATAAAGAAATGCTAAAAAATTTGAGATATCAAAACTAGATACTAAGATGAATCCAATTATATAAAATTTATTTCATAATTCAATATATTTTTCTCACAATTTGTAGTCAAAGCGTGTAAATATTTGACTAAATACTATTCAAAATGGGAACTTTTTTGTGGGACGGAGGGAGTAGTTGATTTCCAATTTTGCCCCTGATGTGATGGGTAAAAGTAAGATGTGATGGATAGATTATTAGAGAAAAAGTATGATGTGATAGGTAGGGTATGAAAAAGTAAGGGTAAAAGTGGTTTTTTAATAGAAAGGGGAAGTGTTTTATTGGAAGTGGAAAAAATGAAAGAGGAAGTGTTTATTAGAACGGAGGGAGTAGATGTTTAAGATACAGTTTAATTTTCAAGTGAATATGAGCTTACCTGCAGCTAACCCGTATTTTATTTCACAAAAGGGGTGAGGGGTTTAGTATTTTACATGATTAGAGTCATACAACTTATGTGACAAAAAAGTTAAGTGAACATGACTTTACATATATTTACAGGCAGTTAAGGCTAGAGTTAATTTGACAAAATCTGAAAATGACCTGCATAGGGGTTAGTGATGTGTTATCAGGTCATTTTCATCATGGATAGTATTTCCATTGCTGAAGCCAGATGCTTTCAAATGATTGTTTTCAGCTCTTTGTTTTCTTTTGAGAAGTGCACTCTTTGTGTGTTGGTAAGAGAGTTAATGGAGGCATAATAATGAAAATATTTTATCCCCTCTTTGGTATGTGGCTGGTTGTAATGTTGGTGTCAATCAATTCCAATGGCGTGTTAATTTCAAGCGATCGTGCTATTTTTTTCAAATCTTCTGTGAAGAGTGTGAATTGTATTGTTCTCGTTTCATCGCCTATCTCAGCAAAAATTCTAAACCTGTGTTTTTTATTGTGTTACAGTCGAGTAACACGTGAAAGCGTTGTGTATATTGTAGATGATGAAAGTATTAACCTCTTTGCTGTTGTTGCTTCCTTGTCTCTGCACCGCATGCAATCACAGGTAGTTCCCTCATCGAAGTCAACTTTCCGGTTGCAAGTAGTACATCCGATGTAGTATGGAATAGGTCCATGCTCTTGAAGTTGTAGTTGGCCCTCTATCTTGTATGTTAGGTCCTGGATAAATAAAAGCATGATATAGTACTAATAACAGTGGAGTGGGGCTGTCTAAAGCACATGAGTAATTATATTTTTAGAATAAGGGATTTTGGAACATGATAGCAGTAAAATTAAAGGTATACCAGAACAAAAGAAAATGAAACAACATAAACCCAAAGAAGCATCCTTCATTTAGCGAAAAGGCAAAAGGTGAGAACGACCTTTTTTTGCCCCGGCCCAAACAAGAATGAAATGTACAGAGCATACTGATGTTTTTTAGGTATTGAAGTTAAAGAAGCTACCAATGCAATCACACACATAAAAGTAGCAAAGCAATTGCCTTCCAAAAGAAAAAAACACACTGGAGTTAAAGGGTGCTTGGGTAGGAATATTCATTAGAGGTCGTTATTTTACGCGAGTAGTTGAAAAAAGCAGAAATGATTATGAGTTCTACATGGAAGTTAAAAAGAAGCTAGAATGGAACTATAAACCAACAAGTATAGAAGCGGGGGACCTTAAGCGGTTAAAGACATGTGGTGAAGTCAGCACTTCTTTTTCCTTCTAGTTCTTTGAGAACTTTTCTGGATTTAAATGTCCACAAATTGTTAAATATATTTTAACAAAATATTCTATTATAGAGATTTTACTGATGAATATACTATGTCCTGAAGTTTATGTCAACTTGTTAGTTTTGATCCTTCCCAACCCTTGGTATTGAACATGCATTGGAAGGGAAAAACAACTTCAGCCATTAGTGCATTTTCAAAGGTTGATCTCTATTTTGTTTAGATAAATTGATCTCAATTTAATCGTAAGCTTGCAATAAAGCCAAAAAATCTAGGTTTTGAGATATTCAATTTGTATATATTTTTAAAATTTGCACCTTATGTGTCCTTTACATATTGACAATTGTTGTTTTATGTTTTCCTAAGGCTTGTCGGGGAAAGAAGAAAGATTTTTTGTTTTCCCAAGGCTCTAATTCTTCTTGAATAGAAATTAAGCAGCAGAGATATGACAAAGTTAAAATTAAGTACTCTATTTGCAGACAGGTTCAAATATTGAGCATGTGAACAAATTGAAAATTGACCTCAATCAATTGCTAAAAGCAAACCTTTTGCATGCGTATAGGTTTAGAAATTGAAAATGTGAATATACGAAAATAGCAGAGAGAGATATAAACAAAATTTAACACTTTCAATTAGAGCGATTATCAATTCCTAGATGCAAGAACAAAACCTAATTTTATAAAATATTTGAGCATAAAAAAAAATTTAAGCAGCAGACATGGTGGCTTACAGAAGTATGATTTTTTTCTTAGAAAAAAAAAGAAAAGCGAAGAAGAAAAGAAGAGAAAAGAGACGACAAGAAGACACGCAAAAGGAGGAGAAGAAGAGAGAAGAATTACCTGGATGAATCACACCAGATCCACAGAAAAAAGTGGCGGAAATTAACACTTGTGTAATCAGTGTGACGGTAATGGGCGGTTGACGGTGAGGGCAGAGGTAGAGAGGAAAAAGAAACTTTGAGATAGAGGTGGAGATGTTGTTTCTCCGCATTGGAGAGACGGAAGAGGTGCGCAAGCGCCGTATTAGAGTGACGGAAAAAATGCCAAAGTAACGGCAACAAACGTCATAGGCCCTTATAATATAAGAGGATATATATATATATATATATATATATATATATATATATATATATATATATATATATATATATATATATATATATATATATATATATATATTTGTATTTATTATTTGAAATATTCGCACTAAAAACCAATAAAACTTAAGTTGTTTCTCAAAATAGTACTTAAGTTATTATTCCCTAAATAACACTTAAAAATGCCCATAATGTCTAATGTTGGCGAACATATATGATACGGAGCAGAATTTAGGATAGGATATGGACTTTGAAGCTCCGAATCTTCAAACCCATTTTCAATGTAATTGTGATGTACTACGTAAGTTAAAAGGACGTTAAAGCTTATGTGATAGAGAGAAAAAATTTTAAGCTCCGAAGCTTTATGACCATTTCCAATAGTCTTAGGTGCCATAAAAGCATATTTTGTCGAAAGTTCATCAAGAGTACTTCTTATTTTATTTTTAGAATTTTCTTGAAATAGATTTGAAAATTGCTAGGGGTACACCTTTCACCAAACGTGTACACCATTTGTCCCGCACCCCCTTCTCCACCACATAAATGGACAAAAAACTTAAAAATTAATCCCTTCGTCCCTTAGTTTTTATCCACTTTTGAAAACTCCTCCACCTACTTTTCTCTCCTTCATTGTCTACTGCAGGGACTCTCAAACTCCGTCACGTCGACCGCATCTATGGCGATGCACTGAATGCCACCCCACGGCCCTCTTCGAGATGCGGCTGCAGCGGGATGCCGCTAGGGTTAAAGCTCTCTCCAAGGCCGCCACCGTCTCCCGCCGCGCTAGCAGCCGCGGAGCTGACTTCAGCAACTCCGTCATCCTCGAGCTCTCTCAGGTGAGTAAATAGAGGCACCACTTTGTTGCCGAACTTCCCAGCGGAACCATCAACAAAATCCAGGAGGAAGGGAAAGAAAGAAGAAAATAAAAAAAGAAGGATAGAGGTAGGCGGCTAGGGTTCTTCGGGAGGAAGAAGGAAAAAAGAAAAAGAAAAAGGGAAAAGGAAAAAAGAAAAAAGAAAAAAGAAAAAAAAAAGGAAAAATTGTTCAAAGGAAAAAGAAAAAAAAGAAAAAATGTTTATTTACATAATCCATGATTGTAAACAATATGTCAAAATCACATGAAATCCTTCGAATAAAATACATTAAAATCTTTCGAACTCTACGTAGACTTAAAATAATTCATTGATTTTACAGAGTCCATGAATTCTAAAAAATCTATTAAAATCTATTAAAATTTAGATTAAATACACCCCCCTAAATATAGTCATGTGTGATCTTGTTTGATTTGTCTTAACATATAGATTATTAATATATAATTTCTATAATTTTTTAATATACAAATTACAAGATAAAATGAATTAAAGAAGTGCATTGGATGGTGTGTAGAAATGAAAGTGAACAAAAATTGGGAGACAAAGGGAGTAATAAATAAGTAATTAAAAATAAAATAAAAATATGTGGTGGGGAAGGGAGTGAGGGACAAATGGATTTATATAACATTTCTTAATAAAATGAGAGACCACCCAATTCACGTTAAATCTCGTTTTTTCACCCCCTCTCATCTTATTAATTAAAACTTACTTCCCCAAAACAAACAAAATTAAAAATTTGGAAATGAAGGTCCGAAACAGGAAGTCAAGGTATCCCCAGCTAGAAACAAGGTTCATTGGTCGGATGATTCCGAGGTACATACGGTCACTCGCTCAACCTAATCTCATCTCATGATACCCATCCCTCTGTTGTTCGACGAATTGTCTCAAAGAAATGTTTCCTTAAGAGCTCACACACCATCCGATTCTTTGTTTTCAGTTCTCTGTGCTGAGAGATTTGGGAATTTGTGTAAAAAATATGCGGTGCAAAAGGCTGAAACCCACTTTCGTTGATCTGCCGGAGGAGGTCGTCGGAGACATCCTCTCCCGTCTCTCCGTCCGGCATCTTCTCCGATTGAAGTGCGTCTGCAAGTGCTGGCGCGATCTGATCTCGAGCCGCTGGTTCGCTTCGTTGCAGCTAACCCGGTCCATCTCGAACCCCACCAGCCACTACCTCCTCCTCTTGAACAACAAATTCCCCTTCAAGGTTTTCTGCACCGTCCGGGCCCCTAACATCGTGGTTCAAGTCGATGAGTTTAAGAAATTGGGTGCTTTTGTGGTGGGTTCCATTAATGGCCTTGTTTGTATTGCTTGTTTGGGCCTAGGGAGGTCTTGTTTCCTATGGAACCCTTCGATAAGACAACGTAGGACCCTCCCAAAGAGTTCTTCTATACCCATTGGAGATCGAAAACGGGTTCAAGTCACTTTCGGGTTCGGGCACGAACCCCATTCTAATGACTATAAGGTTGTGAGGGTGGTGAACACTACTAGCGAAGGACCATCCACTAGGGCCGAGGTCTACTCGCTCAATTCAGATTCTTGGAAGGAGGTCAAGATTGATTTCCCTTTGCATAACATAACAAGGGCGAATTGTGATGTCGCTCTGGTGGGTTTCACTCATTGGCTTGTCAAAAGGGGAAATGGCAATGAGAAGTCTTTTGTGGCATCGTTTGACTTGCGTAGAGAGGTCTTCCGGAAGAACAGTGTCCCTGAAGTTGTGGCTGTTGAATCGGAGCACTACAGTGCTATAAACTTCAGAGGGCGTCTTGGATTGCTGGCGTATGGTTCTCAAGTTGAGCTCAGCAAGTGCCTCCAAGTGTGGATTCTTGAAGGGGAACGAAACGGGGTCGGTGTTTGGAACAAAAGCTACACGTTCGCAATGGATTTTCTAATTTCACACCATTGGGGCTTGGCGAACGGTTACATTGTGGTGCAAAACACCCCAAACGTGCCCTTCTTGTATGACCCGGAAAGAAAAGAAAGGAAGATCATTGGAATCAAGCAGTTGGATGGAGTTCTTTATTACGTGGAGAGCCTTGTCTCAATCAAGAAGCTAAGACGCTATAGGAAAAGTGGGGTTAAAAAGCTCAAATAGCCAAAAACCCGAGTAGCTGTAAGTCAACTTATCTGAACACCATGTATAATGACTATAATCTTAGTTCCCTTTGTTACATACTCACATATGTGCTTTGATTAGGCCTCTAGATTTTGCCTTTTTTTCGCGATTAATGCTATTGTATTTATGTATTTTATTATAACTTACACAAGAGATGCAGTTGATAAAGTAAACGATTGCCCTCTTAGAATAAATCACATAATTGCAGATGCATTTATCCTCCTTATTTTAAACAATGATGCTTCTACTTCCAAGTAATGGTAACGTCTGCGTACACTTACCCTCCCCAGACTATACTTTGTGCCAAATTTTACTGGGTTTGTTATGTTTCAAACAATGATGCTTGATTTACATCTTCTTGGCTTGGGAATCTGGCGATTAGTTGCTTGGGTGCATATACGTAGTTGGTGAATATCGGTCTCGTATCATGTACTTGGATTGACAAGTTCAACTTAACATCTAATTAAACCATCATTCTTTCTACAAATGTTTCTATGTGGGATTCTAACATATGGACCATTTCCCCTGAAATGAAATCTAGAAAAATGCAACGGCAAGGATTACAGGCAACGTCGATACTTGGTAGAACTTTAAAACAGGCAACAATGTTGTCTAATAAGTCTTGATTTGTTGAGGATCGACTTTCATACGTGCGATCGGGAAAACATAATGGGTCAAGATATACTACAAGATTGAGTTCAATTGATTAACTAGTTCAACTTAAATTTTATCGACCCAAAATGACTTCGATTATATTTGCTCATTTTTATTTAGTCAAATTTTTCTTGGCAAAATATATTGTACATCTAGATATACCAATTGTTTTGTAATACTACATCCAATTAGCATTACACAACTCGTAAATGTCCATACCCTAATTTTATAATACACACACTGAAATGATAAATGCGCGAAATGAATATTACGTAACTTATAATTGTACATAGAATTGATGTATAATAAACATTGTACATCAAGATGTATAATATAATAATTTACTTTTTTCTAAGGTCTAAACAAACTCACGCAACAACTTTGTACTTGTATTGGAGAACCGTATAAACCTACAACAATCAAAATAATCTCAACTGTGTTAGAATCTGCTACGTAGAAGTCAAGACATGCACAATCTTATCTTTTAAAATCCTTTCAGAAAAAAATCTGCTAGACTTTGGATGTGCCATTGCATTTACTATCCAAATTTATTTCTCTTAAATACTCCCTCCGTCCTAAAATTATCTTCCCAGTTTGACTATTGTAGTCAAGCTTTTTAAATTTTGACCGTATATTACGGAAAAAACACATTGAATTTTCATATATTAGCAATAGATTCATTTTGAAACATAGTTTTGAAATATATAATTTTATAAAATATATTTATATAAAAATTAAGATATTAGTAGTCAAAGTGTCACATTGGAGACCGTGAAAAGTCAAATAAGAAGTTAATTTTAGGACGGAGGGAGTATTTCACTTTGATTTGGCTCATTATGTACCCGAAATTATAATGATTCTCTTAGTTCCATTAGCAATGGATAAAGAATCATATACACCTTACGTTCCAAAAAGAATGCCACTTTATGAAGATTGAAATTTGATTATATTCAACTAGGCCAAATTGTAAGACCCCCAAAACGAACATCAATTACAGAAAACCTATGTATAACAACATTGAAGGCTTACTTAACAACATCATCCAAAGGCTAATAGCATAACCTTAGTTTATTGAGAAAGAAGGGTTTTTCCAAGATTACATTTTTACACATTCTTTACACGGGTAGCCGAAGCTACCGCTGTTTTATAGAACCAAAAAGCTCTGGGAAAGAGCGCTTCGGGGCTTCGGTGCTAGAAACGATCTCGACCACTTTGTAGTGAGATTCTGGGTGGAGCAATGCCTCAACTGCAACTTCAGCAACATGATCTCTTGATATAGAACCACCAAAGAGTGTATCCTGCAACCATGTTCAGAACGCACTCATAACCACTTCAGCATTTAGCTTTAATATCTTTTAAAAAAAGGGTAATATAATGGTAGTGTTTAGTTTTAACATTTTTAAACTTAATCTGGACCTTTAAAAATAATTCAAAATGATAACACTAATTGAAAATATTATTCCCAGACATGGCCTTAGTAAAAAATTTCGTGGAATAACATGTTTCTCCATGTTCCTTTGGTTGGGAGTCTCTTGAAAGAGTCCCTCTACTTCACAAGTAAGGACTGTGTATGCACACCCTCAATCCCCAAAACCCAATTCATGAGATTTTACTAGATTTCTTGTTGTTTTAGTATGAATTGAAAATGAAGATTTTAATTTTTGTTTTATGCGGTACATTTGGTTAAAATGCTAATAGGAGAACCTCTAGACATCATATTAGAGTTGTATAGTCATACTAGGTGTTGGGTGTGAATGTTGTAGTATATGGTTTTTTCGGGGGGCCTCTCAGAATAATAATTTATTGCTAATGTGGGAATGTCCATGTTCCTTATATGGACCTTGGGTCTATAAAAGAATTTACCTTCTACTAAAAGGGAACTTAAGCTGTAAAAACTCCAATTACCTCAGGTTCCATGACTATGTTTCCCTTAGGAGGATCATTTTTTAAGCCGCTGGGCCTTATAATGGTGTAGTTGATCCCAGATCTCCTTATATATTTCTCTGCCTGTAGCTTTGCAATCAATACCAGGCCAAACACATTGAGAATGACATATGATGGGTTGAGCAACTGCCCCATTGCCGCTCCATTTACTAGGATTGAACTGATAAGGATGAACCGATTCACTCCGCATTTTCTGCATGCATCCACAAGGTTTACTGTTCCAAAGTTATCCACCTGCAAAATGGAATGTACTGATGAAACTACTGAAAAATGAAAGTGAGCAGAGCGTTGAAGCCATTCAGTAAGACTGAGCATATGTTGGGTTTTTTTACTCGATCCCTAGTTTCGAACCATAAAATGTTGTAACACAATATTTTAGGAGATATTCAAACAAAACAAAACAAAGAGTTGATGCATTTATGGTGCGAGTGGGAATGTGTGGGTTTGGGCTATCCGGCCCCTAAATTTCATAAATAAATAATTTTAGGCCAAGTCAATAAGATAGTGCAACAAATACATCTCCAGGGTTTCTTTTTTTCATCTGTTCCAAAATTATTTTCTCTTTCCCTTTAAGAAATGCTTATGTGGTTCAAGTTGTTTTTCTTTCTTCTATATATATACTCTAAATAGACGACCATATGTGGACAGTCACAGTGGAGTAGCTTGTAATTAGATTAGTATATGACCATTAGTGTATCTGTAAGACTGTAACTGATACAAATAGTCACAAAAATATACTCCGTCTGTCATAGCGTGTTTGCCCAATTTGACTTTTTGTAGTTAAACTGGACAAACTTTGATGATCCATTAAATCAATACACTTTGTCCTATAAACACTTTCCTGTTTGATTTCACGGAGATTAAAAATTGAAAAGAGAAAAAGAGTGGTTAGAAAAGAAAAGTTAAGCTTTTTTGGACGAATGAAAAAAGAAAGAGTGAGGATTTTTTGGGACGAAAGGAGTACTATACAACAACAACAACCCAGTTGGATCCCAGTGTAGTAGGGTCTTAGGGTCTGGAAGGAAGGAGTATTATTGCATATTAATAAAATAAAATAAAATACTTTTTCAAAACATTTTACAAGATATGTCTAATTGAATCACTTTTTGTAAAAATGTGCAATACAATTTTTATTTAAATTATGATCGAAGGTAAAATATCAAACACAATCTGGATAAACACACTCCGACAATCAAACTGGGACAGATGTGGAAAATAAGAAAGAATCTTCGATTGAAATACAGAGTAGGTTATTTATAAATTACAAACTTTGGTCACATGGTGTAATACAAAGTTCACTACGATTCTTTTGACACAAGATTACAGTCCCTTAATATTACACGGGGACCTACAGTGCTCCATTGGGCCTAGGACTCGGTCCTCCCCCAAACCCCTCCAACAAACCTTGCCGCCAGCCCTCTGGCTGTCTTAGGTAGGAACTTGGGTTTGACCCAACATGATTCAAACCCGACCTTTATTATATTGTTTAGGCTTGTTTCTGATTTTAAAAATTCAGGTTGCACCCAAAGTACATTCACCCCTTCATACATGCATATAAGCAGGAGCAATCAATGTGCAGGGATTAGACTGCAGGGTCGAGTAAAAAATGAGTAGAACACACAATAGCACTTATATTTGTTGCATTATTAACTTCTTATGACTGTCTTTTGGAGGATCTGCATGAAACTTTGAAGAAGAAGGTAACTACAAAGTTCAAGGCATCAATAGCAGTAAGTATTCACCCTACTCACCTTCCATGGAGAAAATAAATCCCATGAAGGCCGAAACCCCGTTGCGCATATCACTGCATCTGTATCTTCACCTATGGCATCTGCTAATTTATTACATCCCTCTGTTACATCAGCTTTTACCTGAAAATAAATATTCAGCAAGTGAAAAAAAACCAATAAGTCCTTAACATCCATCCCTCTCTTAATCACCAATGCAATGCTAATGTAAAAATAAAAAAATATAAAATATTTATGGGGCTCCAACCACAATATTGAGCTTGTGGTTGAGTTGGTTATTTAACACGGTATCAGAGCCTTGTTGACCGAAGAACATGAGTCCGAATCTCACCGCCACCCGAATTTCATAAAAAAATTAATGTTCACCGTCAAGGTTTGAGATAAGAAATCCAGTTGCATGTGAGTGGCGTGAAAGAGCATAAAACTATACATGGGCTCCAACCACAAACTTGAGTTTGCGGTTGAATTGGTTCTTTAACACTTGATTAGCTCTATATGTTTTACAAACATGGTTGGTAGAGTTACATTTGGGTAAAATGAGTGAATGATCTGAGCGGATGTGATGGTGAAAACCGAGGACCCAGTTTTCTTGCTAGTCGGCAAGGTGAGCTTGTTTAGTGGAGCGGGTGATAGAGATGGTAATTTGTGCATGGAAACACACAGGTTTGTGTGGTCAGTAACTTGCAAAAAAAAGAAGGTGAGTTTGATGCTTTCATTGGTATAGGCTGATAGACAGTCATACTCCAAGAGTGGAGTACTAAAGCTCTAATGCTTTGATCCTCAAAGCAGGCACAGTAATTTAGCTTCATTGCAAGCATTGTTCTACAACCACCTATCAAGCTCTGGCTACATCCTGTCTAGACAATAGTATTGTAAATGAACCAACTCAACCACCAGCTTAAACTTGTGGTTAAAAACTAAGGAAAAGCTTTGCGGAGGATATCATAACACACTCCTCATGTGCAAATTTTGTTTGGTCAAGTGTGAACATTTATTTTTAACAAAATGACGATGTGAGATTTGTGACTTTAGATTTGCGAGAACCCATCCCAAAATTCATTTACAATGGAAGGAGTAACTTATATTCTTATATAAGTCTTTCCTCTAGTCTGAGTTTTTGAGGAGCAAGAGCAACTAATATCCTCAACAACATCCCTCAAGAACAACTTGTTTTTCGAATAGACATGAGCTTAATTTCAAATCTGGGCTCTGATATTATGAGGGCGTTTGGGATTGCGTTTAAAAACTACTTACTCCGTATGAGCTTTTGCTTCACTAAAATAGTGTTTGTCATTTTTGCTAATTTGCTTCTGCTTATAGATTATGACTTCTACAGTCTAAAATGGGCTCAAGCAAAGTTAAAAATATCTGTTTTCTGCTTTGACAACTTCTGTTTTTTCAACAATCTACCGCTCTTCCAAGCAACCTCTATGTAGAATCGTGAGAATCTATCTAAAAACCAATTGGCAGGAGTATTGAATTCGCAGCAGTAGAAAGTAGGGAAATTCAAGAGCAAAATGGAATAACTAATTTGACACTCACAAATTGAAGATTAGGGTTTCCTAAAGGCAAGCCTGTTTTCGCCTTCTCCACATCCCGGACTCCGGCCTTGACAGAAAACCCCTTTGTCAGAAGCTGTTCGACTATCCTCCTCCCGGTGTTCCCGCCGGCACCTGCAACAAATACTCTCTTCCTATGGCTGCTTCCGGCCTCCTCTTCCGCTTTAATCTCACTCCCTTCCATCTGTAATCGAGCAAAAAGAAAAATCAGAAACTGATGCGAAGTTTGTGAGATCAATTAGCAGAGGGAAAAAGACATTTTTTATGGGGAAGATGAAATTAGAAACGAGGAATGGGGGAAGATAGGTCTACATTTGATGCTTTGAGGAGAAAGGAGCTGGGTTGAGTGGGAGAGATTGAAATGGCGGCAGTGAAGGAGAAGGACGGGAAGAGAGTAGTTCTGAAGAAACCAGGAGCTGCCATCCGCTGCATATGAGAACTACGGAGTATTATCTTTTTAATTCTCATAATTTATGAAGCTAAGTTACTCCCTATTTTTAAAATATTGAATAAATTCTATAATTGTTCCTTTATAACAGATGGTTTTTATATTTAATCCTCTATTATTAAATATTACTCCCGTAGTCCTTTTTTAAGGGTACCTTTCCACAAATAGTCCTTTTTTTGAACTTATGTCGTGTTAGTGTTAATTTAAAGGATAAAAGTATAATTTGACGTCAACATTATGTCTAGTGACGTGTTCTGATATTGGTTAAGCGGATAACACAAAAATAATGACTATGATTGTAGGCTAGAATTCTGACGAAAGATCACATTTGTAGACTATAGTTGTCGTAAAAAACGACTGTAATTCACAAACGACGCAAACGGAACAGCCTTTGGGATTGTGTATGACAGAAAAAATATATTATCATTGTGAAATTATATTTTTAGCCCTCAAATTAACACCAACATGATAGAAGATCAAAAAAGACTATTTGTGGAAAGGTACCCATAAAAGAAGGACCACTTGGATAATATTTGATAATAGAGGACTAAATAGGGAAACCCCCTGTTATAAAAGACCAATTATAGAATTTATTCTAAAATATTTTTTAGTCACTATTTATCAATTATTCCTCGAGTCACAGACTCACAGTTTAAATTATTTGTTTATTATTTAACCACATTTTATTAGCACCTCCTATTTTATAAACTTTTGATGTACTTTCTAAAATATATAAATTCTACTTTGTATTTTTTTAATTTCATATTAATTTTTAAATAAATTGAGTTGAACTTCGAAAATAATAATAGAAAACTTAAATTGAGACAGATGGAACATTACAAACGTATTTCTTATATTTTGGTTCATTTCTAGGGTTAGATAACTGTCAATTCTAGTGTAATCTATATGTTCAATGCAGGCTATAAAATGTAATTTTCCACCCATTTCTTTCAATTAAAAATGTAATCATTTTTTTCTAACTTTTTTATAGTTCTTTCCGGTTTCTTTTGATTCCTTGTTTTTTCCAATTATTTTCATTTTATTCAAACTCTTTCTAGTTTCTCAAACAATAATTCGAAAAATTATATTTCATGTTATTTTTATTACTATTATTATTATTATTACTATTATTATTATTATTATTGTTATTGTTATTATTATCGTTATCATTTCTATTATTATTATGTTAGTAATTATATTTTATAGTTTATTTCATTTTTTCCGTTTTAACTTTTTTCTCATTTGACTATTTTTATGATTCACAATAATTATTATTTTTCTTCCATGTTTTAAAATAATTAATAATACAATGTTTTATTTATTAATTGACATGTCACTAATATATGTTTCAAAAATAATGGATAAAAATGATATTTTGTATTAATCTTAAATGACCTGGCGAAAATATCAATATTCTAAATTAAAAAATAATAATTATACTACAATATTATGAAAAAGAAAAAATGGCCCAAACATTAAAACACAACTTTGGATAACAAAATATAATGAATAACTACAATAGAAGGAGTTAAAATATATAGAGTATAAGACTATTTCAACTTTTTTTCATTTTTCTTATTCTAAAGTATAAAATTAATTTCAACATTTTTCTTTTTTTCAATATTGTTTAGTTTTTCAGCTACATTTAGTTTTTTTTTTCTAGTTCTTTTGGTTGTTTAAAGTTTTTTCATATTTGTTCAATTTTTTCCAACTTTTCTAGCTTTCTGTAGTTTCTTACTTGGTCCGTCTTTGAGTGGTTGTCCACTATTGACTTTTGGAACTGTTCATCTAAGCACTTTGACTCATCAAATTCTCTCAATGTGTAAGCCTAAAAATAGTCATGTGTGATCTTGTTTGATTTGTCTTAACATATAGATTATTAATATATAATTTTTGTAATTTTTTAATATACAAATTACAAGATAAAATGGATTAAAGAAGTGCATTGGATGGCGTGCAAAAATGAAATTGGACAAACACTCAGGAACGGAGGGAGTATAATTTTTTAAGTTCTTTCAATTTTTTCTTGAGGTTTTTCGGACATCTATCTTTTTTCTAACTTTAAAAAATATGCTCAAATGTATTTTTTATTTTAGCATTTTTCCTTCCAACGTATCGTCAACAATGTCAATAATTTGTCTTCTTCAACTTATTTTATTAGTTGGAATCACGATATAAAAAATAACTTTTTGTTCATATCAAATTTTACTCAACACTATTTCCGTTCTAATATATTTGTTCAATTTAAATTTTACAAGTCAAATTAGATAAATTTAAATTTTAATTACTCATAATTTATGTTGCATATTAGCATAATGAAATGAAATCTTAAAATTTTTTAAAATAAATCTACAAAAATTATTTGTATTTTGTAAATAAATATATATTCAATTTGTATTTAATTAAAACTCAAAATTTATATTGAGTAAACATCATATGCAAACCATCAGCCGTTGACATCAGCACCACGCGCTGTAAGGAGTCCGCTACTGGGTTGTCTTCCTCGCAAAACCCGACCCGGGAAAAGCACCACCCAAACCACCTCACTGCAATTCGCCGGAATCGGCAATCGGAATTCCTCCCATCTCTTTCTAATTGGGTAACCAAATATGGTGGGTGGCTTGTTCGGCGATCTCCCACCGCCGTCTTCCTCTACCGAGCAAGATGAGAAGTCGGCCGCCGGCAGCGTTTGGTCCAGCAGCACCGCGAAGATGGCCCCGTCCGCCCTCCGCAAACCCTTCGCCGCGCCCCAGACTGCTCTCCGACCTCAAACCCTACTCAAGCCCAGACCCCCCAAACCCGACCCCAATCAGACAAACGAGAATACTAACCCTAATCCCAATTCCCATCCGCCGGCATCGTTCCAGCCGGCGTTGGTGGCCATTACCAGCACCGTCATTGACGAGTACGATCCGGCCCGGCCTAATGACTATGAGGAGTACAGGAGGGAGAAGAAAAGGAAGCTGATGCAGGCGGAGCTGAGGGAAAGGGAGAGGAGGGAGATGGAGAGGGAGAAGGAAAAAGAGAAGGAGAGGGAGAGGGAGCGAGAGAGGGAATTGAACCTCTCCGGCGAGGAGGCATGGCGGCGAAGAGCTGCTATGAGCGCCGGAGGTGGTGCTGCGCCAAGGTCACCATCACCTCCTCCCGGCAACGGAGAGTTCAATATTGGGGGAAGGTCTGACACTGCTGGATTAGGGTTGGGAATGGGAGCAGAAGGGAAGATGACGGCTGCACAGAGGATGATGGCAAAGATGGGTTGGAAAGAAGGGCAGGGACTCGGCAAGCAAGAACAGGGCATTACTACTCCTTTGATGGCCAAGAAGACCGATAAGAGAGGCGGGGTGATTATAGCTAGTGAGGAGGTTAAACAACCAGAAAAGAAGGTTAAGAGTGTCGTTTTCAATATGCCACCAACCCGAGTTGTACTGCTGAGGAACATGGTATGTCTCCATTGTCATTCTTTAGTATTTGGTTTTCTATCTTTGTTGAAAAGAACATTCAACCTGGTTATTGTCTTGAACATTACTGTGATTGCTAGTGTGGTTGCTTTGCATGTAGAATGTAGTTTATATCTTGTGTTTCTCTGCCTTTTAGACCTCGGGTGATAAGTTGTAGGGAATTGAGCATATTCTGTGGATGGCTTGTTCAAAGCTCATTCTTTTTCAATTGATTGTTATTTGGGCGTATTCTGGAACTAAGCCGTATTGATGAGAAGCAAAGCAGTAGCACAGAATAAGAAATTATTCCAACTTCTATGGAAAAGAGTAGCCATCAGGCGATAATCCTATGCATACCAAACACACTTAGTATATCCCAATCACGACCCAAGAATAGGGTGTTGGGGCCAAGATATACACAGACCTTACATCTACTCCTTTTTTGTTTGATGGATTACAGTTGAACATATGTATGGCATATGCTCATGATTTGCATCTAGCTACATCTACTGTCCAATTCCTCTTAAGGGTTACTAGTCTTCGTAGTTTCATAGTGCATTGTAAAATGTAACAATAGGAAACCTTTGGGGATGTAAGTTGAAATGCAGTTTAGGGCTTGTTCTCTTTGGCTGATCAGAATTTATGATATGATTCTAGTTAAAGTTAAAGCTGTTGGAAATCAGATCTGATCTTGTCTAATCTGGGTTGTCAAACCTTAATAAATTCAGATCAGACGAAGAGAATAGGCACTTAGACTTTCAAGTTTAGCATGATTACAGAGACAAGAGATTTCTATGATGGGTTTTCATGAGTATAAATTGGATAACAATGGGGCTTAATTCAAATACCACCATGATATCCCTTAACTGCATTCAAGGGAAATTCAAAAGGAATCTAAGCCCTCTTCTTACATAAAGATTCAGGTTTATCCTACTGAACAAGTTTCTCAACAAGTGCAGTTTTCATATGCCTCTCCTTTATTTTTCATTCTTTGGAATTTCTTTTTTGTGTGTGAACATGCTTTATTTATAGCAAGTCAGATTGACCCAATTCAATTATTAACCCTCGAGTTAGTATCTTCCTTAATTAACAGAGGTTTGTTTAGCCCATCCTATGACTTTTTTTTCTCCAATGGTGTGAAGATTGTTAGCATATTTCTATCTTATGGTTGTACTGCTGTTAACCTATGGGTCTTCTTGCAGGTGGGACCCGGTGAGGTGGACGACGATCTAGAAGGAGAGGTGGCAGAAGAGTGTACGAAATTCGGCACAGTGACACGCGTGCTTATATTTGAGATAACCGAACCAAACTTCCCTCACGACGAAGCGGTCCGAATATTCATCCAGTTTGAGAGAGCAGAGGAAGCAACGAAAGCTCTTATTGAACTGGATGGGCGTTTCTTTGGAGGAAGAATTGTTCGTGCCAGATTCTATGATGAAGATCGGTTTGGCAAAAATGAGTTGGCTCCTTTGCCTGGAGAAATCCCTGGGTTTTGACAAATCTCTACCATATATGATTCACCAGATTTGCAAGCTTTTGATGAAATTCCAATATTTCTTTTTTGGCCAGTTCTTTGGTGTGGGGTTATTGTACCAAATGCTTGGCAACAATGTGGCATGAGCAAAAATTTCTGATTTCTTACCAAGTGTTTCAGTAAAAAATGTACTCCATAGGTTTTTAAATTTATAAGGAACTGTTTCATTCGGATAAACTGTGGAGAATCTTTAGTATGGTGGCCCTTAGCAACCAGATGATTCGTGAATGGCGAGATAGATATTGTGTTTGATATCACTCTATTCTTAAAAGCAGAGGAATTATTTTCCCGCCCAATGCACTATCTCCTGCACTGTCGATATCAAAAAACAAACAAGATCTACGGCTATGATTGGTTGTGTAATATTACCTATTTAGAATGATAAATTAAAAGAAATTTTGCATGCATAATCACTCTATTCTGATAAAGGAAGGGAGTAATTTGTTTCCTAACCAATTTCGCCTAATTACTTGATTGTGATAAAAAATGAAGGGACAGTGCAGGAGATTTTTTATACTCCCTCCGTCCACAAATAAACTTTACGTTCACTATTCACAGGGTCAAACTTTATTCACTTTGTTGGCCTATTTTCGTCACCCATTTAATAAAATAATATAGTCATGTTACATCTAGTTTTGTAGATCTTTTGATATAGTTTTTTAATATGTAATTTTTATTTTTCAATTCTACACCATTTTTCATATAAAATGATTTGAAAATAACTTCGGTGAAACATCGTAACACGTAATGTAAAGTTTATTTGTGGACGGAGGGAGTATTCTGTTTCCTTTTTAAATAGGTAATTATTTACGCCTAATTATTACTATTATTATTATTATTACTTGGAATAATTTACGCCTGGTTATTTTATCAAAAAGTAATTATTTATGCCTAATTAAATAGGTAATTATTTACTTAATCACTCTATTCTTAAAAGAAAATACTTTTAAGAATAATAGAATGATAAATTAAAGAAAATTTTGCATGCATAATTACTTAATTACTCTATTCTTATTTAGAATGATAAATTAAAGGAAATTTTGCATGCCTAATATATTTCTAAAAAGGAAACAAAATATAAAAAGATTCTAATACCGAACTTTTTTATAAAATTGGAATTGATATAATAAAAAAAATGATTACAATTCAACTAAAAATAATATTTGTCCATAAAAGGTAATAATCACGTTAAGGTGTAAATTTTTTAATCAATGCATTAAATTTACAGTTTCGTAATTTATATAATTTCCAATTAAGAAACAAACCATTTTAATCATACAAACCATTTGTTTCCTTTTCGGAAAGAAATCAAATCTAAAAGAAATGTCAAAGTAATAGATAGAAATGGTGGTACATATAGTAAGTGTTGAATAAATAAATGATAATTAAATCATAAATCACTGTGTAATAAAAATAGATCATGTATTACCGTGTAACAAGAATAATAATATTAATATATCGTGTAATAATATTGCCGTATTTAATCATTATTAATTAATTACCATGTAAGAAGAATGATAATAATATACTGTGTAATAAAATTACCGTACTTAGTCATTATTATCGTCTAATAATTCTAATCTAAGAAGCTTTCAATTTAAAAAAGTTTCCATTTAGAGAACATGGCCAAACTTAATATTACCATATTTAATCATTATTAATTTATTACGGTGTGATTATGTTAAGAAAATAAGCTTTCAATTTAATTATGTTTCCATTTAGAGATCCGGTGCCAAATATTTTATGAAGAAATTTAAATATATAAGTTTATGCATTTAAGGAAGGCACAATTAAAAAAATCAAAATAAAAAATAATAAAAGAAATTAAATATAAAAAAATGTCAAAG
Organism: Cuscuta campestris; assembly: GCA_900332095.2. Lineage (NCBI taxonomy): Eukaryota > Viridiplantae > Streptophyta > Magnoliopsida > Solanales > Convolvulaceae > Cuscuta > Cuscuta campestris. Next base: position 594,183 of record OOIL02000115.1, read on the forward strand.
TAATACATAGAAATGGTGGCACATATGTTAAGTGTTGAATATAGAAATAATAATTAAATCATAAATTACTTTGTAGCAAGAATAAATTATGCATGTATTGCCGTGTAGAAAAAATAATAATACAAATATACCGTGCAATAATATTAATGTATTTAATCATTATTAATTTATTGTCATGAAAGAATAATAATAATAATAATAATATACCGTGTAATATTATTATCGTACTTAGTTATTATTATTGTGTAATAATTCTAACCAAATAAGCTTTCAATTTAATAATGTTTCCATTTAGAGATCCAGGCCCAAACGTTTTATAGAGACATCGTTTTAAGAGGTGTGCCTTAATACATGAAAACGTATTGAATAATATATACCTTTATATGTTGAACAATCAACCACTAAATAATAACTTACCCAGAAAAAATTAGATGCATGGAAATAGAAAAATACTTAAATTTTTTCATACTTTAAATACAATCATTCTCAATCACTTTTCGTAATTAGCCTCTTTCAAATTTTTTGAATGACTTACACTCTCTTGAGTTCTTAAATAAGATTCATGCTTTCGGAGTATGTAGAAAATCATGAAGAAGTCTTTAAATAAATAAATTTTTAAAAGTTTGATATATAAAAATTATACGAGTAATGTAGTTTATAAAGAAGTCTTTTCGTTATTTGTAAAGCAATTAACTTTTGTACCTTAAAATAATAAATATTTATATTCTACTCCTTCCGTCCCGAAAGAAGTTCCCTTATTGACTTTTTGGAAAATTAAGGGAGGGATATTTTGGTGTTGACTTTCCAAAAATACCTTTGATGTGATTGATAAAAGTAAGATGTGATAGATAGATTATTAGTAAAAAAGTATGATGTGATAGCTAGAGTATGAAAAAGTAAGGGACAAAAGTAGTTTTTTAATAGAAAAAGGAAGGAGTTTGTGGGATAAAGAAAAAATGAAAGGGGAAGATGTTTCAGAGACGGAGGGAGTATTAGATAAGAAATTGTATCCTTAAAAAATGATCTTAATTTAGTAATATAAGTATGACCCGTGCAACACACGGGAGTGATGCTAGTGGTAAACTCATTTGCACGGTATCCAGTTCCCTCCATCCTAAAAGGATTTACCCAATTTACTATTTCAAATTTACGAAAATTTTACGATATTTGTATTTTTTACTGATTGATAAAATTAAATGTTCATGTGATCTTTTATTTAGTAAAATTCCAACCAGCGAGAACTATAGTGGACCATGGTTACGATTGACGGTGGCTCTAGCGGACAAATGACACGTAAGCAACGACCTCTGTCAATATCCATGAGAAGATAGATGTAAAACATATGTGAAATTCTACTTTTGGCCCTCAATTTAACATCAACATGATGGAAGGTAAAACAAAAGATTATCCGTAAAAAGGTTTTCATAAATAAATGACTACAAAAAAATATTTGATAATCAAGTACATACGGAGTATTAATTACTAATAAAATAAATTCTCAGTACGTTTTAGAGGATCAATTATAAAATTCACCAGTACTTTAGTATGACTCTTTTACTTTTACTTTAACGTTCACCCTAACTCTTTTACTTCAAAGTTAACAAAGTTAACCAAATTCTTATTTAATTAACTTTCCACCTCTCTTATGCAATGTTTTAACAGTTAACACTTATAATTACATTAATAATTATACTTAGATGTGAATTAATTTTATGGAAATATAATATTTGAAAATTATACCCGGTATTTCAAGACAAACCAAATGGTATGGTTAAATTTACATTAGTGAAATTTGCACTAAATGATACGTGAATAATGTCAAGTGACGAGAACAATGTCTAGTGGTGGTGGACATTTACTTTGAACAATTTCCAGTGACAGTAAATATTTACTTGAAAAATGTCCAATGAACATTGAACAATGGTACTACGTTGGAAAATAAAAATATATGGTGATACATTAGGAAACTCACTACGTTTCAATAATACTCCGTATATAGTTAAATTTCCCTTTACATTATCATTCACCATACTTATAAACTTTTATAGTCAAAACTTGTCATTTTTGGAAATCTATTTTTCTTTTGGAAAAAGAGGGAGTACAAAGGCCGTTTGGTTGGGTGAGAAATATTTTCCCAAAAAATTTTGATTTCATTTTGTTTTGTTTGATAACATATGTGGTAGAAAAATATTTTTCAAGAAAAAATTACACTCATAAAGGAAAAATGATTTCCATTTGATTTTGAAAAGAATTTCTACTCACTACCCGTTCTCACTCATGCCCCCCGGCCCCACCCTTGCAACCCCTCCCGCTACGGCCCAACCCCTACTACCGCCACCCCTACCTCGTAGCCCATCGTAACCGGGCCCCCACCCACCCACACTAGCCCTCTGCCCTATATTCCCCACCAACAGTCTTCTGCCACTCTGCCACTCGATCAATTACTCCTACCCCGTGCTAACACCTCCACGCTACGTCATCAGCCTCGTGTTGCTAAAATACTTTAAAATTATCTTTAAAACATATTCCTAAATATCAATTTTGAAATCTTGACAAATAACGATATTTTCTGGGGAAAAATTTCTTCCTACCAATCAAATAATGAAAAATGTAGAGGAAAAACATTTCCGTCTAGAAAATATTCTTAAAAAAAATCACCTCAAATAGAAGTAAAACATACTCCATCCATTTGGTAAAACAGTTCCTATTTTGACTTCTGTCAGATTTATTTTTTGTAATTTGACTTTCGAATTATGTCTCAAGCGTCGAAGAAAAAAATGAAAAAAACTCATTTAAATAACTTATTACGGAGTATATCAATGTAAGATGAATGAAATATATTCCTACAACTTAATTTGAATATATTAGTCATTTTTTATTAAAATGGAAGTGTTATGTTGCAAAGGAAAAAAACGAAAGAGGAACAGTTTTAGAAACACGGAGGGAGTAGCATCTATCCTCAAAATAAAATAAATAGAAGTTTCATATTTTAATCCTCAATATAGGAGCTTGCAATGCATGTGACATTACAGAACTCTACACTACCATCCCAATGTATTTTTCTCAAAAAAATATTTGCTCTCTGACCAATTCAAACACACCTAAAAAGAAAAGGTCGACCCTCATGAATATGCATGTTTATACTTTAGGGAGAATTAAATATTCCGTGAATTACTTTATCTATCTTTTTTGCGAATTAGCAGGGTCTGTGGCGGGTAAACGACCTTGCATGCACGCAATTGATCAACTAGTGAGTATATATATGATATGTTCAGGTAGAAGTGTGATAATATATATCTTAATTAATTAATAAAATTAATCAACTACTCCATATACATATATACTGAAGCATATATAATTAAAAATGTACTCCTATATTATTAGAGCACTGAAAAATAGTGTGATAATAAGTAGCCGTATTGTACTACTAGTAGTAGTAGCCGCCGCCGCAGCTGGCGGAGCAGCTCATGCAGCCGATGATGATGATGATGGTGGTGGTGGTCCCGATGGCGTGAAATCCCCAATAGCTAAGGCCGCCATTGCGATCTTCGGGGCGGGGATTTTTCTGATTGTTGTGATTTTTGTGCTTATTTGGTGGATCCGGAAAAAGAAGAAATCAAGCGACGCGCCGTCGTCGTCGTCACAGCAACAAAGCTAGTCACGTTCACATTAATATTTATAACCATCAATGGATCAAGAGATTAATTTTCGAGGTCGAAAGTGCTTAACAATTTTGTGTTTTTTTTTGTCGCGATCACGGCTTATATGTCAATCAAAAGTTTAATATATAGGTTCTCCTTTTGATCGGTCGAGTTCCCCCAAAAACTTGGCTTTCCAGGTGAGCGTTAATGGATACGTAGTACGTACGTGCAAGTTTTCGAATGTGATAATGTCAAATTTCATATTTACTCGATATGATGATGTTCAGACTCGGTCGTACTCAAAGTTAAATTTGCTCATTTCTCTCTTTTTGAATTATGACACCATCGTTATAATGTGAGTTTGATTTATAATGTAAATTTGAAATTTAATTAAACTCCGTTTGGCACACAGAATTAGAATTGAATTTGATTTGTAATTCTATGAAATTGAGCTACGCGAAATTGAACTCTAATTCAATTCCAAATGTTTTGTTTGGTATAATTAAGAAATTTATATATAATTCTATTGTAATACCAAATTCTTTGATTGGTAACACAGAATTATATAGAATTGATATGAAATTATTATATTTTGTGAATTGTAATTCAAACTAAATTAAAACCCTAGTTGTGTTCAAACCCCATCCAAACCCTAGCTATGTTGGCAAGATGTTCAAAAAATTGGTAAAATTATGAGTTTTCAAATAGTTGTTTTGATATTTTATATATATATATATATATATATATATATATATATATATATATATATATGTATGTATGTATGTATGTATGTATGTATGTATGTATGTATGTATGTATGTGTGTGTGTGTGTGTCTATATATGTGTGTGTGTGTGTATGTGTGAATGCAATCTTATGAAAGAAATAAGAATGTTCATCCACCGTCCGATCCTATCTGGCTCATCAACCTATGCACAATTTAAGTATGGGAATTATTGTATTTTTCACCCCAAAACCTGATCTCTCTCATTTGCGTGTATCATACGCGGAAAACCGGTGCACAATCTCCAGAATTTTCTCTCTATTTCCTTTCACAAGGATGGTAGATTTGATTTCTTCTTCATGGCCTTTCTATTCGAGCAAGCGCGAACATGATCAATCCTTCGTGGCCTTCCAATTCAAAGAGAAGGTGCAAGGCAAAAATGTTGTTTTACCCTTCCCTATTCATTCTGTAAGGCGCAAGAGTTTCCAACCCTTTCTAGGGTTCATACTTCTATGGATTCAAGTTAGCCTTTGTCTTTCATAATCCTATATATGTATGTTTCCATTTTAATTATTTCTAGCACATATTTTGTGTTCACATGCAGTACTTGTGTGTTAAGTTCATTGAGGTTGGTGAGAGTAATTCAATACCTTGCTCTGCAAATCTCCACAATAGGCTTTTTGTAGTGCGTTATGTAGATAATGCAGTGCATTATTATAGAGAATTAGCCGTGCATATTCTAAACACTTCCGAGTCTTGACTGATTTGTAAAGTGTTTATATGCCTTGAATCTGTATTGTGTTGCTGCTACGCACAAGAACTCTGTACTCTGGAACCGCTGTCATAATAGCTAGAATCCGCCTCAGTTCTTGCCTGTGGACGTAGCCAACACAACGTTGGTGAACCACGTTAAATCTGTGTGTCTTTTCGTTTTCTGTTTACTTTGATTACTCAATTACTCTATTCTCTAATCACATAAAGTATGATAAGATTTTAGTGAATTATGATTGTTTCTAGCTTCGAATTGGTGGATGCTATCAAACCGATTGTTTATTTCTTGGTGGGCTATGAATGGCTTTGGCGTTGAGATTTCCATATGGTATTAGAGATCCGGCGTTAAAGGGGCGTTGATCCAGCGTGCGTCAAACGAATGACGCAGCGTCATTCGTCTCCCCCTCCCCCCTAACGGCTCTTTGAGCCGTTGCACCCCCGAATTCAAAAAAAATTTTTTTTATTATAAATTCAAACCCCCCCCTTCCCAATATCTCACACCATCTCCATCTTTAATCTCTTCTTATTCCCAATTTTTAAATTTCAAAATTCAAACCCCTCCTCCCAATTTTCAACATGAATCCTTCCGGCTCCGGCTTCTTTCCCGACAATCTCGCGTCCGTCGACGCCGCGATGTGGTATTACCAAAAGTTGGGCGATCGACCGCCGATGTACGAGACGCAACAATCGGGGTACGTCGACCGAGGTTCAGTTCCAGAGACTCAACCGGAACCGTGCGGGTCGAAAAAAAGTACACGCTGAAAAAGCCACAAAGCCAAAAGCACGTTGACCGAAGCGGCACGGTCAATCCAAAAGTGGATGCCGGAGGAAGAGTGCATATTGGCGTCGGCTTGGGTTGACGTCTCCGAGCATCCTATCATTGGTAAAAAATTTATTTTTTCTAACATATTTATGTTGTTATTTATATATATTATATTTAATGGTGTCTAAAAAAATTGTGTAATACATTTTTAAAGGTACGGAGCAAACGAAGGATGCGATGTAGGATCGTATCGAGGAGAAGTTCTTCACAGCGATGAACAAGGACGGCTCCTACCGAACCCGGGACAAACTCACTTCCAAATGGAGCCACATCAACAAAAAAGTCCGAAAGTTTATCGAAGTTTACGAGGAATGCTCCCGGTCCCGGAGGAGCGGCACGAACGACGCCGATGTTCTCCGGCTTGCCACGACCCGGTATCAAGACGACGGGCACCAAGGCAAGGTGCCCATCGATCTTTGGAGGATTTTGAGTCGTACCCCGAAGTGGCAAAAACTCAACAATCCCGACGACGGATCGTTCCGGAAACGATCCACCGTCGACGCCGAGGTTGAGGTCGACGAGACTATCGGTTCTACCGATCAAATCCCTCCCTTCAACGTTGCGGATTCCGATGACGAGGACCCCATTCCACGGCCGATCGGAAGAAAGAGGGCAAAATCCATTGCCTCTGGTTCGGGAGGGTCTGCCTTTGTTTCCGCTTCTTCCCGCGACGAAATTGGCCGGGAAATGGTTGAACAACTTCGGGCGTTCAATCTCCGAGAACAAGAGAGGTTGAAGCTAAAGGAGAAGGAGTTGAAGCTAAAGGAGCAGGAGGCCGAGATGAAAGTCATGCAAACCGACCCCGGGACGTTGTCGGAGTTTGGACTATTGATCTACGAGCAAAGAATGAGAGAGATCAAGGAGAAATATAATTTACCTTAGTTTTTTTATTAATGTATCTTTTTTTAAATTATTGTCGCTTTTTTATATTTAATTAATGTATTTTTTATTATTCGTGTTTCAGTTTAATTAAATAATAAATTAATTACATTTTATTAATTTAATTTTAAAAAATGTATATTTAAAAATGTAAAAATGAAGGTTTGAAGCCCTAGTTTGAAGCCCCGGGGCTTCAAACCATTTCCAGTGAATTTTGGATGTAAGTTAAAGCTGACGTGGCAGAGAGAGAAAGTTTGAAGTCCCGGTTTGAAGCCCCGGGGCTTCAAACGTATTTCCAGTGCTCTTAATTGAATACGTGTAAAAACAATTGTCAGTAGGTGTGATGTGAGTAATTTCAGCTTATTTCACCATGCTTGAAGCTCTTTTTCTTTGAATGTTATGTATGATCTTCAAACATGTGTGTGTGTGTGAGCGAGAGAGAGATAGTATAGTTTACTTAATTTTCATAGCTTTGTAGTTTATTTAATATTGTAGAATAAAGCGTAAGTTCCCAAAAATGATACTCCCTCCGTCCCCCATAGGTCTTCTTATTAGCCCTTTTTATTTATCCCTCATAGATGTTCTCATTGTCTTTTTTAACAATTAAAATACCACAACTATCTCCACTTACTTTATTTATTACACCTCACTTACCTCATTTAATAGACTCCACCCATTTTCATTAAGGATATTATGGTAAACTTTCACATTTTTTCAACTCTCCTTAAAACTATAAAAAGTCAAAACGAAAATATCTTAGGGGGAGAAGGAAGTACTTTCTAATTATGCCTTTCCCAGACCCTAATTCGAATAGAAGAGGTTGAAAATTATATTTCAAGTTTGAACTTTAAATTGGCTTAGAACCACGTAAGAACAACTCTAAAATAGAATTGTTAAGTCATACGGAGTATCATATATACTTTATCTCAATGCCCTTTACGGATTATCCGGATCGGGTCGGAGGTGGGTAAACGATTATGCCCGCAATTTAAATATGCTCCCTACTTAAGCACATGCTACTTTGGAGTATTACTTTTTGAATTAATAGAACTTATTCCCTCCGTTTTGAAATATTTATTTATTTTTTACTTTTTTTAATCAAAATTGGAAAATTTTGATCCCAATTTAAATAAAAATGACATAAATATTAATATCAAAATAGTTTTATTAAATTTATTATATCAAATATTTTTAAAATATTTTATCTAACTATTATACAATGTATTTTTTATTTAATTATAGGTCAATGATTGAAAACGACCGACCGAAAAAATTCAAAATTGAATACATACTCAGGAACGGAGATTGTATATTAGAAATCACCCTAAATAGGACGAAAACATAGAGAAAAGTACCAAAATAGGACTTTTATGTTTTTTTTCGAAATAGGACTTAGCACTGTGGTAATGTGACTTTGCACTGTGGTAATGTCGCAGTGTACATGTGCACATTACTATTCTTTTTTGGTAATGTATATGACCATGTTTGGTAATGTAAGTCCTATTTCGGGATGTAACATGGAAGTCCTATTTTGGTATATTTTCAATGTTTTAGTCCTAGTTTGGTCTTTCTCCCATTGTATATCTTTCTTTCTTGTTTTTTAACGTTTAAGAGTTCTTTTTTTATTTTTGGACAAATTTTTGTGGTTGATACTTTTAAAAAAAGTTATTCAAATTTCAAAATAAGAGTAAATTAGAATACAATCTTTATTCTCAAAATAGGAGTGTTATATTTTTACTTTCAAAATACGATTATTACACGGTAACAATATGATACTATATATCAGTAACATTTTATAATGTTTTATTATATTCTATTATATGTTAGACATTATTGACTTTAGAGATCCTATTTTGGAGATAAACATATGAATGTGTTATTTTGATTCTTTTACTATATATTAAGGCAAATTATTGCATCAATCTAAGATTCATGGTGATCTTCATATATGCTAAATAAGTATTTTCAAGTGTTGAAATAAATATTTTTGAAATAAAAAAAACAATGTGAGAAGTTCTATGTGGACCTTAAATCTACCATAGAACCTCTCATACTCCCTCCGTCCCATAAAGTGTTACTCATTTTGACTAAAGTTGAAATTAAGAGAGGAATAATTTTGTGTTGACTTTCCAAATATACCCTTGATGTGATGTGTAAAAGTAGGATGTGATGTTAGATTATTAGGAAAAAGGTATGATGTGATAGGTATGGTTTGAAAAAGTAAGGGGTAAAAGTGGTTTTTTAATAGAAATGGGTAAAGGATTGTGAGACACAATTTTTTTGAAACGTGTAAATCTTTTTAGAACGGAGGGAGTATATTAATCATATCTTGGTTTTTTTAACCACGCAATTTCATTTTTCGTTAAACTCTGTCGAGTTAAATATGGATTTTAATTTAGCGAAGGAGGCGTATTTTTTTTTTGGGTGTTGATATATTCACAAATCGCAATCATTTTGGCTAAATCCACTCTGATCTAGTTATGTTAAATTAACAAATTTACCCTTAAAAATATACCCGAGTACAAAAGAGCAAATTTTGATGCAAACTAACTTTTGTTCTAATAATTATACCGGTGGTAATAGTAATTTGTTGTTGCTTGTGATAGGTGGCCTAATTGTGCTGCCGCCGCTACTAGTAGCCGCCGGCGAGGATGACGACGGTACTACTAACAAGTTTCGCCGTGCACTACCATTCGTACTGGGGTTTTATTTGCCTTATTGCTTGTAAAACGTTAAAAAAAAAGAAAGGCGGAGGCGGCGGCGCCGCCGCAAGGCTAGTCCCAGAATTAAATCGCCACCACACCATCTATCATTTATTCTAGCAAGAAATGTGCATATATACGCGCATTTGTTTGCCTTATAGTGCATGTAATCCCACGGTCATATATATAAGTAAAAGTATTTTCTCATCGGCTCATGTTCTTTTCAATTATTTTTATTATTAAATTTTTTATTGAAATCAAATCAGATCAGATCAGAAATAGTTTTATATATAATTATATTCATATCCGATCAAAACTTATTCCAATCAGATCAAAATCATTCAAATCAGATGAAGAGGTTATGGCCTTACTATTCACACGGTGAAAGTTTATTTTTTTTTAATTTTTATTATTCATTTGATAAAACAATATAGCTAGTCATGTCACGTGTAATTTTGCTGAACTTCCGATATAGCCTATAGGTTTTACGGAGTAAATGTATAAATTTATTTTTAAGTTTTACACTTATAATCAATTATATTGACTTGAAAATAAAGCTAGTCAAAACTCATAAATTGAAACGAGAAATTAATTTTAAGACGGAAAAGAATAATTTTGGCCAAAAGTGGGGGAGAAGTTTGTACTGCAAGAGAAGTGTTATACATTCTGAGATAGTAAGATTGGAGAGATCCTTAAATTTGACTTTTTATTGTTACTAATGCTGCATATTGACTGTCAATAATTATATTTGTGCATATGTTGCCCCGTCTAAAATTTTATAATTCAGAATTACATCGTAAAAGTACCTAATTTCATTAAATTTATATTACAGTGCATACGTAATGTATACGAATATTTTCACAAATCCTAGTCATCAAAACTATAAAACTTTACAAATTAAAGAAAAGTCAAATATAAAGAAATTATTTAGGACAAATGGAGAATTAATTTTTCCGAGAATTTAATTTTATCACAGTGTAACAGTACTACTTAAGGATGAGATAAAAAGACGGCAACCAGGCAAGATCTTGATGCCTGATTAGTTATGGCAGCGCCACCAGGCAAACAACGCACAACCTCATCTGAAGAGATTGACTAGGACATACTACGTTTTTGACAAGCCTAGGGTCTGGCTCTAATACATTTAAAAATTTTATTACTATAAACTAAACAGATTTTATTAAACACAAAAGCATATTTATGATTGAAGTGATAATGAAAATGACAAAAGGATATATAAGACGAGGATAATTTTGGAATTTAAAAGGTGAGACTTTAGAGGAATGCCCAAGTAATTTGGAGAGTGACAATTACACTCCCCATTTACTCCATAATAAATATACATTAGGAGTGAAATCGTGTCTTGAAAAAGGTTAAGGACAATGTAGCAATACTCCAAGAGACAATTCATAATACAAGCAAACAGCCTAAAGAAGAACACATTACCTGGAAATGTCCTCTGATCAAACTATAAAACTACACGCTACGTGAAGTAGACGATATCTGCATCGGTGTTTGTCACACTGTTTATCATCAATTTTCCTTTTTCCTGCATTATCTGCAAAACCATGTGATTCTTTGTCCAGTTAGTGTCATGATTTGTTTTCTACCGTTTGAGCCAACCCACAACAATGTCTTACCTTAGCATTTACCCAAAAACCCAAACAACAAATGCCATTCAGCACTTATATGGTGTTTGGAATCCAAAACATGCTAAGGTAAGACATTGTATTGTGTATGGTTGTCTTGAAAATGCAATGGAAAATGAAATACGCTTAAGTTTTAATGTACTACGTATATGTTTAGATATTATAGTCTTTATATAATACAGAGTGTAAATTACTCTGTACTAAATAAAATGAGTTCAACAAATACGGAGAATCGAAAGTTTAATTTATTGAGGGTGGTTGTGTGAACCAATGATTTATTTGCTTCTAAATTTCTGTTCATCCTCACAATTTACCAAGTAAAAAACAGAACCTTAAGTTGCTCTAGGGCATTCCTTGATGACTGATTAGTACATTCACAGTAAAATAAACAAACTTTCATTAAAATCTGAAAATAAAGTGGGTCCATATTTGGTGGTGTAAGTTGAGAACTTGCTCCTTTTCTCCATGGAAAAATATATGTATGGCATAGAATTAATTGTGAGTATGCATGTGGCTATACATACCTTTAAAAAAGACATAACTTCTGTGCTGGAATAAGGTGGAACAGCTTCATTGTTTACAGCACCACTGATATCAGCAACTGACATTTGTCCCACGATGTGGTGTACGAGCATGTGCCTACCAAGGGCTGAGCTAAATGCTTTGAATCTATAAGCAATTAAAAAAAGAATTACACTTTCCATAAATTACAGGAAAAGAAGTAAACAAAAAAAACGAATTGCAGCTTTAAAAGATCTAGTAATCTGAAAGAATAGGACACGTATACCTCTCTGTGGATATGCTGGGCTCAGATGAAGGAGGGTCATCTACTGTCATGGCATCGCGTTCACTAACAACAACAAAAAAAGAAAAAAGAAACAATGTCAGGAGTAAAATACATAACAGTATAACACCTTGTCCTGGATTTTTCAATGAACAAATTCAGGCCTCCAAGGCGTCAACCAGATCTTCATAAGGTTGTGTTGTTGTGCACTCATCAAAATGCATACTTGTTGATATGAATCACTCAGATATGTTGTAAGTTACTCACTCCGTTCTTGTAGCAGAGCTACTGCCATCATTATTACTCTTTTTCTTTTTATTTCTGTCATTCCCAATTCCATTCACATTAGCAGTAGTGTTCCCAGTTTCATTGTTATCGTCACCATCATTATGGTCAGCTCTACGTTTCCTCTCCATCTCAATCTCTCTCTCTTTCTCACGCTCTTCCATTTCTGTCAGCTCTTGATGATATATTGCAAAGTTTAGAACTTGGAGAGCAACTTCTACATCGGACTTCAGGACCTGCAATACATATCTCATACATGTCTAGACTTAAAACAAAAACATGTCTAGACTTAAAACATGTCTAGACTTAAATCAAGAAGCAAAAACATGTCTAGACTTAAAACAGCTGTCACTTTCTTTTTACCCATGACAAGTCACGTGCATTATTATGCAAGTAACCTGACTTTTGTACACGAAATGTATTTCCTTGGGTTCCTAAACTTCAGATTAGCATGGGCTGTTTCTAATAGACTGAAACTGGTAAAAGATGCATACCTGTCTTCTCAACTTCAGCTTGGCATGGGCTGTTGATAGCCGTATTATTGTTTCTAATGTTCTAGCAGTAATCGGAAGTGTTCCTCCTCCAGTCTATTAAATGAAGAATACATTACAATTAGTTATCATGCAAAGTTCTTCATCTGTTATAATCAATATTCACCAACCTTAGCATTTGCACTGGCATTTCTGAGTTCTGCATACGTAGTTGCAATGTGTTCAGATGCCTGCAGAACTCTATTTTCAGCAATGGATTTACACCATTTAAAATCATCATTTTGAAAACAAAAACATTAGAGATGCTTAATATCTGAACAGTGGTGGATCCAGAAAAAGAGAGCACCCAAGGGGGGGGGGAATATAGCAAGGGTTTGGGGGCAGCAGCCCTGATTATTTTCTGAAAGACAATGTGAAACAACAAAAGTAAAGTTAAACTTTATCTCAATATTGTGAATTATTATACACAATTTATAATTACGCAAATTAAAAATTGTAAATTTAAAATTTATATATAAATAGAGTACAAAAACTAATTTTTAATTTAGGATTTAAAAATGATTTGACCTCTTTTTTTACACAAGTGAGGTTTTGAAAATTTAATGGGGGCATGTCATTTTTTAGTGGTGGCATATTTGAAATTAAAAAAAAATAGAGGTATATATATTACAAAAAAATTAAGTCACTGGGGGCAAGTGCCCCTATTAATCTAAAGATGCATCCGCCCCTGTATCTAGATGATGCAAAACATACTGTATAGATGTTCAAAACTGAAAAATAAACAAGAATATAAAAGGAAATTTGAATGGATATTGAAATTCATTCTGAAAGCAGAAAACCTCATCAGTCAGACCAGGTTGAATTCTCTCCTTCGCATAACGAATATATTTCTTGAGAAACTTGATGGTGAGGGTGTCTCTCTTGTCACCTCGCCCCTTATTTGCTCCATGTAGCATGCGGTTATATTTGACATATACAGTGAAATTATTATCATCTTCATTTTCTTCTTCATACATTGACTTCTCCTCTTTTGCGCCACCTAACAGTTTGAGTTTTTATGATCTAGAGGTGAAGCAAAATAAAAAACATACCCTGTATTAAAATTTTACAATTTAGGAACTTTGCTACCTTCATCTGTTGCTGATCTATACCGATGCATACGTAAAACATGCCCAGAGATTTGGCGGTCAATTCCTGGATCCATTTGATCCAGAACAATAAATAGCAAATCAAAACGTGATAGTAAAGAGTCTGGAAGTCCAATATTCTTTGTTGGAGTTATTGAGCGATCATACTGTCATTAGCAATGATGAGAAAATCAGCAAGTGTGAGGGAATGTCCTTATGTAGCTTTAATAAAGTAAACAACTCACAGATCCATATATAGGATTTGCAGCAGCAACTACACTGCACCGAGCATTCAAAGATGCATGTATTCCAGCTTTAGCAATTGTTACAGTCTGCTGCTCCATAACCTCATGTATAGCCACGCGATCCTGGTCATTCATCTTATCAAACTCATCAATACAAACAACACCTCTATCAGCAAGAACCATGGCACCAGCCTCTAGTCTTCTTTCTCCTGTTCCAATTAAAAAAACAATGCCACTTTCATTGAAAATAGTTCTAGAAATGACTTGAGTTCATGATGAGACACAACTTATGTTTTTTAATTTGGTGTGGGGGGGGATAACAGTAAATTCATAAAAAAAACAGGTTACTCCTCGTATTTGTAGGCCTGTGAATGGACCACCCATCACGCTGAAAGAGCAAAAACATAGTAGCAAAAGATGTGAAGGATCACACTTGGGTAACTACAAAATGTATGCACATTGAACCCCCATACTTGATACAAATTAAGACTTGGCTAGTTCTGGAACACATTTTAGCTTTGCAATGAAGATGCATTACCTGTTTCCTGATCAGAAGTAACAGCAGCTGTCAAACCCACTCCAGATGAACCCCGGCCAGTTGTTGATATTGCCAAAGGGGCAATATTCATAATTGCTCTTAGCAGTTGAGACTTTGCAACAGAAGGATCACCAACCATCATCATATTTATGTCACTACAAAATTAAAATGGTGCAACTCAACGAAACATGCAATGAGAATGTCTTCTAACACATCTACTATTGTTTCTATTGGAGGGAGGAACTGAGAACGAAAATGGAACAATGCAGACCCAGCAAACAACTTTTATCTCACCCTCGTAAATGAGTTCCATTTTTCAAGTTCTTTTCAACCCCACCGAGCATTAATAGAATCACTGCTTTCTTTATCCACAGATGCCCATAAATAGAAGGGGCAAGTGAATTTGCAAGAAGCTCAAATACATCATCCCTTGCAGAAATTGTTTCAATTTGTTTTATGATTCGTGATGTCAAGTTTTGTGCATGGGCCGACTTGTTGAGAAGAGAGACATTGTTAGCTATGAGAATAGTCCTACACAAGAAAATTAAGTGGATATTTTAGAAATGTTCAGCAATGAATAATCATAAAAATGAAAAAAACATACTGATACAGAAGTATATTAATGATGAACTTTTCACAACCTAAATACTCCATTCACACTTCCTTTGCTTTTTCCAGGAACTGCCTTGTATATCCCAACAACAGCCACACGGTCTCCAGGCTTGCATGAATCAACAAGGTCTTCCTCAACAATGACATCTACAGTTCGAGGGAGTTGACCAGGAGAGGCCTTCTCAGGCACCTCTTGAATTGACAATGTTTGGTGATCTTTGTATGTACAAAGACCATACTCAGTAACTAGTAAATTGCCACTCTCATCCTGAAATGTATTTTAATTTTTAAATAGCCCATCCTTTTGAAAACTAAAGAACTTTGGAGCAGATTCTTAGAGGATTACCCGTGTTGGATAGACAGAGCCTGTTGGCAATCCCACGTTGGATGTAATATCTCTATAATCCCGGGTCATGAATTTGTTGGTATCGGGGCAGAAGTGAACACTCTTTACAACCTTTGGCCTCACAAGAGAGCCTAAGACATAATTAAACAGCAAATTATTCCAATGTATAAGCAGATTACTAAATCAGTAAACTGAATAGGTTAGCTGCAATGACATCAACAGTGTATTTTCTTTATATAGCTGAATCCG
This sequence comes from Cuscuta campestris, assembly GCA_900332095.2. NCBI lineage: Eukaryota > Viridiplantae > Streptophyta > Magnoliopsida > Solanales > Convolvulaceae > Cuscuta > Cuscuta campestris. The sequence goes on from OOIL02000115.1 coordinate 610,048, forward strand.
CTACTGGAAACATTAAAAGGAACATGTTGTCTAATAGTAATAAGTACTAATACACATTCTGGAATTAGTGTGCATGTGCAAGTACATGCACTTAAGTACAAATACACATTCTGTGTATAATATCATTTGCCTGATGGCTAAAACCATGGTTGTGTAAACTATATAATGTTACTAAATTTTCATTTCCAAAATCTAGCTACCACAATTACAATTCATTTTAGCATAATCAATGCCCTCTATGCATAAATCTAGTGACTTTGAGCATTACAACAAGTTGTGTTTGTAGGAACCATCAAAGTTAAATTCTATTAAATCCTAGATCTTAATAATCACTGATTAAAAACCATGCAATTATTTAGAAGCGCATATAATTAGGGATGCGTACATTTTGTAACGATGCCCTGGACACAAACCATAGAGCCAATGAAACTGGATAGGAGCTCCCTTGGTGTCACTTTTCTTGAAACAAAGGGGCCTTTGAATCCAACGAGCACTTGCTCTCCTTCCTTTAAGTGTTTGGGGTAGTGCACGCGGAACAAATCTGTTAATGCATCACATAGTGGTTGCACATATTCACTCGGATTCTGAAGAAGCCTATATATTTCATCAAGCAAATAAAAACCTCAAAAAAAAAAGAAAATATAAACAGAGTGTATTAAAAGATACATGAAAAATTAGCATTAAGGGACCTGCGAGCCAGATTAGAGCCTTCTGTATTATTGTAGAAATCATTGAGATTGATGATGAAGCGACGTCGTGAACTGTTGACCATGTCTTCGAATTGAAGTTTGAGTTGAGTGACCAGATTCTGCAATTCATCAATAAGTGAACATGCATTAGGAAAAAATAGAAAATATTTCATCTATCGAGATTCAAATGTCCACTTTCCAGAACACCCCATATTTAAGGAATCTGAGTAAAATTACAGAAAATCCTAAAACTAGCATGTACTTCACTGATCACAATAATGTTAATAATCTCTAGGGGTATTCCTCCAAATAAGTCTCTGGGGGTGCTTTTGCCAATTCACGGTAGTCTGTTGACTAAATATGATAAGTAAACAACTAGCTCCGAAACACTCAAAGGAAAAGCAAATAAATAAATCTAACTGGAGGGAGTATAAAAACAACATCAACGAAAACAAAATGAGGAAAACTAGACTAATTTTCAGTTTGTGTTGGGAATTTTAAGGAACGGAGAATTTGTGTTACCTGATCTTCAAAGAACTTGAGAAAAGTTCGCTTGTGCGCAGCCCTGATGTCATCACTCAAATCCATCTTATCCTTTGACCTATGCTCTTTTCTGCACTATGTGTGGAATCTGCAAGGCAAAAATTCTATTTCCATAACGAAATCGTTGCAAATATTGTCTTTTTTGTTTGGGAAAAACCTCGCAACACACCAAAGAGTATGAACAGTGTTCTGAAATGCACGATGACTACTCGGCGGTCTCAGGCGGAAGTAAATAATTGGGAATTGAGCCAAGACGGAGTTAGAAGCCAAAAAACATACCTGAGCCCGCCAAGACGGAGTTGAATCTGCGCTTTGTTCTCTCTCTTCTGCGGAGAAGTAACGTTCTCCCTTCGATTGTTCAATTCTAGGGTTTGCAATTGGCGGGAAATGGATGATTTAATGAATTGCTTTGGCGGGAAAGGTAAGGGCGTGTTTGGTTACTTCAACCGAACTTTCAAAAACTGGTGGTGAGTTTAGGGACAGATTGAGGGGAGTGTATTTAATCCAGACTTTATAGGATTTTATTGGATTGAAAATGTCTGTAGGTATTCAATTGAGATTCTAAAAAAGTTATTTAAAATCTGAAGGTATTCAATTTAGATTTTAAAATGTCTATTGAAATCTGATGGTATTAAACAATTCATAGATTTTGAAAGATTTTTATTAAAGATGGATTTTGATGGATTGGGCTGTTGTTTTCACTGCAAAAAACGTCTCAAAAATCTCTTGCAACAACAAAGGATTTTAACCGACTTTGCTCACCCCTTCACTACTGAGATCTGCGACCTTGACCTCTGCAAGGATTTTCATCTCTCTTCAACACCTCTTGCTTGGACAGATCGGAAGCACATGCAACGAAGGACGGTGGCGCCGGCCTAGGGTTTTGACCCGTCCCTTGGCCATGGTTATCTGCGAAATTGCAGGCTCGAAGGGTGATGAACGAAGCTCCTGGACGATGGCATCTGCTCTGGCAGCGTTGCTCCTCAACGAGAAGACATAGGAACGATGTCAGTGGCCTGGAGACAGCTGCCCAATGGTCCGAATGAAAAGGAAGACGAGTCTCGGCCGTATTTAGCTTGGGAAAAGTTATTTTCAATTTGGGAAAAGTTTTTTAACAAATCATGCAAAATCCTTTAAAATCATATCGATAAAATACATTACAATCTAACTAACTGTGTGTAGAATTAAAACAATCCATAGATTTTACATAATCCATGGATTTTAAGAAATCCTTCAAAATCTTTTAAAATCTAAATTGAATACACCCCTGAGTATTATTTAAGGGTATCATTTTTATCATAAAAATACTTATATTTTATTTTTAAAAATAGTTTGTTTTTTTCATTAAAAATTTAAAAAGACAAACATAAAAAAATGGGAGAGGGGAGTGCCTCACTAGTGGCTCGGCAAGCATGGAAGAACTTTAACATGCCACAAGCCCACAACTTGAGAGCATGAGGGTGATGTGTGACAGGCGTGACTAATGACTTTTCTCGCCAATTCGTCATTGTCGCTACTCTTATAGCACTGTCAGTGGTGTGGAAAGTGAGTGTCATGCTTGCCACATTGGCCGCCATCCTCGTGAAGCGTGGCGATGCATAGGCGATACCCTTTGCTTGTCGGACCATGCACGAGGCAGCTCCTTCATTTTATTTTATTTTATTTGTACAAAAAAAATGTTTTTCTTAAATAGTACATCTATTTTTATGAAAAAAGGGAAGTAAAATAATTTTCAATAATTCAAACATATCAAAAAGTGTAAAAATGATAAAAATAATGGCTTGTCACTACATGACATATTACTTCACTTATTTGTTACATGCTCACTATATTTTTTTTATTACTTGAAATCTTCAATGTCAGCGTATTGCATTGTTTTTTATTTGTCATTGCTCATGCGCACTACAAACCGACAAACTGTTATACGGTATTTTCCGTACAACCTGCTGTATGACGTTTATCGTAAACCCGCGGTGAATACTTATCTACGAGTAATTGGATACTATTTTTCGAGTAAATAAATATATATTTTCGAATAACTAAAAAGGTATTTTTTCTAATATTCAGTTATGATAAAAAGTGAACATTTAATTATTCAAAAATATATATATTTAATTATTTGAAAAGAAGTATTATAGGTAAGTGCTCTTAAGGGGAGGTGCGCCTTACTCGGAACTTATCAAGGTCATCCGAGTCAGGCTGGGTAAAAGATGCACATTACTGCAACCTGCAAGAGGAACGAGTATTAATTTCAATTTCTTATACTCGACCTGAGCACTTTGCTGGTGCCTCAGGGAGAGTAGTAGTAGCAGGAGGAGTAGTAGTAGTAATAAAAATAATAATAATAATAATAATAATAATAATAATAATAATAATAATAATAACAACAACAACAACAACAACAACAACAACAACAACAACAACAACAACAACAACAACAACAACAACAACAACAACAACAACAACAACAACAACAACAACAACAACAACAACAG